>OY856415.1:312838186-313285686 GCA_963693085.1 Alisma plantago-aquatica | reverse complement strand
TAGTAAAACTTGCTTATCCCCTGCATGTTCTTCTAAGTTCCTATGCACACAGAGAAAAAGGAATGAAAAGATGAAAATCATCTAATAGTCACTTCCAAACAACTACTGTAGCTTCACTGAATACCCAGTTCTGGGTTATGCCTACCCTTCCTACCCATGCACTTGTTGTATCCTAAATTGGGTGTCTTTTGGAATTCTATCAGTATTACTAATTTTTGTTTTTGTTTTAATTCTTGTTGTGATCAGAATTGATCCTTTACCTTAACTAATTTAATATGTGTGAGATTCCTCGATCTCTTAATTTGGTTTGTCTATGTTGTTTGGGCTTTGATGATTGAGCTCATTAAGGCACCTCCATGACCGAGTTATTTGATCTTACATGTTGCTTTCCTTTGGTTTTCAAGTTAAATATCTCCAATAGTGTTGTTGTAATTCAGTTCCCAGTTTCCAACAGTCATCTATGTCTCCTTGGTTCTCTAATAGTTGCCTGTTCATTGTACTGCAAAGTCTTATGATCAGAAATTATGATTGGTTCTCCTGGAGTCTAAAGACTGTCTCTTTGATTCCATAGTACGGTCTTGTGTGCATGAAATTTTCATTTTTTTTAATTTTATTCATTTTTGCAGTCAGATGCTTCTTTTGGTTGTGGATTTCAAAAAGTTTTTGTTATGAAAAGCTTCTTGTGGATGTATGATGTGTTGACCAGTCTCCAATAATTCTGCACCTTGGTGCTTATTGTGTCTACTCTAATTAATTTGATTCACGCCTTTAATGACTAAGTTTTTACCTTTTAAATATGACAGTAACGGACTTGCATAGACAGACCATAATAAAGCTAGTGCACAAAGAAAAAAGAGACGGGAACCCATAGAATTCTAGAACTAGATAGCAAATTAGAAATATTTCCTAGTTAGTTGGGGCACTAACGAATTTTGAGTAATGCAGTCTCCTAGGTGCCAGCCTCCTAGTGCATCGGTATCGCTGCTTTCAACCTTCTAGAGTAGTGGTTGGCCTTAATAGTTCCTTGTTCACATGATCTTGATTTCAGTGTGCCCCTACCATCTATTGGATCTACTGTGCTATATCTATATTTACCTTCTAGGGATTATTTTCCCTGGAATTTGGCTTTACATTTTACTCTGTCTTGCTATAATTGGCATGAGATCTGTAGGGATCCTATCAGTTGCCATAACTTCTTTTACAATATTGGGTATTTTCTTGCTTCAAGAGTTTCTATATACCACTGCTTGATTTTGAGGCATGTATTATGTTCTTATTTTCCTAAATGTTTCTTTCGCTTAGTTGATTACTGGTGCATTCTGTAATGTGTGCTCAGATGTTCAGCTGCATGTATGTATGTTGGATGTTCTCTGAAGACAATCTGGAATGAGTTTTATGCTATCCTGACATGTGAGATGGTATGATGGATGGCAATTGATAATATCCTATATTAATGTTGTCTTAGTATGCAATGTTTTACAGACTTAGCACAGAACTGAGCTGCAAACAGACGAAAAACTAAATGCTACAATTGGTTTATCATCTCATAAAGATCCTGCTAATTACTGGGCATCGATAACATGGTTTTAAGAAGCAGCATCTAGCCCTCAGCCAGTCGTTTCGTCCCAGTTAGATTTAGTATTTCTTTTCACCTTAGAAACGTGCAGATGTTACAGACCAACAACATCTCAAAGGCAGCAATTCCTGATTACGCGAACAGAATTTGATACTAAATGTGATTGCTTAACTGTTATTTGATTCAAGATAGATGATGTTATTAAGGATAAAAAGTTAATAAAGACAAGTAAGTTTTTTTACCAGGGCTTCTAGCAAAAAAAATTAGGATATCCTAAGGCTCCACTTGCAAGAAGACTCTGTTGAAAGCAACATTCACATTAACTGCGGCATGTTGTGCCATAATAAGCAAGCAAACAGTTGTCTTGCCTGCTGTCTAGCACTCTAAAGTTCAAGCTCCAGTTCTGCAAGCTTGATGCGACTAGATTCAAGTTGTTGAATATAAGCCTGAAACATAACTAAATATATTAATACTCTACGTACTAAATATGCATGATGGGTTTTAGAAAACCCCAACTACCTTTTTCTTGAGACGATATTTCCTAGCCGCCTCTCTATTTTGCACTAAACGTCTTAAAACCTACTCAAAAAAATTAGCAGACAGTAGTATCAGAAGTGTTTTGCGGTCATTGCCAATAAAAGGAATTTGCTTCCTTTTATATCATTATTGTCGTCGTAAAAAACAAATTGATTTGCACTTTAGATTCAAAAGAAGAACACTGGTTGATGGGTGTTCCACATTACAATTCTGCTCCTTTACCAAAAAAATTTAAATCAGTTCGCAGCCAAACCACTTAACACTACCAACATAACCCAGCTAGAAAAAGTTAGGACTGCAAGATGACTATACAAGATTAAGTTCAAATTTGTAACTATTTCTTCAACATGTAAGAAGTCAATTCATATGACCTGGATGAACGACGCATTGCATTGACATAATATCCTTGCATACTATCTTATTAAGGAAATCAGAAGACAACAAGTTAATTAAAGCCTTCTCTAATACATCATCAAAATGGGCTTCGACGGTAAGGGAAACAATTAGGCATAGTTTGGCTGGCAAAATTTCCAATCTTAGTAGTTGATATATTAAATTGTAGCGTAGGATCTAAATATAGAACTTTTCAGTACCATAAGATAGCAGATCATACAAAATATTAATGGATTTTAAATCTCGTCAAAAATGGGGGGTTTGCCAACTGCCACTTTTTGCACCATCCAACTCCTGGTGCCACAACTATTGGTATTCCTAAACGGGGGGGGGCAAACTAGTACTTAGATCACAAGGAAACCACCCTTACAACACATTCATTACAACAATTATGAAGGACTATGTTAACAACCGTCACTTTTTTGCCTTGCTTCTTATGCTTTGGACAATTTTTTATTCACTGTCGTGTTCATGTTGACAAATAAAAGGTTCACTAACATAACAACATAGCCTCACACTCTATTTGTACATCATACTTTTAGAATGTATGTACAAGCATTTCTTTACCTGCTCATTGTTACTTCAGATGATCATAAAGAAGAAGCATAAAATGATTACAAGTTAATACCTAGGGATAATGAATAGAGAACAAACTCGAGCAACATAACATCTAGCAGGGTAGAGCTAGAAGGACCACAATTGCAATAGTCAGAGCTTGTTTCGGCCACTACAAAGAAAATGACAGTAGGGGATAACTGACAAGGCTCCATTAATCGGATGGAGGTCAAGCAATGGGTGGGACAGGTTGATCCTAATGTGATAGACCCTGTGTTCTTAACATTTAAATCCACATCCCCTTCATGAGGAGGCCAAAACAAACTTTCGCTGTTGCACCTGACCTGAGAAGATTCATTTTAATAAGACGAATAGTTACTACCGGCATTTTACAACCAAGGTGTCCTCTTTTGTTCATGTTTGTTGGAAACAGCTATTACATAAGGTGGTGCTTTTACATAGAATTGTCTTTCCTACTGATGTGGGTGATGGAGATCTCCATGCTTCCTAGCACCCATGACTTTTAAAGCTCGTGAAATATTAATATATTTGTACTTGTCAAACATAACATTTTTTTTTCTGGTATCACAATTGCATAAACAGATGCAATTACATAAACTCAGGTGTCCTCTTTCGTTCATGTTTGTTGGAAACAGCTATTACATAAGGTGGTGCTTTTACATAGAATTGTCTTTCCTACTGATGTGGGTGATGGAGATCTCCATGCTTCCTTCCAACATCTTTCTAATCTGTGGACGCCAAGGCTCCCACACAGGGTGTTTGTCATCATCTAGAGCCAAGGTGACTTGGACAGTAGTGGCGCAGTCTGCAAGCACCTCCACTCTCATCCAACCATGTTGAGCTGCCATCTTTAGGCCAAGAAGCACTGCCCTAGCTCCTCTTTAGTAATAGATGTGGCCTCCAGTTTCTTCCCCTGGCCCACAATCCACTCTCCGTCTTCCATTCTAGCTACCACCGCTAAAGTGGCCTTCCTTATGTGCACAACTACATCCACATTGATGATGATCCTACCACCATCTCCTCCTCTCACATGGTGTTGCTACCTAATCCTATAGTCTCCACCTACAACCTATTTATTTAGCAGCATCTTCCTTAAATTCCCACACTCCAAATCCACAAATCTCATCCTCTGTGCAATGGGAAGATTGGTGAGTTCAAAGATCACTTTGTTCCTATAGGTCTAGATCCTCCAATTGCCAACTCTTAATCTTTGGACCCTCTCCTCCTTCTCCTTCATGTTCCCACTCACCCACGAGATCAGGTTATCAGCAAGGAAGAAGATGCTAGATCTATCAAATCCCATCTTTTGCCAAATCTCCCTAGCATTCTTGCGATCTCTAAGCACATGTAGGCAAGACTCCTCATCATCCCCATATCTGCTGCATCCTGGATCAGCCATAAGATTTTTCTGCCACCTCTTAATATTGGTCATCTAGCCATCGTGAACCACGGTCTAGAAGAAAATTTGCATCTTCACAACCACAAGCACTTCCCATTTAAGCCTCCAAGGACCAGTCTTGTTCCTACTTTTTCTGTCCCTAAGAAGATTGTAGGTAGAGGTCATAAAGAACCTTCCATCTTTGCTCAAGTTCCAAACCCAGCCATGTCCATCACCACCTGCAAAGGGGGGCAGCCATCTGAGGATGCATCGAGCTACTGGCTCCAATAGATATCTCTTGATAAAATCCACATCCCATTCCGCTTTAAGATTCACCATTCTACCACTTTGAGGCCATGCACTCCTCTTCCACAGGTCTAATCATGTTGTTCATCAGATTTGGGAAACTTGGGACCCAGTCATCCCGCCAAATGTTGGTGGCCTCACCACTAACCACCACTCTTCTATTGTGTTCTTCAACGAAGTGCCTCATGTTGTACACATATCTAAAAAAAGGTGTGCCTCACTTCCCTGGCCCGTTGTTGAAGTTTTTGTATTTGGCCTTCGTGCCTTTGCATCATAAAGTATCTTGATTCTGAATCAGACCCCAAGCACTTAGAGTCATCAACACCTTGTTCCAATCTTGGCTACTCACCAGGCCTAGACCCCCTTCCTCCTTGCTAGTAGCAACATGATCCCAAGCTACCAAGGAAAGTGGTCTAGCTTTCCGTCCTCCAACCCATTAAAAACTTCAGTTGATTTTAGCAAGCCTGCTGTAGAGATTCATGGGCAAGTTGCTGGTCTGCATAAGATAGGTAGAATAGAGGCCATGATAGATTTTTCCAAACTTTGGCTACCTGCTAACAAAAGTGTTTGGGCCGCCCAACCCGTGACTCTTCCTTCAACTTTTTGGAGCACCTCACTGTAGGTTTCCTTCTTGATGTGAGAGTGAATAACTCACACTCCTAGATATCTGCCCAGGCTTAGGATGGAGTGAGGAAACATGCAGGAAATGGGCACTTCTCAGGATGGAGGCTTTTAAAGCAGGTTGGTTTGGTTTCCAGAAATCAACAATGTATGTTAGACTGCCAGAGCGACCTCAAAAGGTATTTATAGCTGACATGGCACAGAATAAGGACCTGCTAGAGAAAGCTTGGTATCTATGTGCCTTTATACCATTCTTGCATGAGTTCAATTTCAGGTCATATGGAAATTCATATATGGAGTCAAATGCAGTTGAATATCAATCTAGAGCTCAAAAGTTTGCTAAATCTATGCAAGGAAGACTACATCAGAAAGAGTTCCCAGCATATTCCGTATAAGGAAGACTGCAAGTCCAGCTGGACAGGCACTTATAACGACCACTAATGCAATCATTCATGCTCTACTGACCTCAACAATTTGTCAAGGCGTGAAAGCTCTAGCTAAATATAATGAGTGTGATGTCAAGATAATGGCTGAGAAAATATCAAAGGACCCATGGAAGTATCATATATTAAGTAGGGTATATGAAAATGCTGCCTCGTTCGCTCATGTACTACAAGATGCTTATGATGTATATTACAATACAGCTGCACTTGGACGGGTCAGAGTACTGAAGAAGCATGCAGAACTTAACAGGGCAGTTTATGATAGATGTATCAATCTCTGCTTCTTGCGGTCTCAATTTTGCTCTGCTTCTTGCTGTCTTCTCTTTCCTGTAGTCATTCCCTTGTTTTATTTTTCTTCTCCTTCTTCCCATATCAGCATCTTCTACTCATACCCATCTTATTCCTATAATCTTTCTTCCTCTACTTCAATTAGTTTGTTCTTCTTCTCAAATGCTCCCTTATCATGTTGCTTGATCGCACAACTATCTTTGTGGTGGCTTTTGAATTAAAAGTTGCAATTTGTTTTTGCACCACTTCACTGGTAATACTTCTCACTATTTACATTTCATTAATCTGATTTCTACATTTGATTTCTTATTAATTCTATATCTAGTATCCACATTCTAGACCTTATTAAATTGATTGCTGTGGTTGATTTCATTGTATAATTTAGCATGTTAGTGTCCCAAATTTTGTGGTTATATATTATGGCATTAGAGATTTCTTACTAAATTAAGCTGATTGTGGTACATTTAGGAGTAGTGAGTTTTATTCTTAATAAATAAGTTGATTCATTTGAATACAATATAATGTGGTAATGCTAGTATGTGCATATCCATACATCACTTCATGTTTCATTATTAAATATCCCATGATCTCAATATATCTTTAGAGTGTTTAATTTAAATGTGATGTCATGCTGATGTCACTGGTTGAACCGGTCCTACCACCGGTTGAACCAGCGAACCGAGAACCGGAGACCTCACCAGTTTGCTCACCGGTCCGGTTCTAAAAGCTATGATATTAACTTATCTAGATTGTGGAGATAAAAAAATGTTTTTTGTTGGTAAACTGATAATTGACTTCAGATTTGAATATTTTTGTATGATAAATCTTGTATCGAAAATATTGGCAAAGCAGTACCTGCCATGCTTCAGTCACTATTGGAATTGATGTAGGCTTGACTTCTTCATGGGTTTGAATCTTTGCAAATGTTCCAAAAATAGCATTTTTTTATTCTTTTTGCACAAAGATTTGAATATTTTTGATTATGTTTACCTAACAAGTTCTCACAATTATTTGGATAACAAATTAATATTTATTTTGTATAGTGTCCAAAGCAGCCGAACAATACAGATTGCGGGTATTATGTGTTGAAGTATATGAAAGACATCTTTGATGCGAGAAATAGAAATATTCTTGAATGTGTAAGCTACTTAACATTATATTCTTTTAGTTTGTTCAAATTTCTAAATAAATTGAAAATATCACAACATGTTGATATATTTGTCATATGATTGCAGTATTATTCGAAGTATATTGGTCATTGCTTCAACCAAGAAGAAATTGATGAGGTCTGAAATGAGTGGGCGACATGTGTTCTTGAGCGCACATAAGATTATGTGACATGTGGGGGAGACATTTGTTCTTTACCATAGACCAATGTGTGAAACTTTTTTAGTTAGTTTTCAGTTCGATTCTAGAGTGGATACTTAGTGCTTTGTATTATTGAATCATTGTATGGATGATTTAATATTATTTAAATTTAATATGAGTTTCTTTCAAGGTTTGATGGAAATTTTGTTCAACTATGTGTTTGTTTGTGAAATGAAAAAGTATAATTGCATATTTATTATAATTTATTAATAATATGGTTAATTTGATCAATACAATTGGTTCGATATATGACCTTTCAAACTCTAATCAAAGACAACAGTTAATAATATGTTGTAAAATGTATGATTCTACAACAAACAACACATGTTGTGTTATCCACACCTATTACAACATGTTTGTTAAGAAAAAAATACACCTATTACAACAGGTGTTTCTCGTGAACTACAACATGCATAACATGTTGTATAAATTGTGTATATTACAACAGATACACACCATGTTGTCTAAACAATCTTATTACAATGGTAAACTATATGGAAAGACAACATACTCCAACTGTTGTATAAACATGTATATTACAACAGGTGCACTGCATGTTGTAATAGACCTACCTATTACAACGGGTGTGTTTAGTGAAAGACAACATGCTTCGACTATTGTATAATATATATTACAACGGGTGAACCGCATGTTGTAAAAAATACCCCTATCACAACGGGTGTGTTTAGCGAAAGACAACGTCGTTCAACTGTTGTATAATATATATTACAACAGGTGCACCACATGTTGTGTAAAATACTCATATTACAACATGCCATTCCTTAAAAGACAACATGTTTCAACTATTGTATAAAATACATCTACTACAACATGCGATCACATGTTGTGTAAAGAACCCCCCCATAAGACCACACGATCTAATACAACGGTTAACACCTGTTGTAAATTGAGAAAAGGAACTGTTGTAAAAAGCATTTTCTGTAGTAGTGATACATTATACAATTACTAGTGAGGTTAAATATTCAAAAATGGGATAGGTGGTACACTTTAGTATAAAAGTAATGAATTTCCTATCAAAAAACCCTTACAACTTATAGTATCAATATTAAATGCTCAGTTTGATAATTAATTTTAATGTGATCTAGAAAATGGATCGAAGTTGGATGTCTATCAATAACCGTTGCAGTCCAGAGTTTACCAAAGGTGTTGATGAATTTATCAGATTTGCTGAGGAACATAGGAAACTACCTACAGATAGGTTTTATTGTCCATGTAGAAATTGTGGTAACAATTTGAAAGTTGATACTGTTGAGGAAATTAAGAATCATGTCATATGCAATGGGATCATACAAGGTTATAATGAATGGTATTGGCATGGAGAGAAACTTAATTATGGATCAGAAAATGTCGATACTAATAGTGGTGACATAGAAGATATAGATAATGATGTTAATGTCAATGATGAACCGATTCAGGATGACCCGATTCAGGATGATATGGTTGATGAGATGCTACGTAGCTGTCAGGACAATGTCATTGATCCACCTTCTTTATTTGCAAACATTGTCCATGATGCTGAAAAACCATTCTATAAGGGTTGTACTAAGTTCACGAGGTTGAGTGCTGTGATGCGATTATATACTCTTAAAGTTCAAAACCGGTGGAGCGATAAGAGTTTCACTTCATTGTTGTCTTTGTTAAAGGAAATTCTTCCTGAAGGCAACGAGCTTCCAATTTCTACATATCAAGCAAAGCAAATAATGTGCCCAATGGGAATGGAGGCTAAGAAGATTCATGCATGTCCAAATGATTGTGTGTTATTTCAGAAGGACTATAGTGATTTGATAAATTGTCCAAAATGTGGTGCGTCAAGGTACAAGACTACAAATTCAGCTAAGGCTAAAAATGGGTCTCCTTCCAAGGTGATGTGGTATCTACCAATAATACCACGATTTCAACGCTTATTTGCTAATACAG
Source organism: Alisma plantago-aquatica (assembly GCA_963693085.1). Classification (NCBI taxonomy): domain Eukaryota; kingdom Viridiplantae; phylum Streptophyta; class Magnoliopsida; order Alismatales; family Alismataceae; genus Alisma; species Alisma plantago-aquatica. The sequence continues at coordinate 313,276,262 of OY856415.1, read as the reverse complement.
AAGATGTGCAAAATTTGTCTTGGCATGGGGAGTTAAAGGTCAATGATGATGGTGTCCTACAACATGCATCTGATTCACCACAATGGATGAAAATTGATTTATTATACCCTCAATTTGGTAAAGAAACAAGGAACTTAAGACTTGGAATCTGTACAGATGGAATGAATCCATATGGTACATTAAGCAGCCAACATAGCACGTGGCCTGTTATGATTGTTATATACAATTTTCCTCCTTGGTTGTGTATGAAAAATAAGTATGTCATGTTTTCAATATTGATATCAGGGCCCAAGCAACCTGTAAATGATATTGATGTTTACCTTCAACCTCTAATTGATGACCTAACAAAATTATGGGAAGAAGGTGTTATGACATATGATGATGCACGTAAAGAGATCTTTACTTTGCGTGCTATGTTGTTTTGCACGATTAATGACTTCCCAGCTTATGGAAATTTGTCTGGATATAGCATAAAAGGATACAGAGCATGTCCTGTTTGTGAGGAAAATACTGATTCAATTCGACTGAAACATGGTGGTAAAATCGTATATCTTGGTCATCAGAGGTTTCTCCCACCAGTGCATCCTTATCGAAGGCAACACAAAACCTTTAATGGGACAACTGAGGAACGAAGTGCTCCTAAACCTATACTAGGAAATGTTGTATATGATAGGGTGAAACATATTGTTAATGAATTTGGAAAGAGTTTAAGTAGTCGTACGCTCACATGTGACAAATCTCTATACAAGAAGAGGTCAATATTCTGGGATTTTCCTTATTGGAGATTTTTGACAATTAGACATTGCATTGATGTCATGCATGTTGAAAAAAATGTGTGTGATAGCATCATTGGTACGTTATTGAACATACTAGGAAAGACTAAAGACGGCATCAACTCTAGAAAAGATTTAGAATTAATGGGTATAAGAAAAGAATTATCAGTTGAGATCAGGGATCGCCGCACATATTTACCACGAGCTTGTTACACTTTGTCCAAGAAGGAGAAAAAGACTTTCTGTGAGTGCTTGTATAACATTAAGGTTCCATAAAGATACTCTTCTAATATTCGTAGATTGGTATCAAAGAAGGATCTGAAGTTGATAGGTTTCAAATCTCATGATTGTCACACCTTAATGCAACAAATTTTACCTGTGTCTATTCGATCTATATTGCCGAAGCATGTAAGGTTTGCAATCACAAGACTCTGTTTCTTCTTCAATGAAATATGCAACAAAGTGATTCATCCTGATACTCTCGATAGATTACAAAGTGATGTAATTGTTACCATGTGTCAGCTTGAAATGTACTTTCCTCCTTCATTTTTTGATATCATGGTTCATCTTGTAGTACATATTACAAGGGAGGTGAAGATGTTGGGTCCAATGTTTTTACATTGGATGTATCCATTTGAACGCTACATGAGTGTTTTTAAAGGTGATGTTCGGAATCGTTATCGTCCTGAAGGGAGTATTATTGAGGGTTATGTGGCTAGGGAAGTGATGGACTTTTGCAACGATTTTTTGAATTCCAATGAAACTTCTAGCGATCTAAAAAATGATGTTGTTACTGAGTCTTATTGTGGCAAAGGAACTCTGGGAGCACGAGTGAAAGGAATTAGTCGTGAGTTGTGGGAATAAGCACATTTGTATATTTTACACAACATCGATGAAGTTAGTAGCTACATCACAGAACACAATGATCTTATCAAGAAAAATCATCCGCGATCCAGTTCAATGTGGCTTGCAAGAGAGCATAATCGAACATTTATTAGGTGGTTTGAAGAGAAATTCTTTAAGCATCTATCTGAATCACCAAATAATGTTGCTGAGAACATAAAATGGCTCGCCTTTAAGACAAAAATGGATGTCATGTCATATGAAGGTTATGACATAAACGGATTTTTATATTACACTAAACGTCAAGATGAAAGTAGTGTAGTCGAAAATAGTGGGGTCACTGTTAAAGCTTGTTCGTTGTATTTTTCTAGTGCCAAAGATAAAAGACCACGTGAAGCTGAGATGTCATATTTCGGAATCATTGAGGACATATGGGAAATGGACTATACAAATTTCAGAGTTCCTATCTTTAGATGTAATTGTGTTGATAACAACAAAGGCGTTTTAGTAGATGAGTTGGGTTTCACATTGGTGAATTTTGAAAAAATTGGAGAGAAAGATGAACCATTCATCATGGCAGACCAAGCAAAACAAGTATTCTATATTGATGACCCAGCAAATAAAAATTGGTCTGTCGTTCTTCATGGAAAAAGACAGTTTACGGTGGATCCTATAAATGAAGAAGAATACTACAAAAAGTATGATGATTCCAGCCCATTTTCAGTTGGTTTGCCAAGTGTCAATGTTGAAGTTAGCACCGATGACTTATATACATGTCAAGACCATGCTGAAAGAATTTTAGTTGACTAACAACTCAACCAAAACTAGAGGCATGTATTATCATTCAAGCACACATTTTCTTTTATGATGTATACATTTTATTATATATCACACTTGTTCTTTTATTATCACTTATGTTTTCTTTTATCATGTATATTTGCAGGTTTTTCTAAAATGGCAAGTGAAGATGAACATTCTGATCATGAGCATGAGGATGCTAGTGGTGATGTTAAGAAGAGTAGAGGTCCCATAGTGATGCGTCGGCTGCAAGAGCTTAGGGCAAAAGGGGAGAAATTGCCAATCCAATTTGAAAGGGGAGGAGTACCTATTTGGGAACACGCTATTACTTTTAAGCATTATGTAGGGGCAACCACACGCAGTAAGGTGCCAATAGATATAGAACACTGGCATGATGTTCCTATTGGCTTGAAAGACCTCCTTTGGAAAGATATATCTGTGAGTTGAATTTTGATACTATATTATCTTGTTTTTTGTTTATTGATTCCAGTTTTTTGTTTTGACATATACTTTTTGAAATAAGATTATTGCTTCATTTGTATATAGGGTGTTTTTCATTTAAATGAAAAAGACCATAGGAAAAGAGTGTTGCAGCGTTGTGGTGTATGATGGAGGGCATTTAAGACCTATCTCAAAAGGGATTATATAGATAATCCTAATCAAAAGAAGAAAGCAACAGACGTATATATTTTTATAGATCCTGAGGTGTGGGATAGATTTGTTACACAAAGGAATTCATAAGAGTTTCAGGTATACAATTAATGTTTTTATATATGTATATGTTTGCCAAGTTGTAAATTGCAATACCTCATTTTAAATGATCAGGCTATTCACGAGGCCCAAAAGGAAAGACGGGCCAAAAATGTGCATAACCATCACATGGGATCCCTTAGTTATGCCCGGTGCCGAGAACAACTGGAGAAGCAAATCTCTTCTGGAGAAGGGTCTAGCACAACTCAAGTTGAGTGTCCACCCCATTATAAAATTTGGCTTGATGCTAGAAAAAATAAAGTGGTGAAATTACCAACCTTGCAACTAAGGAGGTGGCACAAAAGATGGTAAGTTCATCACAATTAAGTAATTAAAGAGTAGGATTTAATAATATATATCTAATTGTTTGTGATTTAATATTTTCATTAAATATGAATAGGATGATCTCTAATTGTTTGTGATTTAATATTTTCATTAAATATGAATAGGATGATCTCTAATTGTTTGTGATTTAATATTTTCATTAAATATGAATAGGATGATCTCTATGAGCAAAGAAAACAAGGAAAGTTCATACCAATTGGACGCATGGATGAACTATCAGTTTCTCTTGGTACGAAAGAGCATCCTGGCCGTGATAGGGGATTAGGAGCTGGCATAGGATTCAAGACTTATTATGGGCCTTCAGAATCTAGAAGAGGCCATACAGTTACACATGACGAGGTTGAAGCATTAGTATCACAGAAAGTGCAACATATATTGTCTTCATTTCAGCCTATTCAACCTTCTCAACCTCCTCAAACCATGCGTCTCTCAGATGATGCGGTACAAGCTCATACTCCAATTGTAGAAGGTCATGGGAGCACTCCCAATGAACCACCACAACAATATGCAGTAAGTTTGTTCTATATATGTTAATATGATATATATAATATAGTAGGTATCTGGTTTACCACTTTGTATATAACTTATATTATTTCAACTAGGTTGGTATGAACTGTAAACTTGCAGTGGAGGTTCCAGCGTACAATGTTGTGGCAGCGGGTAAGGTATACAACATCGGCGGTACATTGCATTGTCAATCAGTTTCTGATGAAATTTGTCGTGTGTCCATTCATCTTGTGTATGACGGAATGGGGGAAAAACCACTACCCATACCTTCTTCTGAATATGGTACAATTGATGAAGCAGAGGGTGCTATGGTGGGATGACCTAGACACTTGGTTATCATTGACAAGGTATATCTACATGTTTTTTATATTTGACTAGCTACATATATGAACTCGTTTAATATAAGTATGTATTTAATTAACAGGTTTGTAAACCAAAAAGTAAAAATCCTAGTAGTCGTCCTCCTATGCCCAAGCCTTCTTTCATTCCAAAAGCCACATTCGATGAATTGGGAAATAAAAGTAAATGTTTGGCTCGATACTTAGCCAACCAAAGCCCAGGATCACATATGGTGGTCAATTTAACAGAAGATGCAGTTGGGAGGGACTTTGAGAATTTTATTTTTCTTGATGATATTATAGAGTTGTTCCGGTATGATTGGCTAAATACTTCGATATTAGAAGTATGGATAAGGTAAGAATTAATCAATATAGATTACTCGAATATATATTTTTAGCTTATTTGTAACATATCAAATTTTCACAAATGTTTTACAACCATTTATATACTGAGATGACAAACTTTGATATAAAGAATGTTGGATTCTTAGTTCCTTCAGTCACTAGTCAAGTGCAGACACAAATGGATGATGTGAATGAGTACTTCAGTACTACATTCAAATATTTTGGTAGTGTGGGAAAGGAAATTATTCTAATTCCTTTTAACGTCCAGTAAGTATTATAATTCAATAGAATTCTAATATTGACTAAATTATAATTCTAATTTTTGTTTTCAATATAAATTTACTCAGATCTAGACATTTGGAACTAGTGGTGGTTGTCCCAAAATTGATGACTTTCTATTATCTTGACCCAATGGGAAAAACAACAAGGGGTCACAAACGGAGATTGCCAACTATGGAGTAAGCATAAATTTAGTTTCTATAACATCAATTGTTATGCTTCAACAAGATATTTATACTTTGAATTTCTATTGACAACTATCGTAATCAAATTGATTGATAGGGGTATAAAGGCTTATTGTGAAGGTGGAGGAATAATACCCACAAAATTAAAGACACTGACTTTGAAAAATGTCAAGGTAACTACTTTGACTGCTTAGTCGTATATGTACAACTCTTACAGTAATGTATTAATGTCAAATTTTATATGTTAACTCTCTTATAGTCTTATTTCTTTACTTGTACAACTCTATTTGTATCAGTTTACTAATATTAAGTTATAATTCTTTATTTGTAGTGTCATATACAAAATAATGATTGGGCTTGTGGCTACTACATAATGAAGTATATGCAAACTATTTTGAAAGAAGCATCACTAGACATTCAGAGTATAGATAAGGCAATTAATAAAGAATAACATCATAAATTTACAAGTGAGATTTGCATCATTTTATAAAATATATATGAGCATGTGCTTTTTTCGCAGATCTTTACAACTCATCCTTACTCACTTGATGGGTTAAATGAATTCCGAGAAGAATGGTCAGATGCTTTTCTTAATGAAGTTACTATAGCATTGGATTGAATTAATAACTTCATTTTTGTATGTAGATTTGAAACTCTATCAAATTTTACTTTTTGTAGTATGACATTAAATTTAATATCACTTTTAAACTTGCAATCTATCATTGTTGTTAGTATGTGCTATGTGTATGAATGTTAGTATGTGTTCTATGTCTCATTTGAATGAATCTATCTTAGACTTGCAAGAATGTTAGTAAGTGTTGTGTATGAAGATGTCCCAACTCAATATATGTGAATAATTGTTGTTATGAATGTATGGTTTGGAGATTTACATCAAATAAAAAAGGATTGGACATAAAAGTTTGCAAATGGCTTTGGAATGCATTTTTGGCTTGCATCATTTCATTTGCAAGTCTATTTCTATTGCAGGTTTTGAATTGTGTAAAGCAATTCTATTTTGCAGGTTGCTGTACTGAAGATTTCTGATTCTGCAAAATTTTTCTTTAAAAAAAAATGTAACTTTTCGGGTCTGTTATTTAAGAAAACCGTCCCTATAGACTTCTTGGGTCGGTTATACACAAAACCGACCCAGTAGGTTCATCCCAAAATTCTACAGCTATTTGAAGACTTCTACGGTCGTTTATGGAGAAAAACCGACCCAATAGACACTTCTTGGGTCGGTTATACACAAACACCGACCCAGTAGGTTCATCCCAAAATTCTACAGCTACTTGAAGACTTCTAGGGTTGCTTATGGAGAAAAACCGACCCAATAGACACTTCTTGGGTCAGTTATACACAAAAACCGACCCAGTAGGTTCATCCCAAAATTCTACAACTACTTGAAGACTTCTAGGGTCGCTTATGGAGAAAAACCGACCCAAAAGACACTTCTTGGGTCGGTTATACACAAAAACCGACCCAGTAGGTTCATCTACAGCTATTTGAAGATTTATAGGGTCGCTTATTGAGAAAAACCGACCCAACATATACTTGTTGGGTCGGTTATACACAAAAACCGACCCAGTAGGTTCATCCCAAAATTCTACAACTATTTGAAGACTTCTAGGGTCGGTTTTTTACCTCTTTTGGGTCAGTTTTTTACCTCTCTTGGGTCGGTTTTTTTACCTCTCTTGGGTCGGTTTTTGTTCCCTCTAGGGTCAGTTTTTGGACCTCTCTAGGGTCGGTTTTTCTACCTCTATAGCGTCGCAAGTACTATAGCAACGCCCACCTAGGCGTCGCTTAAAAAGTGACGTTGCAGGCTTCAAAAAACCGACCCAAGAGACCAATATAGTACTAGTGAGTTCAGAATGGAATCTACCTTAAAAATATCAATAGTCTTAAGGAAAAGAACAAAATTGCCTTGATGAGCTTGAGTTACTTAAAACTGAAAATGTTGAACTTAAGTTTGTTATTAATGCTTATAGAGATGAAAGAGATGTTTATGTTAGAGAACTTCCACTACTTAAATTTGAAAATGTTAGGTTACTTCCTCAAGTGAATGATTTATCTTCTAGACCTATTTTTCCAAGCAGGGATGTTTCTTCTATTATTGTTGAAAAAGATTCTTATTTGACTAACACCCTCTATCTTGAGTCTGACCTACTGCATGCTAATGATGATATTGCTAGTTTAACGTCTACTGTTATTACTCTTACCGATGACAACCATGAGTTGAGAGCTACTTTGCAAACATTCCTCAAAGCGAAGAAGTCCCTTAATGAAGTTTTTTATCACTCCACCAAACATATTGGTAAGAGTGGTCAAGGATATGAGGGTACTTCCAAAGGCAAAGGTAAGGGTAAGAAGAAGAAGAGAAAGGAACATCCAATCAATCATGGAGAGTCATTTGGCTAAAAGAACCCTATGTTTTGTTCTCATTATAAGCATGATGATCATTATTGTACTTATTTTCCTTATAGGGAGAAGGGTACCAACCCCAAGATGAAGTGGGACCCCAAGCTAACCCCAAATCCCAAAGTTTGAATTGGGCATTGATTATCATCCTTTCTTGTAGGTTAAAGGCCAATGGATTGTTGATAGTGTCTGTTCTAAATACATGACTGGTGAAATCAGCCTATTCATGCAATTCACAAAGAAGAAAGGTGGATAAGTAACTTTTAGGGATAACAACAAGGGTAAGGTAACCAGTGAGGATGATGTGGGAAATTCACTTTGTATCAAGAATGTTCTTCTTGTGGTTGGCCTACATACATAATTTAATTAGTTTTAGTCAACTTTGTCATAATGGTTATCTTGTGATTTTTACTTTTGTAGAATGCTTGCTTGTAGATTCCTCTTTTACAATGTCATATATAAGGGAACTAAAAATGATAATCTTTATATTATTGTGCTTGACTCTGTAAAGCCTATTGTTGGTAGATGTGTTGTTGCCAATTCCAATGATATTTGTTTATGTCACTATCATCTTGGTCATGTAAATATGCATAAAATGAAGAAGTTGAGCAAAAAGGACATGGTAAAGGGACTTCCTAAATTAGATGTTGAAGAGGATGAGGAATGCCAACCTTGTACCCAAGGAAAGCAAACCAAGTCCTCCTTCAAATCCAAAGGAGTCTTTAGCACCAAGAGAGATCTTAAGCTTCTTCACATTGATCTATTTGGACTAATGCGTATGCAATCGCTTCAAGGTAGCAAGTATTGTTTGGTGATTGTCAGTGATTTCTCTTAAATTGAGTCAGTTAGGTTCGTGTGAAGTTTGAAGACCTTGAATCATTGAGTGCCCTCCTCTCCTAATCTGTTGGACGGACACCACTCTTCTCTATATGAGTGCCCCTACTAACCGATAGACTTGCCCATGGAGTTTACTTGGACGTTCTTTCTCATTTCAAAAAGTGATACTCTCAATTTTTTCTTGACTTTTTGTAAATGGGTTGAAAATGAAACCTCTTGGAGGATTGATTCTATCCATAGAGACCATGGAGGAGTGTTTGAAAATGATTTGTTTGAATGGTTTTGTGCAGAATCTAGGTATGCACATAACATTTCATTACCTTGAACTCCTCAACAAAATGGGGTTGTAGAGAGGAAGAATAGATCACTATAGGAGATGGGTAGGACTATGCTTCTAGAGCACAAAACTCTAAAGAAGTTTTGGGCCAGTCATTAGTACTTCATGTTTCATGCAAAATTGGGTTTTTACTCATCCTTTGCTTATGAAAACCCCCTATGAGCTATAGTGTGGTAGAAATCCTTCAATCAACTTATTTCATGTTTTTGGTTGTCCTTGTTTTGTTTCGAACACCAAGGATTCCCTCGAAAAGTTTTATCTGAAATCCTACAATGCTTTCTTTCTTGGCTATAGCACTACCAGCAAGGCACATAGAGTATATGACATAGAACTTTGTAAAGTAGAAGAAACTATAAATGTTAGATTTGTAGATACTAACCCCTCTATTTCCAAACATATTGTTCCACATGATAATATTTTAGGTGAGGTTATTCCTCTCTTAAAAGATCTCAACATCAGTGATAAAGGAAACGAGGTGTTAGTTGATGAAGAATAGAAGAATGAAGAAAAGAAGGATCAAACTCCCAACTATGCAAATAATCATCCAAATGAGATCATCTTAGGCAATTCTTTTGAAAGGGTGAAGACATCGACTGCACTCAACAAAGAACAAGAAGAAAGTGCCTTCATCTCTTAAAAGGAGCCAAAAGATGTCAAAGAAGCTCTAACAGATGATGAATGGATCCAAGCCATGCAAGAAGAGCTAGAGAAGTTTGAAAGAAACAAAGTGTGGACTCTTGTGCCAAAACCAAGTGATAGAAAGATCATTGGCACCAAATGGGTCTGTCACAACAAGTTGGATGAAAGCATCAAAGTGGTAAGGAACAGAGCAAGGTTGTTGCTCAAGGCCACAATCATCAAGAAGGTATAGATTTGGATGAAACATATGCACCTATAGCTTGATTTGAGTCAATTAGAATGTTGCTTTCTTTTTCCAGTAATAAAAATTTTCTTCTTTATCATAGGGGTGTTCAAAGTGCATTTTTGAATGCTATAATTGAGTAGGAAGTGTATGTTACACAACCCCCAGGCTTTGAACATGATACCTCGCCTAACCATGTTTATTTGTTGCAAAAAGCTCTTTATGGTCTCAAACTAGCACCTCGAGCTTGGTATGAGAAACTAAAGAACTTTTTGTTAGATAATGGCTATATCATGGGCAAAGTAGATTCTACCTTGTTTCTAAAGAAAAATTCAAACAATTTTCTCATCATTCAAATTTATGTTGATGATATTATTTTTGGCAGAATTAATCTTGAACTTTGTAGGGAGTTTAGTGATCATATGCAGAGTGAGTTCGAGATGAGCATGATGGGGGAGCTTACATTCTTCCTTGGATTTCAAATAAAGAAAATAAAGAAGGGGGACTTCATTAAACCAAGGCAAGTATATAAGTGAGCTACTTAAGCTCTTTGGGATGGAGAACAACAAGCCAATGGACGCCCCATGTCAAACATGACCAAGCTTGATACAGATGAAGAAGGTGAACATGTAGTTGAGAAGCTCTATAGAGGTATTATTGGAAGTTTAATTTACTTAACTACCTCGAGACCTGACAAAATGTTTAGTGTTGGCTTGTGTGATCTCTTTCAATCAAGTCCTAGGAAATCACATCTTATAGCCGTTAAGAAGATTTTGTGGTATCTAGTCAAAACTCCAAATTTTGGAATATGGTATCATAAGTCAAGGGACTTTACTATTACTACTTATACTAATTTTTTTAGACCTCTTATTGAACTGATATTTTTATGGCCTATAGGAAACAATAAAATATGAAGGGACTCTATTGACTTTGTATGGAGGAGGTCCACCTTGGTCAAGATTAGGTCTTCATTTTATAAAAATACATGTTTTTTCCATCTTCTTTGATGCATCCTCCTTCCTTGCCACATTGGCCCTCACAACTCTTCTTTTAATGTCAACAAACATAGAAAATAGTAGACACTTAGTGATAGACAATTTATCCTTCTTTAATAGATTTAGTGCCGCTCCTTAAATGTTCAAATATTTATATGTTCGTCAATGGGGTCTTATAAGATCCATGATTATGAAAAAATTTGGTGACTGACATTGTTTCAAGCTTAATATCTCAAATTATCATATTTTATTTTGTTACATATAAATAAGGGAATTATCATGACTCAAACAAAATCTTGAACTATAGCTAGGTAGTGATTTCATTTCGACATGCATCTGATTAAGTATGTAGCAAATGCTATAACTCCTTCTCAGAAAATACACTACATTCTCAACCATTGAAGATCATGATTTAACTTTACATACTTAAAGGTCTTAAACAACCAAGCACAAACTTCACCAAGATAAAAAATACCCATGAGTCCATAGTCTCTAATATTCAAAACGTTATCATAATATATACTCAAATATCTCAGTCAATCTAGTTAGGTTGCTAATGGTCTTAAGAAATATGCCACTTAGATTAAGGAAACAATCACACCTTGATCCATGGCTTGCATATTATAGATATAATGAAAAATAAATGCTTGTCAAGTGGACGTTCTTCCACTTCATATTCCTTTTCATATGGTTTATAATTATACACAATCATTCTTTCTATTCTCACCTTGGTAAAGAAAAGAGGTTATGAAGGCTAGTTCTATGCAAGTATTTCTATATGTTTTGGAAGTCCACAAGGATCGGAGTACTAGTTCTCGTCTTGTTCATCTCTTCCATGCATACTTTCCTATAGAGAATGATTATTATATGGTTTGTGGTGTAATAAGAATACTCCGCAAATCTTATTTACTAGTGATAATATAAGTCTAAGCTTTCATATTGCATTGTTGGGGCCGCTCCAAACATGATTATTAGGGGTGTACCTGAGTTGAACTAACTTCAAACATTATCCTCATATACGAAACAAATTGGGAAGGATAATGTTGAAAATATCCTGCTTAGTCTTCGTGAACAAGATGATGTATGGTCGTGGTGGCCAGCAAAGAAAGGAATATTCACAGTGCGATCAGCATACTAGCTTGGCATGTTAGGGAAAGAGGAAGCCAGGAAGCAAGCAATGCAACAAGGTGATAGGTTATGGCAGCATATCTGAAAAGGTGGGTGGACCCCCAAAGCTGCACACTTCATTTGGCGAGTGTGCACGGGGGGTCTAGTAACAAAGGGAAGGCTGCTCGACTGACATTGCATTGACGATGGTACGTGTCATCTGTGCATGTCAGAAAAGGAGTCTATTCCACACATGCTTTTCCGCTGTCCTAATGCTACAGAGGTTTGGGAACACTTGGAGCGAGGGACCCAAGAGTGGGTGGAAGACTATAAGGACGAAGACATCATCAGCACCATGGGGGCTGCTTTGGGCAGGACTGACAAAGAGGCGATCGTTGCAGCCATGTGGGCTGTTTGGAGGGGGTGCAACATGCGAATCTTTCAATACGGTGAAGTGCACAACAGTTACCTCTTTCGTTCGGCGCTGACATGGGTCAAGCAGGTTGGAAGAGAGCAACACCCAAGGAGTTACAACAAAGCTCGACGAGACAGAGAAGTGATACCACGGTGGGTCAAGGCAGCACAGGGATGACTGAAGATCAATGTGGATGCTACATGTGGTGAGGCTGGGGCGACGACTATTGGGATGGTGATGCAGGATAGTGAGGGGGCGTTAATAGGGATAGCGGGAGAGAAAATTTGCAGCGGTACATGGATAACAGCGGCAGAAGATACAGCCATGAGGATAGCACTCCAGTGGGCGAGTAGACGCAGCGCCAGATAGGTGGAGATGGAGACAGACTCCCTTGAAGTGGTCCAAGCATGCAGTGACTCTTCTACATGGAGAGACTACGTGGGGATCCTTGTTGACGACATTAGGAATCTAAAGTACCTTTTCTCTTTTTGTAGTTTTTCTTACGTTAGCCTCTCATGTAACAAACTTGCCCATGAAGTTGCCACCATGGCACGAAGGGGGCAAGTAGATAGGTTTTCCTTTTTCCAGTCATTTCCTTCATACTTTGTGAACCTAGCTTTGGCTGATGCAGCCTAGTTTTATAGACGACGGGGGGTCCCAATCACAGGGCCCTCCGTCCTTTATCAAAAAAAAAATTGATATATACAATTGAAAACAAAATGAATGAAATGAAAGATCCAAGTAACGCAATATAAGATTATCTCGAACCTTGTTAACAAAGCCGTGAGATATTATTTTAGAATCTATATATATAAGATTCGAGAAAGTTCATATGCAACTTACAAAAATACTACCTAGTGGATGAACTTCTATATAGAAAATAGAACACTAAGTTTGCCTAGTTTTGAAGTGATTAAAATTGTGTAAATATACCTTTCAAACCTTATTCTAGGGTGAAATGTGTATCAGGAGGCAAGGGACATATGAAAATGGTGTGGAAATTATTTTAGGGTAAGGGAGTCAAATTGAATTTATATACCTTAGATCTTTGATTTTTCAATAGAATTAATGTGATTTAATTGTCTTTTAAGTTTGTTTGAATTTTCCAGGTTTATGGTGCCATAATGAGCATTGTCAGGACTGATGCAAACAAAGGTTGTGTTTCTGCTCAATAGTTGGTCTTAATGTTGAATAGTAAGCCAAACTTCTAGGACTGACTATGCAGCAAGGTGTTGTACTATGGACATCCGACTCACATTTACCCCGAGGTTGCTATGACCTTTGCAATAGTGAGTTGACTTCTTAACTTGACTATAGAAAGTCAAAATTATCCCCCCAAAATAAATAAATATGGATATGAAACCCTGGTATACTTCTAAAATCATGTATTCTTATCCATTATCTTCATATTATCAAATGTAATAGACTATGAAGTATTTTCCATTCTCATTTTGCTATTCATTTCAAATGGATACAATTCTTATCATCCACTCGTGTCAAATATCAACCAATTGAATCAATTCATCGCTTTTGTTCAATTGTAGTGCATCATATCATTATCGAAGAAACATATGAAATTATCTTTATAAGCATGACTACTCATTATTACTTGGTTTTCACAAAATGAAATATTCACATATTATGTTGTTCATTCAAGTTGGATAACTCACAAAATGAAGTTTTGGATTAAAATAAAATTTGAAAATAAAAAAATAATCATGTGGTGTATAGTAGGATTAAATTTTACCTTAGATTTGGTTTTTACTTTCATTATACAATATACAATGAAATACGATTAAAGACAAATTGGACAGAAAACCTCTGCACTTCAATCTAATTTTTTTCATTAAATTTTATAAAAATTATACAGATTGTTCCATTTTCCCTAGAGTCAGGGCACGTTGTTTCTAGCCTTGTAATGTATAATTGAAGTTTCTCATACACTTGTTGAATAATGTCCAAATTATTCGTTAACTTGAAAAATTGCTTTGTAGTTGCACATAGAAGTATCATACATATGTCAAAGTGGCAGCAACAAAAGAATGTTTCCATTAATATGTGCGAGTTATTTGTTAGAGATACATCATGATCATAGTATCAACTTTTTATAAATTATAACTTCCCTAACCCATTTTCCGCAAGAATTTGGAATCCAACAGTTACCGTAATAAGTGATACATGCATTGTTCTTACTATTTCATTTTTTTCTATCACACTGAAAGACTCAATTGTATTGTAATTCACATTAACCTTTTCCGGTCGTGTGTCTCACTATTCCCTATGCACTATTTGGTGCAACGTTATGAAGCCCTATTTTGTCTGGCCACATGTAGAGAAAATATCTCCTTGAAGAAGATATCTTGAGAATCATAATATTTTTCTCTGTCAGTCATATTATTATTCTACTATTATTCACATTGGTAGATCTAGTTGTCACCCATTCTTAGAAATTGTATCAATCTTACAATATCATCCCATACAAACCCAACAATGTAATTAGATATAGTATAAATATTGTGATGCTATAGATGAGGAGAACCATTCGTGATTATGAAGGTCACTCTCTCTGTTCTAGTTTCTTCCGAACCATAAGCTGTATATTTTTTTCCTATATCTCACTAAATCCACAAATTTCTCATGAGAACACATCCTTTCTTTCACTTTCTTAATTGTTTTTTTACAGGAAGAGTCATAGATACAATGAATAAGCAAGTGATTGAGATGCCTAGCACCTTCCTCAATCTGAAGAGAGTGCCTTTCATAGAGAAATGTTATTATGCTAACTCCTCTATTATGTGGTATTTTAATTTGATTTTCCTCATTGCTTTTTTTTTATAATGTTGTTGCAGGAACACTAGTTTTCTTGACATTTAGTATTTATCTCCAGAATCCATTTATGTTAGACTAGTAAGTGCACGTGCTTTGCACTTCATATATTTGGCATGCCTATTTATCAATAATAGCTATTATATGTATATGTATGTAAATATGTGTACTGACATCAAATAGCAATGTTGTTAGCTTTAATTTTTATAATACTCGTAAGTAACAACCTTACAGTTCTAATAATCACAAATACTTGAGGTTTGTAGGGAATGTAAAAAAGTCAGTATGTTCATATGTCGGTGTTCAATATGACAGATTAATGTATCTATCTTTTCACTCAGATATAGTTTAGAATAAAATTGTTTATCTCCTAGGATACATATATCAATATGAAGTCCATTATATATTAAAGTAGACATTATGCATTTCCAAAAAAAAATACATTGATAATAATCGATGATTAGTATTTAGCCATGTGATACATTGACATACTTTGAAATACGCCGAAAGTAGTTTTAAATTTATGATTGAATGAAAATTCTAAAATATGATCACAACTCATAAAACTTAAACATTGTAGTTTAGTGAAATACAATCATCATAACACCAAATTCTTTTATAAGGAATATTATGATATGTTTGAGTTATATACTATTATTATTATATATTGTTGAGAATTGACCTACTATGGATCACGACATGACATGACTCTATTATTCAATTTTTGCCACTCACATTTTCCTTAAGTGTCAGTATTATACTTCAACTGTCATTCAGAGATCACAATTGATTATGTATTAACAATACAGTTATAATGAGGAAGTGTAATATAGTGGAAATGATACACTACAAAAGAACTACATGTTGCATAGTTTATATTGTAAATGTGACTAATTTCATGATATTTAGTAGTTTTATAAACCATTCTCTTAGATATCAAATATAACAAGCACTTTCCTAATGTAAAATAATTTAAATATTAAATCTAGTTTCATTAGAAAAACCATTTCTGAAATATTTAGTTTTTGTTCTAGAAATACATTTACATGTCTATACGTGGGTCCTCTACTAGTAAAAATATTGTATGTTTTGGGGTGGTCCTCTATTATCAACTACTATTATTCTAGTTTCTTTAGTAAGTTTGTAGTTGAGTCTCAAGTGATAACTTTCTTGATATGATTATATCAACATAAGAGACAAAAATATGTATTATGATCAATGTTTCATGTCAAAACTTGTAGAACATTTTTATTAGCACAAAAACAGTGCATTGCTACACAGATAGATATGTATGTTTATACACACACAAATACATACACACACATTATATATATATATATATATATATATATATATATATATATATATATATATATATATATATATATATATATATATATATATATATACAGCTCAAACAATTATGTACCTGAGTACATGTAGCTTACATGTAACTACCTTCATTTATAGTGATTGTAAAATCCAACCTTATGAATGTAAATAATACCCCTTAGATAAGATGTATACAAAAAAATCAACACAATCTGATATTCATAGATCATCAAAAGAAAGAAAATGTGTATTTTTTTATCAACGGTAAGTTGTAGAAATCGCATAAATCATTGAATGATTTATTTCTATATCTCATGATTTATATGAGATATAGTTGTTGATTTTTAAACATGGTTATATTTTATCAACATACTCCACATGCGCTATTTCAATGGTTGGTACATGTAAGTTACATGTACCGGCCGGTACTCACTTCGTAAACTTATATATATATATATATATATATATATATATATATATATATATATATATATATATATATATATATATATATATATATATCTACTATTCTACCAATCTAAGCATCACCACTCGTCTCCGTCCCCGTCTTATCTATATATTAATTAATAATCGGTGGACTCCATCTCAGTCTCTTATCTCCGTCAATCGCTAAACTCTTCTATTCTTTGCTCCTCCCGCATGGGCTTGCCCTAACAACCGAAGCCGGCCATCGTCCAAACAGTCATCTGGCATTGCCCCTCAGTCGACGTCGTCCAAACAGTCATCTGACGTTGCCCCTCAGTCGAAGTCGTTATCCTGGTTGAAGTCCGAAATCTGCGACCTACATCTTCTCCTTTGCTCCCTGAAGCCCCCGACCACGACACGACCGTTGAAATCAGGTACGTTTTTTTCTTACTGCGCTACCGATGAGAAGCAAGACATACAACTTCTTCTGTTTCGCCAGGGCCTTTAATTAGCTGATCTAAGACTACGTCATGAAATCCAACGATGAAACAAACCCTGCATCGAGTAGCTGATGGGAGTCCCTGCGGCGCTCCCCAAAGCATGATCTTTACTGAACATGCCCCTACCAGACTCCCTTATCACATATATCCATATAGGATTCAGAGGGGACCTTCATGTGTTTGGGAACTGGTGCGCGCAGTGTGTGGTGACGTTGGACTTTCTTAGGAACAACAATGTGGGTGGACCGTTGAATTCAGGTACGCTTTTTTCTAACTGCGCTACCGATGAGAAGCAAGACATACCACTTTTTCAGTTTTGTCAGCGCCTTTAACTCCACGATCTACGACTATGTCATCAAAATCCAACGATATAACAAATCCTGAATCGAGTAGCTGATGAGAGTCCATGCGGCTGCTCCCCAAAGCATGATCTTTACTGAACATGAACCTGTCGGGTAACATCGTAAATGATCTAGAGGGGACCTTCATGTGTTTGGCAACTGGTGCAGTGTGTGGTGACGTTGGACTTTCCCAGAAATAAAAATGTCAGGCTAGAGGAGATCTCCTCTCTTGTTTCTTCTGTCATCCTTCTTTCTTTCTCCTTCCAACAAACATCCTTTCTTCCCTTTATGTCCTAGCGGAAGATACAAAATAGATTCTGCGTTGAGTACATCCGTTCATATCAGGATGGCCAACGTTAATAATGCGGTAGAATATGGAAATAGTAGAATTGCTGATCGAACAGAAGAGTGGTGTCAAGTGGATCTTCAATGAATCATCGGTTAATTGGTCGGAGTTTAGTCCGTGGTGCTATGCATACGTCAATCTTAAGTTCTTGGATAGTGCATCAGAACCAGTAGGAACTTAGCATCTTATTTTCTGACCAGGTGGGGGAGTCCAGGACGTGTATGACCTGGATGTGTTTTCAAATATGCCTGATCACTAGCTTCAGTTTGCACTATGTTATTATTGTAGATATATTTTATGTTCTTGTGATTGATTTACGCAATGGCGCTTGTGTATGGGAAATTTTTGGACTTGCATATTTACACGAAGATATGGCCAGCCAGAGTTAAACATAAGAAGATTCTCAGGTGTTGACAATCCCATTTTGCTACTTGTTTCCAGGGAACATTATTAAATCATCTGAATTATGCAGTGAAATTTTGGTATAGTCGCTAGAAATTATTTTCAGAATTAATGCCAACACCTTTCTCAGGCAACTTATTTCAAGTTACTGTTATTCAAATCTGATGAAACTTGGACCGGTCATAAAATATCTTTGATGTTCTTCTTGCTGACAATGACATCATCTTACACAAGCACTAGCTTAGAATAAATCTGAACTCTTAAATTACAGTGCCACCTGCATATATCTGGAATCTACTTTAGCTTCTCAAATGCAAGTCCGTGCCTATATATGGGATTTATTTTAGCTTCTCAGGTTCATATGCGTTTATATTCTCTTTTAATTGTGTTGTTAACGCTGGTTTATTAATATGTTACTGCAACATAATATCAACGATTTGCCGCTTATTGATTTCATGTGTGCTTTTTATTTGAAGTTAGAACTTGCATTATAGTTTTCATCGTTGTTTTTACTGAAATATGTACCAAATGTTAATTCGTGTAGACGGTAATGCTTTTGTCTCCATTATACATCATTTGTACACTTTATTAAATATGTACCCTGAAAGACTTATGAATTCAATTCACTCATCCAAATAAAAAAGTGTGCAATTCAACATTGTGAATATTTACTCGATTAAAGTGATTTTGTGACTAAAACTGTCATGGCGGCCCAAGATGACTCACTTGTCCCCAATGGTATTGATTAGCCACAGTAGGTTGAGCATGGATGTCACGTTAATTGTGAAAGAAAAACTACATCTAAGTAAAACCAATTATAATTATGCTATTCAATGTAAAAACGGACTAATATATTAGAGACGAAATTAATCCATCATAGCATGTCAAGTAAACATAAGTATAGATTGTTTATATCGATACTGAAAATATATGTGTCATGAGCTATGAAGTCCATCGAACATAATGTTTGAAATAATTAAATATAGTTGTTTAACTCGGAAGAACATGCTTTTAAATACAGTCCATCGTGGATCGCCAAGATCAACCCATTAGAAGAAAAAAAGGAATTACAACCTTAATGCATTTAGTTCACCTTTCAAGTAACATACAAATATATAGGGCCTTTCAATCTTATACATTCCTCTCTTTATTTCCTTAGACTAGCCACTAGGAGACACCAATCTATTACCACAATTACACATGAGTTTCTCTTATTTTTGTGTAGTTTAAGTTGAACCAATCAAAAATGAAATTAGAGACTAATTATGTGTAGTGATCTTTTACTTTATTGGGCATCTAAATTTATTAAAATAGTTTTGTTGTAATCCATATATTTTGTTAAACACTAATACCTTTATCAATGACAACTATGAGAAACCATGCCAAGACATACAAGAAAATTTTAATAAAATAGTAAATAACGACCACACATATATTTCATTTAAATATTTTTTAAATAAGAGAAAACAAGAATATTCACATATAAATTTGTATAAAAACTTACATAATAGTAGGGAAAAATGAGATGAATAATCTTTTATGTGATTACCAAAACATCATGATTGCATGCTATTGCTAGAACTCTTCCAATATGTAACACTCTCATCGCACTTCAATTTATTATCACTTTCTCAACTTTGGTTCCTTAGATACGTCATGCATGTTGTATCTTCACCATAAGAGTTGAAATCTCTATATCTTATTCAAATAAAACTTAAATTCTTTTAAACAAATTAGTTTAATACATAGCTTGGAGGAACATGTCAATATTCTATTAGCTTATGACTATATCATATTAAATCATAATCTTTATCAAGTTATTCTAAAATGATATGATTGTCACTATAGAAAGACTTTTCATATTATATGAAATTATTTTCATGAACTCGTTTAACACTCAAGGGATGCGCATAGTACTTGATTGACATTGGCCAATCTGCTGAATAAATTATATTATGTTTTCAAATTTAATCAAACATATTTTTATGTTTTTAACGTGTGGAGAAAAATGTGTTAACAACTAATCTCAAAGGTCGCTATAAAAACAAAATTTTTGAAGAATTAGGAAATTTGGAGTCACCACTTGATTTTGTGTTAAAAATGAGGAAAATAATATATGGGCATATTAATCAGTGGTGAAACATAAAAAACTAAAAGATGACTCCATCAGAGGTGGATAAGGCATGAAAATGTGGCCAAGAAACTATGATCGGGAATCCTATTAGGAACATGTAAGTTGTTAGGAACCCCTGTGTTGCCTAAAATGTGTTATTGCAATTGAAACCTTGAGTTATGCTTCATTAAATGTTAAAAGCTATGCAGTTTCTTCATACAATTATGATGATAAAATTTCTAAACAAAACTATTTTTATGCTTATAAATCATTATATCATCATCAAAATGTGGAGTGTATATGCAACTATTAGTTTTATATATGATCAAAAGATAGGGTGATATTCTTTTAGTCCATTTGATTAATAAACATGCAAAGTATGTGCAATTGGTAGTTGGGAATATAGAAAAACCAACATGTGTGTGGAAATCCTTATTTACTATAATTTATCTATATCCCTTCTGCATTTTCTCACAAAAATACCACTACATCCTACAACGTTGGACTACTTACGGGTACTATATATGCATTTACAATCAGTCTACAACCCACGTGAGCCATGAATAAATTATAAATTTATAATAATTAGCATTCGGCATAGAAAGAAGACATCTTTTTTTATAAGCATAAAACTACTTTATGTAGCTAAATGAGTTATTTTCACATCAACTTATGGAAAGAAAACACACATAAAGAGGCCCAACAATAATGTTCTTTCAAATCTAGAAAAAAAAATTGCAAAACACACACACTCAGATGTGGTCCAACCATTTTCAACAATGCTTGAATGTGTTAGTATTACCCTACCCTCCCCTCTCCCTAACTTCTTTCTCATCCTCAATGACGCTACCTAATTTATTTGTAGTCATCATGGAGAAGGGTGAAACTAAAACTTGCCCTTGGTTGAGAGACTACTCTTTATGCTCAAAACAACTACATTATCAAGGACCCATCATTGCATATATGAAAATGTCGTTGAGTAATGGGAAGCAGTAAGTACATATCAACTAGAGGCATTGGTCATAAAAATGGTACAAAAAACTCTTCCACTTCCTTATTCACTTCCTTTCCTCCTCATCTTTCTCTCTCAATCTCTCTTTCAAGAAGTCTCAAGGCCAATGCTGTAAGGAAATGTGGTGCAGTATACACAAAATGTGAGAGTGTATAAGATTTTAAATTCTCTTATAATGTACATATATTATATGTGTTTATTAGTGTGTAAACATAGACATACAAAAATACATGCATATATTTTGCTGAAAGGAGTGGCTCAACTGGTCAAGCACAGTGTCCCCTAGCAAAGGGCCCTGAGTTCGAATCTAAGCTGCCACAGGCATGGGAGAAAGGGAAAGAATGCCTCTCTTAATCCCAAATATATGGATACTATTTTGATAGTATTTTTGGCAAGAAATACTCTTAATGGACAAACACACATTGTATGGTCTCTTTAATCTTGTTTTAACATGTTTCAAACATAGACCTAGTGAGATAAATATATATATAAATTTGTTAAAGTGATAAACAACCAAACAAGTCTACGAATCCAAGTCCACATAAGACGGTGTACTTTATCAAAATGACATTATTCAGAAAAGAAATAGGTATTTTATATTGTTCATGATATGTAATTATCCTAATACATTATAGAGTTGATCAAATATAATACCAAAAGGTGTTAACAAAAATATAAATATACATATTTCATATGTAAGAAACCACAAATACCCCTCATATTCACTCATTCAACCCACACAATCACTTAAAAGAACCAAAATTATTTTTCTTGGAATAGTTCTTGATTCAATTTTGCTCAATCATCAACTAATACCTCTCTTGTATCTTTTCTTCTCTACTTGTTAGTGTTTTATTCTCTTTCTATCTTAGCCTTATTTTTGTTTTCAACCCACATGTACTATGAATTCTCTTTCTATCTTAGCCTTATTTTTGTTTTCATATTTCAGTTGTACAACTAATGATCCAATTGAATTACAATCCTTAATGAATCATTTACAAGTAAAACTTTTTTATTTAAATCCATGGTATATTCACTCAACTTCTTACACAATGATTAGTTCATAGTAACCATAATATATTATTTTATTTATAAACTTAACACCTATTATATGTAAGTTTGTATATATGTGTATGCATAAAAATTACATACCGTGACTATAGTTTATTAAATTACTGATTTTAATCACATGTTTTAAAATAAATCCACATGTTATAAGACATATATACATAGGTATAACTTGGAGTCCATAATATAAAAGTAGATATTGTTATTGCGTGACCGTTTTTCCTAAAGATTACATTTTTATTTAATAATAACTTAATAGTAAAATACTAACTATATATTTTTTACTATCTTGAGGATTCTATGTAATTTTATTGATGTGTAACCAACAAGCAAAAATATAATTCTACTAGAAGAAAAAGAAATAAAAACATTATATTATCAATCATAATACGTGCAAAGCACGTGCATTTATTAGTATATATATATATATATATATATATATATATATGTAAATGTATATATATGAGGTTAGGAAGTGTGTATCGATCAGTACATGCAACTTATGTGTACCGCCCATTAAAAGAGCACATGTGGAGTATGTTGATAAAATCCAACCATATGGATTGATTCAACACTGTATAGATTAGATGTATTCAAAAAATCATAACCATATCTCATATAGATCATGAGATATAGCAAGATATCATTCAATGGTATATACAAATTCTACAACTTACCATTGATTAGAAAATACATATTTTTTTTGTTGGATGATCTATGAATATCTGATTGTGGTGATTTTTTGTATACAACTTATCTAAGGGGTATACTTTACATCCATAAGGTTGGATTATTCAGTAGAATTTTTGAATCATCATAAATGAAGGTGGGTACATATAAGCTACATGTACTCGAGTACACAATTCTTTTAGCCTATATATATATAGACACACATATATAAGTATATATATATATATAATTATATAGAGAGACACACACACATATATATAATATATGTATGTATTTATCTTTGTGTGTGTGTGCATCTGTGTCTGTGTGAGTGTGCATTCTTATAACTATTGTGAGTAAACTAATTGATAGCATATAAGGAGTGCATGTGTTTCCTATCATTCATCAATTATGTTAAAAAACACAAAAAATAAGGTTTGAGTAACAATAATTATGTATTATTTACCCAATAATTTTTTATTTGGTAAATACTTTGATAATTATCAATACATCTTACTTTTAAACAATTAATAAATAAAAAATGAGATATAGAGTTAAGAATATATACATTACACACACACAAAAAAAAAAGTACTCACATTTGTACAAACATATAGTAAAGTAGTTTGATAAGGTGAGAAAATCCCAAATATTACTTTTTGAATACCTCACAAGGCCTAATTTTAACTCATATTGACATTTGTTTAGATGGATATATATACAAAATCAAAACTATGTTTAGTGCTCTTATGTGTATGGATGTTTGGAGTAATATTGAGAAGCGAGAGGCATTCAAATGTTAGAGTTATAATATTCTCCAGTTAAGGAAACATAGAGTACAAGAAAATTATAAAGTCTAAGAAAAATGTCTGGATGGGATAAAAAATAATGGGCCAACTATTCCAATTTTCTACCTCTCTGTGAGCATTCTTATGACACTAAACTAGTCATTCTAAGCATAAAATTATAGACATCTAGGTCTTATGGTGAAGACTAAGTACCGAGACATGAATGCATTAAGCTAGAATAAGCAATGATCTCTAAAAGTGTGTCCTTGCGTATTTTGCATATTCATACTTTCCACATCACAAGAAAAGAAAACAAAACTGAAAATGTAATTATAAGCTTAAATTTAAAGTTATTGAAAGAGTTATATATGTCATATTCAAACATGAGATGAGTTTCTATACTTGATAGCAGCATAGTATAGTCTCCCACTAAGACTTTTACTATATAATTTCCCATTTTCATGATGATTGTAGCTAAATGCATGTTGTTACGAAAAAACATGATGCCTTAATAATACATTAATATAACATTTGAAGAATTTATGTAATGAATAGATTAAATATATGAATATATGCATTAGATTCTAAGTGAACGACATTATAATATGTAATCCTATATGGTGGCTTGTAGAAATTAGCCTAGCAATCATTATAATTCTATAGAAGACAATGCCTATAATCAGGATGGAGATGATGGTGATGTGGTATCATGAATTAGTAAAAACTTCATCTTTTTGAAAATTAATTTGTGACTCGTGTTGCTTTTTGAATGCACAAAATCAATGTAACTCATATTTGATCCACGTATAGGATGTTATGTCAGTATGGGAAGAACATAATAATGATGAATATTGGTAATTATAAGAATGCGGACAACTATTCGTGCAATGTAGCAAGCTACTTCTGTTAAATGTTATACTATATTATTGCTTATTTGGGGAGTGAGTTGCAGACAATTTTTGCACTATTATTTTTAATGCTAAAACATTTACAATAATAAAAATGAACCTTCAAAGATCACTGCATGAGTAGAAGCTGTCATAAATGTAGAAAATCTGAGATGGAAGAAATCCCCAAGGTCCCAAATTTGTTCGATAAAGCCAACCCACATTTGGACGCATGGAAAAAATATCCAACTACTACCAAAAGATCATCCGGAGACCCTTGTGTCAATGATGGTGCAACAAGGAAGCTCTGTACTTTGGGTAAATTTAATGGCATCTTTGACCAACATGTAAATGAAGGAAATCTTTTTTTTCACCACATAGAGACTAGTTATTATTCATCCCGATCTCTAGTTCGGGCCAAATTACAGAGCATTGAATATTAATATCCATTGTTAGCCAAGTAGACTTACAACAGGTAAAGTTACACTCTGTAGAAGTATACATGGAATGTTTGGCTATAATGTCCGCCACTGAGTTGCGCTTATGGCTGATGAACCAGAGTTGGGCATTAGGCAGGGAGGTGAGAGCACGACAGTACATCCTCCTCAATGGTTCGAGTTTGCAGGCTGGCGTGTTCACATGTTGGAGGGCGTCGATGGCCTAGTGGAATCAGATAGAAGCACCAGAGTAGTCTAGTGCATTTGAATACATAGGTTTAGAGCAAGGATGATACCTTGCATCTCAGCTTCAAGAGCTGAGGTTGCATGGCCGAAAGTGTCGTGGCCAAGCATGCAAATACCATGGTTGTTAGTAATATGGATGCCAATACCCATCTTGAGCATGTGGCATTGGAAGGCAGCATCAATGAAAACAACTTGATGATGAGCAAGCGGCATGACCGGGTGAGCAGTGCAAGGTGGGGCCAAAGACGGTCGGGTAGAGTTGTTGTGCCCGGAGAGCACGGCAACAAATGTTTGATGTATGCGGCTAGCAATCACTTGTGTTGGGAGCCGTTTGCCTCCATGAAGAGTTGCATTACGAGCTTGCCAAATGGTCCAGCATCCGACACAGTGTAGAGTCCTATCCTCCTTGGAGGCGGTGCCATGAATGATATAGGTAATCCATTCGTCCCCTGGAGTGGTGAAGGAGGGTTCCATGTTCAGCAGTTTCCAAACTTTGAGGTTGTCGGGGCAGTTGCGGAGGCAGTGAACCAGGGTATCCGGCTCACGAGTGCAGAGAGGGCAAGTGTCATCTGCAATAATATGTCGCCGCACTTTCTCCATGTGAGTTAAGATGGCACGGTGCTTGAGCAGCCAAAGGAAAGACTTAATATTGGGAGGAAGCGGTAGGGACCAAAGAGCCATCCAACTTGAGTCTTGAGGGTGACGTTGATCATTTTTAATCCATGCATAGGCACTCTTCGCCGTGAGCTCACCGCGAGGTTCCAGTGGCCATGCCCAACTATCAGGACCTGCGTCAGCCGATGGAGGAATGATGCTACAGATCAGGCCCCATATGGCTGGGGGAAAGTATGCATGAATGAATTCCCAATCCCACATACCGGGGGAAGGGGATAGGGATTGTACAGTGAGGTCGTTAAGGCCATCAGGCGGTTGTATGCTTGGGGCAATATCAGTGATGGCTTTACCCAATAGCCACTTATCATGCCAAACATTAATGCTTTCACCAGAATTGATAGTTTTGTGACAAATAGCCTCCAATTTAGGAATATGACGCCTGATAAAGGCCCATGCGGATGAACCAGGTTTCTTAGAGATAACATCATTACAGATGTATTTGTTCTTCATTAATTGAACCCAGAGAGACGGGGAATTATTGATGAACTGCCAAACATTCTTCATCATTAAGGCGACATTTTGAGTCTGTACATCCTTGATGCCTAGCCCGCCTAGAGCCTTGCTACTCGTGAGTTTGTCCCAAGATACAAGAGACATTTTATTTTGATCATGGCCACCTGACCATATGAAGTCCCATATATTCTTATTGATGTTGTCACAAAGTGTCGGCGATAGATGCATCGATTGCATGGTGTAGGAAGGAATGGATTGCAGAGAGGATTTAGCCAGAGTAAAATGACCTGCAAGAGATAGGGAGCGAGCTGCCCAGCTGTCCATGCGGCCTCTAATTGAACAGAGGATAAGTGAGTGTGTCCCTTTGTTGATCCGGTGATGGAGAACAGGGACACCAAGGTAACGTCCCAAATCTGTAGTTTTCAGAATGCCCATGCGGCGACAGAAGGCTTGCTGGTCAGCAGTGGATGTATTTGGAGAGAAGTAGCAACATGACTTTTCTTTAGAGACAACTTGACCAGATACGGTGGCAAACTCCTTGATGACTTTGTTAATGTTAGATGCTTGAGCCAAGGAGACCTTAGCCATTAGGAGGATGCCATTAGCAAACATGACATGTGAGAGTGGCGGACCGGTTCTAGTAAGTCTAATCGGCTTCCAACTTCCCAGTGCCACAACGTTAGAGATGGCTTGATTGAGGCGTTCCATGCACAAAACAAAAAGGTAAGGGCTGATGGGATCCCCCTGTCGTACGCCTTGAATGGATTTGATGTGGTCCATAGGGGCACCTTACCACAAGATAGAGGTGCTTCCTTGAGAAATGATTTGCATGATCAATTTAGAAAGATTGTCGGGGATGCCAACTTTCACCAAAGTATCCTTAATAAACAGCCAATTCATACGATCAAAGGCTTTGGAAAGGTCCAGCTTGATAGCTACCCATTTAGTATTCCCATGCTTCTGCTTCATAGAATGCACAACTTCCTGAACAAGAAGTATGTTGTCACTGATACGACTGTCGGGGATGAAGCTCGACAGGGTCTTAGAGATCCAGCCATTCAAGTATAGTTTAATCCTTTCAACAATAATCTCGGAGATAGGCTTGAAGCAGCAATTATTTAGAGAGATAGGGCGGAGCTCGTAGCAGCGTTGTGGGTTGGCGACCTTGGGGATGAGCACAAGAAGGGAATCCGCTATGCGAGGGTCCACCTAGCTGATGGTGAAAACACGTTGACCAGTAGTGACGAAAGAGTTGCCCACATGAGTCCAATAGTTTTGGACAAACCCATTGTGGATTCCGTCAGGACCTGGCGCCTTGGCGGGGGACATGAGGAAGAGGGTGCGGCGGATCTCCTCCGCATCTAGAACACGCCTGAGCATAGGGCTGTTGGGAATTGGCTGGAACACGCCGACATAATTACGGATGACCTCACGATTTGGGGACGGTGTAGCTGATGTGCACAACAATTGCATGAAGTACTCCCACACGTGGAGTTTTATGTTGTCTGGCTCAGTGATCCAAACACCAGTGGTATCCCGTAACTGTGAGATTTTTTTATGCTGCCTGCGTGACTTGACATTAGCATGAAAAAATTTGTTGTTTCCATCACCATACTGCAACCAGTTGATGCTAGATCGTTGTTGCAAATCAGCCTCTTCTCTTAGGAGAATGGAATTAAGACTTTCTTGTAAGGCAATGGACTTAAGTTGTATCGAAACCAGAGGAGAAGAAGAACTGGATGCTACCTGACATTTTTCGATTTTACGAAGAAGGATATCTTTTTGCTTATGTTGTTGCTTGAGTCTCTTCGCCTCCCATGAAGTAGCGACCTCTTTAAAGGAAGGGAGAGCATCCAGGTAGGATCGAGTACCATCCCAGGCATTGAGAAACTCAATTTTGAAAGCGGGAATAAGATTCCAACTCATCTTGTTTTTGAAGTGATGACTTCTATGTTGTTGGCGATGCCCGGACAGAAGGATGGGGTTATGGTCACTATGAAGACGTGGTAGAACTTGGACATTCATACTGCCTTCTACTTCCATCCACTCCTCATTAGCAATAGTTCTGTCAAGTTTTTCTAGCAGCATGCCTTTCTTGTACGTAAAGCAGTGCCCCGAAGAAGGCATTTCTTTGAGGCCAACAATGGCAAGGAGGGAATTAAATTTGAGGCTGGATTGTCTGTCAAAACCACGCTCACCTTGTTTCTCTGAGGCATCCACCATAGTGTTGAAATCGCGGACCAACGCATAGGGACCACTAATAGAAGAGGAGAGGCCTGATAATCTGCACGACAGGAGGTTACACTTCTGTGGGTTTGGACTACCATAAACAAAGGTGAGCAACCAGGAACTGTTAATACGACAGTGCACGTATTAGCAATGGCTTTGCAGGATATCGACAATGCATCTGTAGTTGTCCCAAAGGACCCAGATACCCCCAGAGAAACCCAGCGCTTCAACTCTGTGGGAAGAGGAGAATTTGAGTTTTTTAATGATTTCATCGGCTTTGCTACCACTGCAGTGGGGCTCGATAATGACAAGAATGTGGAGTGCATACCTCCTTTTGTATTCTTTGAGAAGAATTAACTTATCCTTAGAGCATGCTCCCTGGATATTCCAACAAATGATATTAGTCATTAAACAATAGGATATGGGAGCGGACAGCACCAGTGGTTCTTAGGTGATGGCGGCAAGGAGATCGGATGTTGCAGAGGAGGCATCCATGGTCTCGTCAGGTTCTGTGTTAGCAGATTCAAAGTCTAGAGATTTCTTTGCGTTAGCTGTGAAGTCGACATTACCCACAAGCATTGCGAGTTTGCCTTTCTTCCGCTCACGCCCTGGGCTCACTGTTTGGTAGATGACCCGTCTATTGTGGAGGATAACCCCACCGCTAGCATCTTGGGTTCCCAATGAAAACCCTGATTGGAGAGAGAGCTGCTTGCTCTGGTCGACCGATTGGAACCGGAAGGAATCAGCAAAGGTGGTGTTCCTCCCTTCTCTAATCTCATCGTCCACCAAGGTGACCACCGAGTTGTAGTCTCCTGAAGTGTTTACGGTTTGGGTCCTGGTCGGAGCGGGTGGCGGAAGGCTACTTGCCTGTGCGCCAGTCGTGGGAGTAGAACTGCCCACCTTCTTTTTTAGCTTGCAGGATACAACCGTCTCCCACCTACCTCCATTATCATCGTTGGCAGCGGGGGGAGCCGGTGTGGCATTGGGCTTGATAGAAGGGGTCTCCATTGTATTGGTGGCTGTACTCACGTCCGTTGCAGAAGGGTGCTTCTTTCTAGCCGTGGGTCTCTTGTCAGGCATCTTGGCATGGATCTCTGCTGTATACTGTGCAGTGACAACCAACGTTTGTGTGCTCGTCGAGGCAGTGGCAACACTCGGAAACGTAGGAATGAACTTGCAATCTCCCTCGGCGTGACCAAGCCGGCCGCACTTCATGCAGAATGTGGGTAGGATTTCGTATTCCAGATAGTAGCGCTCTCCATCGAGTAGGACCACCGGTAGCAGCGGCTGGGTCATGTCGACTTCAACTGCGATACGGGCGAACTTGCCCCGATGACCAGACTAGGTCGTGGTGTCAATCTTAATCGTCTTTCCGATCAGGTCTCCCACGCACAATAGGAGTTGATTCTGGAACAGGTGAATCAGCAGGTCCGGAACCCGCGCCCACACCACTAGCTTCTTGGGGATAGGGTCAGATGGTCGGAAGTCCTTCGACCATGATTGCACCGATATGTAATGGCCGAAGATCATCCATGGCCTCCCGGTAAGGGCTCGAACGAAGTCATCGTTGTTGGCGAGTTGTATGATGTAATAGTCTTTGTCGAGGTCGATAGCACGGAAGTCGTTTGTCAGTTGCTAAAGATGTGGGATTCTGTTCATCAGGGCGTTGAAGTTCACGTTGGTGCCGATGACCTTGATGATGACCGCGAACTTCTAGGGTTCAAGGAGGGGCGGCAGTGTGGCCGGGTTGATGGAGATGGATGGGATGGCGCCTGTGCGATCGACGCAAATATCTGTCGGCATAAGCAGGTCCGGCGAGACCGGGGAGAGGGAAGCAGGTGGCTTTGTGGAGCGTACTGTCATGGCGTCTTTGTAAGACCTGGATTGTTGTTGCGGCGGCGGGTCGGTGGCATCCATCACGACGTCGCCTTCCATGGAGTTCACTGGGGGGTGGATCAAGGTCTGTGGACGGCTTAGGATCGCCGTCAACAGGGGAAATGTGAGGGGCAACCCGCCCAGAGCTACGCCCACCCCGGCTTCCACGGCCGCCTCCGCGGCTCGGGAACCCTAGCGAGGCCATCCGTTAAATTGTAAATGAAGGAAATCTAGATTGGTGAATTGTAAAAAATGTTAATTTATTCTTCATAAAACTCTAATTAAGATATACAGCCATTTGTGACAAGATCAACATGGCTGGACCAACAATACAACACGCCTTTGATTGCCTGTCACGTTGTGCTTGTTCGTCTTGGTGTAAATCTAATTTTCTCTAGTCGATCATATATGCAGTTGGACCAACGTGATGACGAAGTATTCCTGACAGGACCTGATGGTGCAAGCACCATGGATGACAGGGTCAACTGCCGCCTATTTTGGAGAGAGCCGCACCCCAACGTATTGTGTTAGCATTAAGAACATTGATCCTCGAGTCAATAAAAAAATCCTTGAGTAAGCCCTATCGTCTCCTCTGCCAGGTCAAGCCAGACCAGATGATGGAGAAACTCCAATCTAAATAGTTGTACAATATTTACAATCAGAATCACCCGATCACAAGCTACTGCTTGTTTAAAGAAGCATTTGTCTATTATCAGCTCCCACCTCCTTTACTTGGCTTCCGCTGTTGGATGTGTTTTTTTCACCAATCTCCCCAGGCACCAACTTTTCGTTATTTGGCCACGATGAAAAAATCAGTATCGTTTTGCGCTGCCCAACACTAAACCCGCCTCTATACATCTACTGTTAAACCCCCAGTAATTGTTGCATGTGATAAAAAATTTAGCCCATCGATGCGTGACAGTGAGCAAACACACTGCCGAACAGATCTGAGTTGAATGTTTGGTTGGTCATCGCGTGAAAAACCCAGTTCATTTTCAGAAAAAGATTTTCCAAAGCCGAACCTGTTGCGTCTGTAGATCTGTCGTCTTAAACCCTATTGCCATGAATAAAAAATCTAGAAGTCCGGCTGCCTGACGGCGAGTAAAGGCACTGTCAAAAAGAAAGCTGAGTTGAATTGGTGTTTTAATATCACGTAGCAAGCGCGAAGAACCCATTTCTTTCTCGGAAAAAGGATGGCTCCGAGAAAAAGCCTAGTGAATGGGAGGATAGATTTGAGATATCAATAGCCAATGTGTTTGATATAACCTGATGTATATGGTGTACGGAAGTCGTGGAAGAAGGGATCTGAAACTCAAGAGTCCAAGTTTTATACGTGATAGATATATGTAATTTAATTGGAGGATTGCAAATAAGGACACTAGTAGGTGGTTGTTTCAAGAGTCTATTATTTGATTGACATTACGGGAGGACGGAAACGAGTACAAAATCAAACCGTGCTTAGTATGGTAAATAGTAAATTATAGTTGTTAACATTCCTAATATTTCTGAACTTGGTCTTGTTGCATGTCCCATGTATAATGCCAATATCCGGTCTAATGTCATAGGTCCTACGCTTGTTGCCTTTGAATTAAGCTGGAAGATTATTTTGTTCACATCATCAATTGCTTTTAACAAAGAACTAGCACATGATTAACTTGAACTTTGCACTAGAGATGTGAGTGAATATCATGTACAATGTTGGAATGAGTTATTCAGAAACTTCCAAACAGGTTCTAAACTTGGATTGGTGAATAGTCTGCCTCACCCGGGAATTATACTGATTGGAATGTTGGTAACCTGCCTAAGTTGGGCCTAGCTGCTCTTTGAATCAATTTAGAAAGTTGTTTGTGCTTCCCGTTATTTCTGTCGTTTAAGTGATAAGCGCCGTTCACCAACAGAAATTGCAACAAAAAGGGTGAATCCAAATTTCGTATTGAGATGGTTCGACATCAAAACTTTATGTTGTTATCAGTAAAGTTCAAGATTTTCTACTCAGTGTTTTTCCTTATTTTATGAAACTACAATACGTTCCTATGATCAGACATGTCCACAATGATGTATATTTTGTAAATGGTTGATAAATATATGTCTGGTTTAAGTGGGCATACCTGAAGCGCACATTGAGGAGTGAGCGTGCCTCAAGCCATTATTATAACTACTGTAGTGATCAATGACGGCATGGCAGCAGATACGACCTGTATAGGATCTACAGGCTCAACTGAAAATAGCTGAAGTCACCACTTAGTGCAGTTCTGGTAGAGAGGATTCTTCAGGAGCTAGTTATGTGATGATGTTCTCTTTAGTCTATAATTTTATTGATGAACCGTGATCCGTGACGAGAAAGGAAATTGGGAGTATTGCTACCATCAGCAATTACAATGGCAATCTATAATGATACCACTACGCATGTAAAAAGTAGTTCAAGTGATGGAAGATGTTTAAACCTAGAAAAAAACTATCAAACGATTAGAATAAAGGCTATCATAGTTTGTAGTACACAAGGCCAGGCTTTTCTGTCAATAATAACCCTCCTAACTATTTTGCACCGGCCTGCCTCCACTACAAACCCCAGAACTCCCGTCATCGTCATCAAACTGGTAACACAAGTAGGTTTAGCGTGCATCCCCAGATATATCAATACACATCCTCCTATAAAAATCGTGGATCGGTTTAGGGCATGGAAACGGGAGAGCAGAAAAATGCAAGCCAATTTAAACAGGATATACCAATGAAGAATGCACGATAGTTTGTTGCTAATTAATGCGAAGATCCGGATAAATATGGCACACACATCGCGTTTGCTATCCTCGTACAAAATGTACTTTATAATCAATAGCGTAATAGAAAGGATCCACACCAAGTGCAGTTCAATAGCGTAATAGAAAGGACCACACCATTTGCAGATAGGAAGATGCTTAGAGAACTTAGGCCACGTTTGGCTTTCCTGATTTATAATCCTAGTAATGTATGTGCCACTACTAGAAAACACTTCGTCAGTTACGTTCAAGTGTGTCACCTTTATCTTAATAGATGACGTAATTGATTGTCACGTACCTAATACACGTCATCTTTTATGTGTAACCTTTGTGCTATGTAGGCTCTTCTAAAGCATGTCATCTATAACTGGTTACAGGTTTTGCTGAAGAATGTCTATAGATGACAGCAAGCAGTGTCATCATCACAAGTAAAAATAATATCTATCGTTGTCACCTATGTAATAATTGATGATGACATTTGTTGTCACCTAAGTGATACAATGTGTCGAATGATCGCATAAATTGTGATTCAAAATGGATTTTGTATTCATGAATGTCACATTTTTATAAAAGGCAATCAGAAATAGGGTGTTTGATGAGTAGGATGATCATGGTGTCATATGTTCACAATGTATTAACATTTTCAAATGTTGGCATACTACTAGAACAACACATATACATCATTTTTTTCATACTAGAAAGAACCAGAAGAACCAAAAAGGAAGACCTGGAATGGATATATTTTATTAATAATCAATGTATACATTACTCATACACATTCAACATCTACTCCATGTTTCTTAAACATACAACTACAACACAAACACAGTCCACACACACATTGTGACATCATGGCCATAGAAAGATATCTAAAATCATACACAGATTGAGCTTGATGAAGATGTGTAGGACCCTCAAA
Organism: Alisma plantago-aquatica; assembly: GCA_963693085.1. Taxonomy (NCBI): domain Eukaryota; kingdom Viridiplantae; phylum Streptophyta; class Magnoliopsida; order Alismatales; family Alismataceae; genus Alisma; species Alisma plantago-aquatica. The sequence continues at coordinate 313,241,831 of OY856415.1, read as the reverse complement.
CGGCCACCCCTAACCTGGACTGAGACAGAGAGGGAGTAGAGGTGTTAGAGGAGATGGTGGATGCAGAATTGGGCGCCTCATCTTGCTATTTTGTAGATAGATGTGAAGTTGCAGTGTTGGTTGCTTGTTGAGTACTTTAGAATTCAGACTATTGCTATTGGTGATGTTATGAGCCTCAACTTCTACAGTTGTTGCACGTCAATCATCATCCATGATCCAACAATCTTGCTTCTACGTCTCCAGCGGGGCAAAGAGGATTGACAGTCAGAATAGATTAGAGTATTGTTGCTATGGCTGTAGTTCATGCTACTGTCTCGTGAGGAAGATGAGTACGGGTGATATTGATGATACTATATGGTAATATTCCTCTGCAACTCTGAAGAGTATCTGTAACCTAGAAAAATGGAATGGATTAAGGACTTTGAAAACACATTGTTATGACTTACAAGAACACAAATGATACATGTAATACACACACAAACACACATATAAACACACACATATAAACACACTAACACATGTAATACCATGACCACATGCCCAAACATGGATTGTCAATGCTCAGCCTAACATCATACTCCCACCTTACTGTATAATATAGAATTCTAATGAGGAATTCCTGAATTTTAGTGTGACATGAATAATTGAATAAAGTTTAAAAAACCAATCATCCTAATGATTCTCATGCTCTTGTATAGTCTAGTAATAAAAAGTGGGTTTCATTGCCCACCTTGGAGATGTCCTAGAGATGAATTTGACAAAACATTATTAGACACATTCTTAGATAAGAACAATGGTTCATATTGTCAAGTATCTACATTGTATTTGTGCCATATACATGTTTCCTTTACCACATACCAACTGTTCATATATTTAGGAAGGTCATCACTTGTAGGGCCCACTGCAAAACAAAAACCAACACAATCAACTAAAACTGTGAAATATCATAGTTAGGAGTAGAGATAGAAGAGAAAATACATTTTTTTATTATAAACTAGATTTGTAGTTACTATAATATCAAGTAGATTTGAGTAATATAATTGAGGATAAATAATATATTATTCTCTATATTAGATGATAACAATAGTTTCAACAAGATTTGATTTGTAATAGACATTGGAAGCAATGACTACTAGGGAAATATAAAGGGAGTATATTTTTGTAAGACTAAAAGACAATAACATGTATCATCATACTCATAGATTGGAGCATTATGGTAATCACTAGTAGCATCAAATGGACTTCCAAAGTACACCTAAAGTTTGTCCCACCTAATACTGTGTCAATACAGATGTCGAGGGCTACAATGCTCATATTAAAAATAGTGAGTAAGGGGAGCAACAAAAACTATTTTTAATTAATCAAACAAGTATGATTTTGTAAGATTGTTACCCTATTCTAAATTTGTAAAATTTCCTTCAAAGTAGAAGTACTAACAAGAATACCACTAGGAACAAGATGCCTACCACCCTTACACTCTAGTTCATGGTCTAGAATCTAACATTATAAAAAGAATTCGTTGTGATCTACTCAAAATAGAACCCTTTGTAGGGGAAAATTAGTGCACATGAATGAGCAACAATAGTTTTTAAGTGGGAAAATTAGTGCACATTATTTTTTCAACCATGTAAGACATGTTCTAAATTTATATGTTCCTTATGTGTACAAGATCAACCTTTAGATAGATAGGAAAAGGAGAGCCCTTCTAGGGTCAAGCGGGAGCTGTTTGGTTGCACATCACCCAGGGAACAATTTTATTCAAAGAGGCGATGGAATCTCATAAGTTTATATGTTCCTCTAATGCCTCAGGATGATCAATGATACAAAGTTCATAACCATCAAAACAGGTATATAGTGAAAGAAATACAACTGCATGACATAAAAAAACACATGAGATTTAATGCATAATATGCATCAATCTCATTTTAATTTGAACATGCACATAGGAGTATGATCATATCATTTTTGTGGCCATTTGTTTCAAACAATTCAAAGCACATAGGTTGATACTTACCAATGACCAACTTAATCTAAATGACCCCATATGTAGCGTGCAGCTTGGCTTGGTGCTAGCTCATTTGGTTTAGAAAAATTACAACCCAAGGATGGTCTTAGGTCATATATGAACCAAATAGAAAAGGGAGTTTAAAGTTTAAACAGGAAGTTAGTGTCCACTCAAAAGCAATTCTTCAAAGGAAGATTTTATTTTCAGATAATACATCAAAGATGCAAAACACATATTCATGTGCACAGGCATGCATGTAGGTCTAAGTATGCTCATGTTCTACTAGGGTTTTAACTAGGCAGACACACTCAAGATACTAGGTTGTTAAGCATAAAGAAGCATTTCAAGTATATGTAAGTTGAAAGGGATATATATGTACAGTCTGTTTACCTCTTACGTGTCCCTACTATTATTGGTAGGATTATTATCATTGTTCCCCAAAACAATTTGATGGAAACCAGTGTTTACAAAATCATCCCAACCATCTCTGCAACTTCACAGAACAATCCGTTGGGCATTCATATACAGGTTGAGATTTATTGAAGATCAAACAACTACAAGTCTGCTAGTACTACAAAAATTGCCAAATCTTAAACATCATATTTCATTAATAGAAAATTAGAGAATCCTACCAATATAGTAGCATAGGTTCTAGTCACTGGTTCCACCATCTACTCATCAAAGCTTGAACCGGTCATGTTGACTTTCTGACCAACGGGACGACACTGGCATTTGCAACCTGTCATGTAGACCTGAGTGTGGTTTTGAGAAATTGGTATAGAACTAGGGGGATTTAAATAGGAGTTATAGAGATGATAACGTATATATATATATACTCATAGAAAAGGGATCAATCATTGTCTCCTCTGATCTCTACTGATGCAGGTAAACTACAGTGCAATTTCCATATTAATTTCATGACGTCTTACGACTTGGTATGTCTTCTACGCTAGCTAAGAAAGATAGGGGAAATGACGGCTGATTTCTTCTTCAAGGCCTCAACACACAGAGCAAATATGGAAGATTTAAAATATTTAAACTAATTGGAGAATTAACAGACGGGGCACGACCACAGGACAACATACTCACCTAATATCAAGTAGCAAGTTAGGCATCCAGAGAGAAGATGAAGAGCTATACTAGGGCTATTCCAGTGCATCTGGATCCCCAATTTCATGCTAGGGCGTTGAACAGGGAGATGGATTCCTTGATTGATAGTCAGAGCATGAGGCGCCTCAGTCTGGGGCTTCGGAGATCATCACAGCAATCATTGCCTTAGTTGAACTCTACCAACAATCTTTGCCCGTCGGATGGACCCCTTGTTGCACATTAAGGCCAAGGCGTCGGTCGCTGAGACTTCAACGGCGGTGAAACCAGTCATCTTCTTTGCGGAGAGTATAGAAATGTAGGTGTAAGTAACCAGCAAATGGGGAAAGCAGTATAGTGGGCGGGGAGTCTAGCACTATAGTTGATGTGAGACCGGAAAATGGGGGAAGAAGCGTTATAGACAGCCATAGCGGGGAGTGCGCAGGGAGGAGTTTGAGCGGCGCGAGGCTGTTTTAGGGGTGTGGGGTTTAGAGTTGGCACGACGTGGGTCAGACTAGGGCTCGTTGGACCAGGACTGACTTTTTTTAGAGATAATGTTGGCTATTTATTCATCTCGTCTATATGTAGTGCACACTAGAAAGGAGGTAACATGTGTTATAAGAAAATCCATAAATGGACTAGGGTATTTTGAAAAAAGTAAATTACTTTGATGGAGGAGGCTCTCACTAGGGTTTGTGTCATCCTTGATGAAGGATTCTCTCACTTTAGTTTGCTCTACCTTCTCTATAACCCTCTCAAGTTTTTTGGGGCAGCGGCCAATGACCCCCTCCCCCACTCCTTATCGGGGTGGCTTGCTACCTTCTTTCCTTGACTATCCCCCTTGAGACATCCATAATCCTACCGACAATTGCAGTTTGGAGGCAGTAGGAAGGTTGGAAAAACCGCGATTAGCTTGGGTTAGAGTTTGGAGGGAGTATCCATCCACCTCCTAAGTCACGAGACTTTCTCCAAGATAGTGGAGAAGCTTGGGTTCTTGGAGGGATGCTCGAAATGGAAAAGATAAATGCTGGACTTGTCAGTAGTGTTGATGTTGATTCACTGCTATAGAAATAACATTCAACGTCGCTTTTCGAGGCATGCATTATTTCATGAAAGAGACGCTGATAAGCATTACACATCATCTATTTCAGGAAAACCGATGTCTATATTTGAAGCCAGCCAGACACAGGTATCGCTTTTTATTTAGCTTTTTATTTAGCGTCGGCTGTAGAAAGGAAACTGACACCTAAAATAGCCCACAAAATCCAATTTTTTCGAGCGAAAAAAATTACCCCCAAAGTGTAACATATAGCATTGGTGTTTTACCTAATAACCGACGCCTAAATAAGATAAATATTGCACGCAATTTTTACCATATGGGTGTCGGTTGTTGTGGGATAATTGACGCTGATAAGGGTTCGCGCACCCTCCCCACCAAAAATTTTAGTGTAAAGGACTGTCCAATTGATGTCGGTTGTTATATTCAGCCGACGCTGATTCTATTTAGGTGTCGGTTTTTAAGATAACTGACGCCTTTTATTAACTTAATAGTCCCCACGAGAAGGAACTCTTCCCCTTTCTTCTGTTTCATCACGAAAATGAGCCGCCGCGCCTACTTCATTGGTCGATCTTGCTGTTGTTGCTCCCCGCGCTGCCGCCGCTCATTGCTTCTCTCCTCGTCGCCGCCGCCGCCAGTTGCCCTGGTCATCATCGTCAGTCTCCTACTCCTGGTTGCCACCCTAGTCACGGGTCTCCTGCTCCTGGTCGCCGGTCTCCTGCTCCTGGTCGCCACCCGCCTCCTTGCTACTCCAACCACCTTCTTGCTACTCCTGTAGGTACCCTTCTTCCTCCTCTTCTTGCTCCTTGGCGCCCCTCTTTTCTTCCTTCTCCCTCCTTAATTACCAACAGCAAGCATAGTCATGTGGGCTGGCACGGCCGTGGATGTGTTGGCCGAGCACGGACGTGCTTCCCAGCACGACCGTGCTTGCTATTGTTAATTAAGGAGGGAGAAGGAAGAAAAGAGGGTATATGATACCTAAAATTGTGATGAAATCAATTGTGATGAAACCCTAACATCTAAATCCCTATTGCATGATGAAACCCAAACATCTACATACTCTATATGATACCTAAAATTGTGATGAAACCCTAACATTTACATATCCATCCAAGATGATGAACATGCATGGATACTCGAAATGTTGAAATCAAATTTATAGAATATGATACCTAGATTAAATGATGTTACATGAAACCTAGGATATGAATGATGAAACTAGGATTGCATGTATTGGAATGACAACATACATGTATTTGTTGGCCTAGAAACCCATCCAAGATTTACTCATTAGGAGTAAATCTTGGACAGTCCCCGGTTTGGGACTGTTCTTGAACACCTAATCTCACTTAGCATGTAAGTGTATAATGTGTATTGGGTTTTTAAGAATATTTCGGTAGCATTTCCCCATTTGTTCTCTAAGTACATATGTACTTGGAGAACAGTGAGGAAATGCTGCCGAAATTTTCTTGAAAAACCAATACACATTATACACTTACTAGTGAGATTAGGTGTTCAAGGATGGGATAGGTGGCACACATTTATTATATATAAGATGAAACTAGGATTGCAGGTATTGGAATGACAACATACATGTATTTGTTGGCATAGAAACCCATCCAAGATTTACTCATTAGGAGTAAATCTTGGATAGTCCTCAGTTTGGGACTGTTCTTGAACGCCTAAGCTCACTTAGGATGTAAGTGTATGATGTGCATTGGGTTTTCAATAAAATGTAGGCAGCATTTCCCCGTTTGTTCTCTAAGTACATATGTACTTGGAGAATAGCGGGGAAATGCTGCCGAAATTTTCTTGAAAACCCAATACACATTATACACTTACTAGTGAGATTAGGTGTTCAAGGATGGGATAGGTGGTACATGTACATTTATTATATAAAAGAATGACATCACATGTATTTGTTAACCCTAGACCCTAATCTTGTCCTAATATATACTTGTTTTCTCTTTGATCATAGAATGGATAGATCATGGATGTCCATTCGCAATCACTGCACCCCAGAGTTTATATCTGGTCTTGATCAGTTTATTAGATTTTCTGAGGAACATAGGAAACAACCTAGAGATAGGTTCTACTATCCATGTAGGCATTGCGGTAACAACTTGAAAGTCAGCACTGGTGACGAAATCAAAAGTCATGTCATGTTCAAAGGGATTGTATAAGGCTATACAGAATGACACTGGCATGGAGAGATTTCAAACCCAAAACCAGTGGATGTCAATATCAGTGCTTGTGTTGAAGAAGAAATTGTCTCTGATGACGTAGAAGTGAACGAACCAGTTGCAGTAGACATCATTGATGTGATGATGGATAGTTGTGGGGTAGAGCACACCTATCCACCACCCATCTTTAGAAACATTGTGCATGATACTGAGATACCGTTATACACAGGTTGTACTAAGTTTACAAAGCTTAGCATTGTGTTGAGATTGTATAAGTTGAAACCTAACAATAGATGGAGCGACAAAAGCTTCACTTCATTGTTGACTTTGTTGAAAGAAATGCTTCCTAAAGGAAATGAGCTGCCAATCTCAACATACCGAGTAAAGAAATTGTTGTGCCCAATGGGAATGGAGGCCAAGAAGGTACACATATGCCCGAATGATTGTGTATTATTTCAAAAGGACTATATGGATTTGAAAGATTGTCCAAAATGTGGCGCGTCACGGTATAAATTGACAACTTCGGGGGAGTCCAAAACTGGTTCTCCTGCCAAGGTGATGTGGTATCTACCTATAATATCACAGTTTCAATGCTTGTTTGCAAATCTGACAGATAATAAGAATTTGAGGTGGCATGCATATGTTAAGAAAAATAATGATGGGATCCTACGACATGCGTCTGATTCCCCACAGTGGACGAAGATTGATCTATTGTACCCCAAATTTGGTGAAGAAGACAGGAATCTAAGACTTGGGCTTTGTACGGATGGGATGAATCTGTACGAGACATTGAGCAACCAACATAGCACTTGGCCAGTCATGCTTGTTATATACAATCTTCCTCCCTAGCTGTGTATGAAAAATAAGTACGTTATGCTGTCGTTGTTGATATCGGGCCCTTAACAACCTGGAAATGATAACGATGTTTATCTTGAACCTCTGATTGATGACTTAAAGAAACTCTGGGGTGAAGATGTGATGACCTATGATGCTTCATGAAGAGAGACATTTCATTTGCACGCTATGTTGTTTTGCACTATTAATGACTTTCTAGCATATGAGAATTTGTCTAGATATAGTGTTAGAGGAGCTAAAGTGTGTCCTATATGTGAAGAGAGCACTGATTCAATAAGACTAAAACATGGCAGCAAGACTGTATATCTTGGCCATCGAATGTTTCTTTCAAAATTCCATCCGTATCGTAGGAAGCGCAAAGCATTCAATGGATGGAATGAGGAACGGAGTGCACCTAAACCTATACCAGGAGATGTTGTTTATGAAAGAGTAAAAGACATTGTCAATGAATTTGGTAAGAGATCACAATGTACTATGGCCACACAGAGTGACAATTCTTCATTCAAGAAGAAGTCAATATTTTGGGATCTTCCATATTGGAGTTCTTTGACAGTCAGGCATTGCATCGATGTCATGCGCATTGAGAAAAATGTATGTGATAGCGTCATTGCCTCTACCTCCACTTCCTGCATTACCAAGTTGGGTTCCAACTGACCTAAAATTCCCGTTAGGTCCTTCTTGTAAGGGAATGGTAGCATGGCTATGTGCACATAATATACATTGCCCTATAGTTGTTTCTTTAGAAGCAGATTCTGCAGGTCAATCATACAAAAGCTCTCTATTTATACAAGATATTATTGAGTTGTTTCACTATGATTGGCTGAATACATCAATGATAGAGGCATGGATAAGGTGGGATCTTGTTTATACATCCATATACCTTGTGTAGAATATGGTGATCTAGTTTCTTATATATTAATGCATATGTAATACATGTTTTGCATCTACTTCGTCAAAATTCAATGTAAACGATTTGGATTTGAACATGTGGGATTTTTGATTCCATCATTAATTAGTCTGGTAGCTAAAGACCCTGATAGCGTTCAACACTACTGTTGTGATGCTTTTACAATTTTCGGTCAAAAAAAGAAGATAATAATAATAGCTCCATTCAATGTGAAGTAAGTTTACTTTGCTTATAATTTGGACTTAAGAAAATTACATTTTTATTGTGGATTTTGAGTTATTAATTTTTAACTTTTTTACCTCTAGCGCTAAGTATTGGGAGTTACAGTTATTCTCCCTGGGACGTTCACTATCTACTATCTAGATCCTGGGGGGAGTACATTGAATTCAAAAATTGGACACGTAATGAGAATGGCATTATTCTGGTGAGAAATATTTCATTTTTATATACGTTAACATCTGTTATTACATTACTATTTAATTATGCAATTTACTGTGTTACATTAACATGTAGGGGTTTAGATGCATTCAAAAAGGTTGGAGGGAAGGTCCCCAGTAAAAAGAACCAACCAATAATTTGGGAGAACGTGAAAGTAAGTTCCCGACTCTAATGTATATGTTATTTATGTGAACTGTGCTTATTTGTATTTTTTAATATTTTGTATCCATTTTATAGTGTGCTACACAAGACAATGGCTAGGCATGTGCATACTATGTGATGCGGTTTATGGACATGATTATCAAACATGCAAATGAAATCAATGCCATACCTAATGTATTATATATAGTCTCATTAGATAGTATGAAATATATCAATCTTATTTATATATTATTACTTATATACATACATCATTCTATTTACAGGTGTTTAAAACTGACCCCAATACAGGTAAATCCTTAAAAGATGTATATGCTCCACATACGATGGAAGTATTAAATGACATATGAGAAGAATGGGCGAGAGTCATACAAGCAGTGTGGACTGTAAGATATAATTGGGATGTTGATAGCGATGATGAATGATATTTTGTAAATGAAAGTTTATACATGTGTTTCTACATGTATTTGAATGTTTCTACATGTGTGAATATGAAAATTGAATTGATGTCTAAATGTATCTACCTATGTGTGAATGTGTGAAAAGCATATTTGTCGATTTTGTAGGTTTGTGGCCTGTTTGTTGGCTGATATCAAAGGATGTCGTAAACCAGTAGTTCAGTTCCACTGAACTGTAGGTTCTCATCCTGCGACCAGCCATAGCAGGCCTGCAAACTAATAAGAAAAAAAAATCAGACCATAGGCGTCAGTTATTTGTCTAAAACTGACAACAAAGGCTTACAACGTCGGTTAATAGCAAAAAACTGCCGCCTAATGTTGCCAGACAGCCTGGCCGGCAGGTGATATGGCATCATTTATTCGTAGAAAATTGACGTCGTGCTTGCCAACACGGCTGTGGCGGCATGTGATATGGCGTCGGTTAGTAGTAGAAAACCGACGCTGATAGCGTCCTAGATGGCGCCCTTTTTGTGGCGCAGATGATTATAGCGTCAGTTTAGTAACTTATAACTAATGCTGAAGGGGGCCCTACTGGTGCATTTTCGATGGCGCAAAGTGTTTTGGCATCGGTTGGAAAATTGACACCGAAAGGGTTCGAATTTTAGCAGCTCCCACATAGGCGTCGCTTGGAAACCGTCGCAAAAAGGGTTTAAATAATTGACGTCAAAGGATGGATCGGTAGTAGTGATTGGTGTTGTAAAGCACATTCAGTCAACAATGGTCTTATATGTGGGCATGGAATACTATTTCATAAACATTCATTTGATGGCTCATGTATGACTAGATGAATCTGTAGCACTCACAAAGTATGTGAGGGAATGGACACAGACCGTGTAGTGATCTGAGGTAATAGACAAAAAGCTTCCCTGAAGGAGGAGACTATCATGAAATGATAACTGAAGAACCTTCTATGCAGTTGTGGCCCCTACGAGCCACCTTAATCGAGCCCAGAAAATCACATTTGACCGTTCCTATTCTAGTGGCTCAACACTCGAGACACAAACCCACCCATGCGCCTAGGGATTGTAGCTCTCACTTACTAGGCTTATAGCTCTCGCATGTTTTTCTTGCAACACTCACTTGTGGGGTTTAAAACACTCTCTTACTAGTGTTGCAACACTCGCATGTGGATCTTGCAAATCTTGCTAGCTACGCTTGCAACACTCACTTGTGGGGCTTGTTGATCTCGCTTGTAGTGCAATTTGTCTCCTCTAGGCTGTTCCTTCTTTTTCTTAACATCATCTAGAGGAGAGAGAAAGAAGTGGGTGCCTTGTTTGAGCATTGGTTGAGGAGTGTTACCCTTAGTGCTGATTAGGGTTCCTATGAGTGATGCATGTCTCGACCTATGTATATATGGTGTGTTGTCTTGACCTAGGTCATGATCTAGGGTGAGGTTTGGTGGGTATCACGGTCGAGACACCCCCTCTAGAAGGTAGGGTCGCGACCTAGGTGGTCTTTCGTTGTCTTGGGTAGAGAAGGTTGCCTTCTTATTGGATGTCTGGACCTAGGATATATGGAGATCTCTTACCTCGACCTAGTGATGATGGATGGTTCTTGTCGCAACCATAGAGGGTCATGACTGCGACCAAGGTGGGTGACCAAGGTGGTCGAGACCCAACCTAGAGTGTATCATCATGTCTTGCATGTATGTCTAAGGTGGTTGCATGTGGTTTCCATGGCTCATATGATGATAATGTTATGCCACATTAAGTTCTTAAAAATGCATTTGAGAGGTGTCAGGTCCCATATCATGACAACATCCTCTCACAACAAGTCCATGAAAATGCATTTGGGAGGTATCAGGGCTCATATCATGACAAATGTTATCTCACAAAAAGTCCCTAAAAATGCAATTAGGAGGTTCCATGACCCATATCGTGATAGTGTCCTTTCACAACATGTCCCTTCAAATGCATTAAGGAGGATACATGGCCCATATATTGGCAGCGTCCTAATATAATAATTCCCTGAAAATGCATTTTGGTGAAGTTTGGGCCCATATCATGACAATGTCCTCTCACGTGGAGTCCTTGAAAATATATTTGGGAGGTGCCATGATGCATATGATGACAATGTCATCTCATAGTAAGTCCTTAAAAATGCATCTGGGAGGTGTCAGGTCACATATCATGACAACATCATCTCACAACAAGTCCATCAAAATGCATTTGGGAGGTGTCAGGGCCCATATCATGACAAATGTTATCTCACATCAATTCCCTCAAAATGAAGTTGATGGGTGCCACAACTCATATCGTGATAGTGTCCTTTCACAACATGTCCCTTCAAATGCATTAAGGAGAATACATGTCCCATATATGGGCAACGTCCCCGCATAATAATTCCCTAAAAATGTATTTTGGTGAAGTTTGGGTCCATATCATGACAATGCCTTCTCGTGTAGAATCCTTGAAAATTCATTTGGGAGGTTCCTTAGCGCATATGATGACAATTTTATGTCACAGTAAGTCCTTAAAAATGCATATGGGAGGTGTCACATCCCATATCACGACAACGTCCTCTCACGACAAGTCCATCAAAATGCATTTGGGATGTGTCAGGGCCCATATCATGACAAATGTTATCTAACATAAAGTCCCTAAAAATGCAAATGGGAGATGCCACAACTCATACTATGATAGTGTCCTTTCACAACATGTCCCTTCAAATGCATTAAGGAGGATACATGGCCCATATATTGGCAGCGTCCTCTCATAATAATTCCCTGAAAATGCATTTTGGTGAAGTTTGGCCCAAATCATGACAATGTCCTCTCACGTTGAGTCCTTGAAAATACATTTCGGAGGTGCCATGGAGGATATGATGACAATGTCATCTCAAAGTAAGTCCTTAAAAATGCATTTTGGAGGTGTTAGATCCCATATCATGACAACATCCTCTCACGACAAGTCCATCAAAATGCATTTGGGAGGTGTCAGGGCCCTTATCATGACAAATGTTACTCACATCAAGTCCCTAAAAATGCAATTGGGAGGTTCCACAACCCATATATTGATAGTGTCCTTTCCCAACATGTCCCTTAAAATGTGTTAAAGAGGATACATGGCCCATATATTGGTAGCGTCCTCTCATAATAATTCCCTAAAAATGCATTTTGGTGAAGTTTGGGCCCATATCATGACAACATCCTCTCACATAGAGTCTTTGAAAATACATTTGGGAGGTGCCATGGCATATATGATGACAATGTCATGTCACATTAAGTCCTTAAAAATGCATTTGAGATGTGTCAGGTCTCATATCATGACAACGTCTTCTCACGAAATATCCATCAAAATGCATTTGGTAGGTGTCAGGACCCATATCATGACAAATGTTATCTCACATCAACTCCCTAAAAATGCAATTGGGAGGTTCCATGACCATATCGTGATAGTGTCCTTTCACAACATGTCCCTTCAAATGCATCAAGGAGGATACATTGCCCATATATTGGCAGCGTCCTCTCATAATAATTCCCTAAAAATGAATTTTGGTGAAGTTTGGGCCTATATCATGATAATGTCCTTTCACGTCGAGTCCTTGAAAATATATTTGGAAGGTGCCATGGCGCATATGGTGACAATGTCATCTCATAGTAAGTCCTTAAAAATGCATTTTGGAGGTGTCAGGTCCCATATCATGGAAACATCCTCTCACGACAAGTCCATCAAAATGCATTTGGGAGGTGTCAGGGCCCATATCATGACAAATGTTATCTCACATGAAGTCCCTAAAAATGAAATTGGGAGGTGCCATGACTCATATCGTGATAGTGTCCTTTCACAACATGTCCCTTCAAATGCATTAAGGAGGATACATGGCCCATATATTGGCAGGGTCCGTTCGTAATAATTCACTGAAAATGCATTTTGGTGAAGTTTGGGCCCATATCATGACAATGTCCTCTCACATCGAGTCCTTAAAAATACATTTGGGAGGTGCCATGAAGCATATAATGACAATTTCATCTCACAGCAAGTCCTTAAAACTGCATTTGCGAGGTGTCAGGTCCCATATCATGACAACGTCTTCTCATGACAAGTCCATCAAAATGCATTTGGGAGGTGTCAAGGCCCATATCATGACAAATGTTATCTCACATCAAGTCCCTAAAAATACAATTGGGAGGTTCCACGACCCATATCTTGATAGTGTCCTTTCCCAACACGTCCCTTTAAATGCATTAAGGAGGATACATGGTCGATATATTGGTAGCATCCTCTCATAATAATTCACTCAAAATGTGTTTTGGTGAAGTTTGGGCCCAATTGATGACAACATCCTCTCACACCGAGTCCTTGAAAGTACATTTGGGAGGTGCCATGGTGCATATGATGACAATGTCATGTCACAGTAAGTCCTTAAAAATGCATTTGGGAGGTGTTAGGTCCCATATCATCATCCTCATATTCATGACGGAGAAATAATTGATGATGAGGATGATGATGAGGATGATGATGATGATGATGAGGATGATGATGATGATGATGATGATGGATGGTGAGGAAGATTATGATGATGATCCTAATCATTATCCTCATCATCATCCTCATCATCATCATCATCACATGAGGACGATGATGATGATGAATGATTGATGATGAGGATGATGATGATAATGATGAGGATGATTGATGATGATGATGATTCTCATCATAAATCATCATCATCATCAATCATTCTCATCATCCTCACATGATGATGATGATGATGATGATGATGATGATGATGAGGATGATGATGATGATGATGGTGGTGGTGATGATGATTATGATGACGATGACGACGATGATGAGAATGATGACGATGATCATGGTGATGATGATGATGTTGATGATGACGATGATGATCTTCATCATCATTGTCATCATCATCCTCCTCCTCATCATCCTCCTCATCATCATCCTAATCATCAATCATTCATCATCATCATCATCCTCATGTTATGATGATGAGGATGATGATGAAAGTGATGATGATGATGATGATGATGATGATGATAATGATGATGATGATGATGATGATGATGAGGATCATCATCATCCTCATCATCTTCATCATCATCATCATCATCAACCACATCATCCTCATCATCAATCAATCATTCATCATCATCATCCTCATGTGATGATGATGACGGCGACGACGACGATGATGATGATGATGCACTAGTACAAAAATGGGTTATAAAGGAACATTTACAGGCATCAGTTGTATACAGAAAACTAACCCCTATGCCCTACAACGTCGGTTGAATAAACAAACTGACATCTATCTATGAAGAGTGTCTAGACACGGGTATTGGTTTTTATTCAGCGTCGATTCCTCCACTATCATCTGATGCCTAAAATCGACCACCAAATCTAAATTTTCCAGTGAAAAAAATTACCTCCAAAATTTAACATATGCTTTAGTTCTTAACTAACTAACCGACGACTAAAGTTTTTTTGTGAGACAGAAATTGGGCCCATTTTTATCGTCGATTTTCTTGCAACACCCGATGCCTATGTGTTTTCGTGCCCTGTCCCCGCAAAAATTTTCACCCCCCTTTAGCGTCAGGTTTTTACGACAACCGAAGACCATGGTCAGAATTCGAGAATATTTTTTTTGTCGGCATATGTAGATAGATGTCCATTTTTATAGTTGAAACCGACGACTATCATTGAAGGTAGGTGTCAGTTTTCTTCTGGTAATCGATGTTGATTGTTTTAAGTGTCAGTTGTTTTGAATAACTGACGTCGATGATTAACTTAATAACACCCGTGTGAGCTAGGCTCTTCCTTTTTCTTTGTTTCATTGTCGACTCCTCTTAGGTCTGTTGATTGATTCCCTACTTCGGCCAGCACTCACTGCTCCTCTGCTCACCACTGTCACCATTGTTCGTTGCTCTGACTGCCACCATTCGTTTCTCTGGCCGCCGCCTGTTGCTCCTCTGCTCGCCGCCACCTGCTTGCCTACTCCTTCTCGCCTTCTCCTACTCGTCGCCGCCTGCTTGCTGCTCCTGGTCGCCGCTGCCGCCACTCTTCGAAGGTACCCTTCTTGCTCCTCTTCTTCCTCCATTTAGTATCCCCATGACTGCAAACGTCAATATTGTAGTATCCCCATGACTGCAAAGGGCATCTCTTAGGACCGCAAATGGCCTATCCATGTCTCTCCATCCATAACCAGAGCATCCTGGACATGTTAGGGGTGCAAACACTAGTATGGGCATCAAAGCATTCTTTGGGTCATC
Organism: Alisma plantago-aquatica; assembly: GCA_963693085.1. Taxonomy (NCBI): domain Eukaryota; kingdom Viridiplantae; phylum Streptophyta; class Magnoliopsida; order Alismatales; family Alismataceae; genus Alisma; species Alisma plantago-aquatica. Next base: position 313,226,448 of record OY856415.1, on the reverse strand, counting down.
ACAACACAAACCAGTCCCAAGAGCGGGACTTTCACAAAATGAGGTAACTTATTCTTTTTTTAGAATGTTATTGCGAAAGAGAATACAATGATTAGAAGCTAGCATTTCTTTTGTCCATGTATAGGTAGAAAGGAGAGTCGAGGAAGCACTTGATAGGAGAGTCGAGGAAACACTTGATAAGAGAGTCAATTAAGCAATTAGTAAGTGACAGGTGTCTCAGACTGCCGCTCAGATAGTACCTGTGGCAGGCCGCTCTTCTCCTACTACAGAGGTTGGGAGTAATCCTATAGACCCACCACCTAGCACGTCCATTGTAAGTATTTTAATGACATATATAGTATCTAGTTTTTTCAAGATGATATGTTTATGTATATATGTATATAACATTCTTTACGTAAATTTGTAGGGGTTGAAGCCATGCCATCTAAAAAGACAAGAATATATTGTTGCAGAGGCACAAGCTTACCCAGCCCTTCCAGGGGAGATGTTTCATGGGACTCCAGTACCAGCTGGTGCGGTTCGTGTGAGCTCGATACATATACTCCCTGATTGGAGGGATCTTCCACTTCCATATACCCACCCAGATTCTAAAATTCTTGGTGAGGCAGAAGGTGGAGTGATAATGTGGCCCAAAGTGGATGTCGTCTATACTAATATTGTATGGTAAATTTACATTACGTTAATTTGTTAGTGTGTATATATGAGTCAATTGATCTGAAATTATATATATATATATATATGTCAAAAGAAAGACACTCTCTACATCTCGGCCTCCACCTCCACCTCCTAAAGTACCATGTTGGCTTCCAAGGGACCTACACGCCTCGTTTGGTCCTAATTATAGGGGTATGGTAGTATGGATAGGAGAACATGATTCAAATTTTCCTATAAATATTACTATTCCGGACGATGTTGCAGGTCAATCATACGATAACAATCTATTTATACAAGTTTTGCATACATATTAATGCATACGTAATACAAGTTTTGCATATAGATTAATGCATACGTATTAATGTAGGTCAATCATATGATAACAAGGTATTTATATAAGATATTTTGGAGTCGTTTCATTATGTTTGGCTGAACACATCTATGATAGAGCTGTGGATATGGTGAGATCTTGTTCATACATCTGTATATCTTGTTTTATATATAGTGGTCTGGTTTCTTATATATTAATGCATACGTAATACATGTTTTGCAGCCACTTACACATGATATGTACAGATTTTGCATTTTCACATGTGGGATTTTTGGTTCCATCTTTGATTAGTCTTGTAGATACAGACCCTTCTTCAGTTACTTCATTCTGCTATGTTGCTTTTGAATATTTTGGTAAAAATAAGAAGACGGTGATAATAGCTCCATTCAATGTCAAGTAAGTTTACTTTTCTTATAATTTGGACTTCAGAAAATTACATTTTTATTGTGGATTTTGAGGTATTAATTTTTAACTTTCTTACCTATAGTGGTAGGCATTGGGAGTTACTAGTTATTGTCCCCAACACATTCACTATCTATTATCTAGATCCAATGGGGAATGAATTGAATACATTATATGGACACACAATGAAAAGGCCATTTTTCCCGTGAGAAATATTTCATATTTTTATATCTGTTAACATATGTTATTACATTACTATTTAATTATGCAATTTAATGTGTTACATTAACATGTAGGGCTTTACAAGAGTTCAAAAAAGCTAGAGGAAAGGTCCCCATGAAAAAGAATCGACCACTAATTTGAGAGAATGTGAAAGTAATTTCCCGACTCCAATGTATATATTATTTATGTGAACTGTGCTTATTTGTATTTTTGAATATTTTGTATGTTTCAATTTATAGTGTGCTACACAAGACAATGGATGGGCATATGCCTACTATGTGATGTGATTTATGGACCTAATAATCAAATATGCCGCAATGGAAATCGATATTATACATAAAGTATTATATATAGTCTCATTAGATAATATGAAATATATCAATCTTATTATATATTATTAATTATATATATATATATATATATATACATGTCATTCTCTTTGCAGGTGTTTAAAACCAACTTCAGTATAGGTGGAAAGTTATTAGATGTACATACTCCCTATACGAGGGAGGAATCAGATGTTATAAGAGAAGAATGGGCAAAATCCCTACAAGTAGTGGGAATTTTTAAATATAATTGGCTATCTGATGACAATGATGATGATGATGAAGAAATAATGATATTTTTAAACTTTGTTCTCATAATTATTTTTGTGTGAATGTGAATGATTTTTTCTAAATTGTCATGTGTGTGAATGTGAATGACTTTTTCTAATCAATACATGATTGTCTGAATGTGAAAAGAGATAAAATGAGTGGAACTGAATGTGAATGTAAATGATTTTGCAGGTTTCTACATGTACCTGATCAATACATGTGTCTGAATGTGAATGACTTTGCAGGTTTGTAGCCTGTTGTTGGCTGATATCAATGGATGTTGTAAACCTACAATTCATAACTGAACTGTAGGTTCTGCATCCTACTGACCAACCATACAACAGACCTACAAACTGATAAGAAAAAAAATCAGAACATAGGCGTCGATTACTTGTATAAAACCGACACCAAAGACATACATCGTCGGTTATTAGCAAAAAACTAATGTCTCTTCCATGGCTGGCATCAGTTATCTATAAGAACTGAAGCCTATTTTGGCCAGGCACGGCCATGCCGATAGGTATATAGTGTTCGTTATTGTTTAATAACCGACATGTTTAACCATGATATAGTGTCAGTTTTCTTTACTAACCGACACTTATAGTTACCTTGCTGGTGCATTTTCGGTGGCAGGAAGGGTTATGGTGTCGGTGTATTTTTAATAACCGAAATCTTTGATCATGATATAATGTCGGTTTTTGTTAATAACCGATGCTTATAGTTCCCTTGCTGGCCCATTTTCGGTGGTGAGAAGGGTTATGGCGCTGGTTAGAAACTATCACTAAAGGTGTCAACCTTTAATGGCGCCCACTTGGGTGTCGCTTGGAAACTGACGCTAAAGGCTCTAAATAACCGACGCCAAGGGCCTTTCCTGTAGTATTGATGATGATGATGATGACGAAGATGATGATGATGATGATGATGATGATGAGGATCATCATCATCATCGTCATCGTCGTTGTCATCGTCGTCATCATCATCCTCCTCCTCCTCATCATCATCATCACATGATGATGATGATGAGGAGGAGGAGGATGATGATGATGATGATGACAATGATGATAATGAGGATCATCATCATCCTCATCATCATTATCATCATCCTCATACCAGCATCGTCATCATCATCATCATCATCATCCTCATCATCATCATCCCTTATCATCATCATCACATGATGATGATGATGATGATGGTGATGATGATGATGATGATGATGATGATGATGACGATGAATGATGATGAGGATGATGATGATGATGATGAGGATCATCATCATCATCATCATAATCATCGTCATCATCATCATCATCATCATCATCCATCATCATCATCATCCTCATCATCCCCATCGTCCACATCCTCATCAACATCATCCATCATCATCATCATCGTCATCATCATTATCATCATCATCATCATCATCATCATCATCATCATCATCATCATCATCATCATCATCATCATCATCATCATCATCATCATCATCATCATCATCATCATCATCATCATCATCATCATCATCATCATCATCATCATCATCATCATCATCATCATCATCATCATCATCATCATCATCATCATCATCATCATCATCATCATCATCATCATCATCATCATCATCATCATCATCATCATCATCATCATCATCATCATCATCATCATCATCATCATCATCATCATCATCATTCTTCCATTTTGTGTTTATTCATTCATTCATTATTAAACCCTTATTCAATATTAATCAACTATACAATGGTGGAAATATTAACCCTAAGTTCAAATCTAGTACTGATTAAACCACTAACTGCACCGGTGGATCGAGCAGGCTGTGGTGGCAGCACCCAGAGGTGGAGGTGGATGGGCTGGAGGTGAAGGTGGCCGACACTGGAGGTGAAGCAGAGGAGGTGCAGGTGGTGGCCGGTGGTGGTGACTGGAGCAGATGAAGGTGGCTAGAGGAAGTCTCCTCGCTTTGCTTGGAGCAGGTGGTGACGACGACAGGAGTAGGTGGTGGTGGCGGCGATAGGAGTAGGTGGTGGCGACCGATGACTGGACAACAATAGTAGCTCTGGAATCAACAGCTTCAAGATCATCGTGGCGGTGCGTGAAGGCGGTGAGCAACTTCAAGCTCATCTTGGTGGCACACGGAAGCGGTGAGTAGAGAAGGGAGGCGGCATAAAAATCGCCAGACCTAGCCAGGTGGGAGAAGATCAGGAACTAAACATCTAAGGCGAAAAATCTAGCTCGTGCGGGTGCTATTAAGTTAACTATTAGTGTCAATTTTGCATATAATCTGACGCCTAATTGGGGGAAAATTATTTTCATGGAGACAACATGCGAACACACATCTGCATTGGTTATGCTTTTATAACCGATGATAAACAAGGGAATGAATTTTTCCTCACGAAGGATATTTAGTCGTCGTTTCTTTAAAACAAATTGACGCCAAATGAGGGGATAAAAACTTTCGCGGGGCTTGGCACGGAACATGTGTCATCGGATTTTACACAACCGACGCAGAATTTAAAATTTTTTGGAGGCAAATTTTTTTCGTTGAAAATTGTATTTTGCGGGTGATTTTGGACGTCAGTTTTGTTTATTAAAAACTGACGTTAAACAAAAGTGGTACACATGTCTTTTGTAAATCAGCCTGTCTTCACATATATGTGTCAGTTGTCTTTATACGCTGACATCGTAGACTATTTGCGTCGGTTTTTCTACTCCAATTGACGATATCAAATGTGAAATTTTATGTCATTTTTGTACTAGTGGGTCTACGCAATCCACTGTCAAGGAGCAATTTGCCTTGCAAGACAAATGCCCATTAGCCTTAGAATGTTCACAAAAGACATATGAGTTTGGGGGAATATCTTTATGCTAATATCCCTCTATGGTTGAACCTCCAAATTACTTAGAAAGACTCTCCAATTTCTCTCACATATCTTCCTTTATGAATTGTCAATAAATGTATTGATATATCCCCATGAAGTGGCATTGAGAAGACTTTTGATGCTTATTATTGGTTGAGAAATGTTGATTGACTGACATGTCTACCACCTAAAGTTTAGGTGACAAGTACATGTGTCACCTAAAAGTTTGGTGACATGCATGTGTGTCCCCTAAATATATACCTCCTTATAGATCACATGTGACTCATATACATGTCACCTATATGGCAAACCCACATTAGAACATGAGTGATTCAAATGTATGTCACCTATTCGATGTAACCCTTTCATGTATGATAAAATGTATGTCATCTACATTACGCAGGATTATAAAGATTATAGATGATTTACATGTATGTCACCTAAAGTATGTATCCTTTTCAAAATGCTAAAATGTATGCCATCTATTTCACATATGTCTATAAAAGTTATAAGTGATGTATAAGCATGTCACCTAAAATGTGTAACCTTTTACATGACTGTCACCTATACTATGTTTTTTGGTAGTGTGCTAAATTGATACAACTTTCTAATGATTGTATGATGTTATATTTGTAGTATTCACAAGTCACATGTAACAAAAACCCACTCATCTGCTATCCCCATTGAAGGTGAACCAAGTAGGCAAAGACCATTAACCACCACTTAGAATCCAGATATAAAAGTAACTATTAGTAATTCATAATTTCACTAGTAAACGTTATTGATAACAAGATGAAAGATAGCTCTCCTCAAAGGAGTTAAATAAGGTGACTAAAATGAAATTGTTATAAGAAAACAAAATTCTATTAACGAATCTTCCAGACCCACTTTTTCCAATTGTTCTTTTGATGCCATTATCTGGATTTCAATGTCTTCAGAAAAAATAATGCAATGAATCTAAAACTCTGACAAATAAAGTATACATTCAGTATGTTGCTATACTTTGTACTTGAATGTAAGAGAAAGTGTACTATATGTGTAATAATATATCAAGGATAATAAGTAATTATTAGCAATAATCAAACATTTCGTTCTCTATTTAATTCTCTAACCCATATTTATCATTGTCTTTGTGGGCACACTAACCCCTTGCCCCATCCTTGAATTCTAGGGTTTTGATCCAACATTGGATTTAGGGTGATTGTCCATCAATGTCTTAATTACAACTCCTCATTAGTTTGAGAAACTTCCTAAATGACTATCATTAGTTTACTAGGAGTATTACCTACTCCAAACTATCCCTTAGAGATTATATGGGTTCAGATAATTAATGCATAGATAAGTGATACACATAGGTCATTAAAGTTAAACTAGAATTCAATAACCATCCATCATTTTATGTAGCAATCATCTAAAAAACCATCAAAAATCTTAGATGTTGATAATGAACAGTTAATAATAAAGTAACAATGTACCTTTATAGAGGTGCTTTTCAAGGATATAAAATCCAACCAAATCAAGTTCATATCCAAATCAACCAATCAACCATAAAGATTAGCATAAAAGTTATCTATCATTATTATATTCTCATAATGTTGATTGGTTCATGTATGGGCCTAAGTTAGGGTTTGGTGTCAGGTTAGGTTTGGATTAGGGATAGTTATGAAAAAACCATAATCTTCCAAGTTATGAATCCAAAAGTTGAAAACCCTATTTAGATATTAGGTCTAACCCTAATTCATAAAGTGAACATATATTTTGTCATCAATACACTACATTATAATATGTATTACTGAAATTAATATGAATAGGGAGCAAACTTATTTTAATGAAATCAAAGTTTACATATGATCATTATTACCTAATCATGAAACAAATTTAACTTTCTGAATATGAGGCCACACTATGTCCCAGAACTTTTATTTTTTATTCCAAATATTTTTTTGACATATTTCATTAGTATATTGTCTATCTTTGGGTCTATCGATATTCTATAACTTTGACTAATTTCATTTCCTATTCTCCAATCACATTCTGTCACATCACCCAGATAATATTTATCTTATGCATCATGAGGACAGATTTAAATGAGGATAGAGTTACACATAGCCCATGGGTTGTGACATATTTGTCATGTGATTTGAGGGAAAATGGGTCAATCTCCAAGGGGGCTACTTCTGATCTACAGGCTTCCATGGATTCAACCTTGTGGTTGACTATTGGCTAGAGATCTCAACAACCATGAAAAAGGCTTCCATTTCCTTCTTTGGGCTCCTCTAATCTCAATGTGTGATGGCATAGGGGAAGAGGTGGATGAAGGTGGTTGTTAGGGTTAGAAGAAGGAAGAAGAAGATTGAAGGAAGAAGACATAAAATTACTTACATGACTTAAGTGTGCATATTAAATGCAAGTGTATGTGTCATAATGGCAAAGGGACTCAAAGAGGACATGTTGATCTCAGGATATTAGGACAACAAGAAACTACAACTAAATAAAATAGATCAGCTAAGCTTAAGAAAAATAGTTAATTGAGTGACTACACTAATAATGAGAACTAAAAGATAGAAGATTAAAGTGGATCAAAGATACAAATTGTTATAGTCTTTAGCGTACCTGTTTCACCATAGCCATGCATTGTATCCAATTAACATAAATTATCTTTCATTAGGATTAAGAGTGTGTAGTTTTGACTACGTGCTCTTGTAGTGTAGTAATTGTTCAACCTAATTACTAACACACTCTCGCAATGTTTATATAATATCAAATGATGTGGTATCTCTCGGTACAATCTATCTCACAATGGTTACCCCACTAATATTTTTTATAATGGCTTCGCTAACTATTAATTCTGCTCTCATAGTAATTAACAATCTGTCACATTTTCATTGTGATCAACCTTGAACAAAGAAATGAAGAACTTTCATCAATGACAATTTATTTGAAGTCAAACATAAACATGCATAGATTCATCACTGGGCTACTCTCAGGTCCTAAAAAATATGGATTTTAGACAATCATGCCCAACATGAGATAAAATGAAGGGTTCGAGGAGAAGAAAAACATAGAGAATGTAAAAAACCCCTATAACGAGCTGTAAGGTGTAATTGCCCAGAATATTCCTACAATTAGGAAAAATTTTCTCCATAGAACTACTACTTAGAGGTGACAAGATGAACCTTACTTCACGTCTCCTCATCTCCTTCTCTATGACCTCTAGTCTCTCATAACTGATTGATGCCAACTATGTGACAACCCTCTTAGATTTTGACCACTGACGCTATAAACAACATATGCAACAAATTATTGGATGGATTATTTCCTAAATGTAGCCTTAAGAAAAATCTCAGTGCCACCACCTTGTAAATCCATACAACTAACTTGTTTCTTCTCACAAATAGGGCTTACAATCTCAATGACATCGAGTTTTCTATTGGTGGTATCGAGATGTCTCCCATGTTGAATGACCTTAACATAGGTTCCATCGAGATGGACATTAGTGGTACTGACTTATGGTTAAAGTTACCATGAATCTATTACTAACATGGTGTGCATTAGAATCCCTCTAAGCATGATTATTGTTTTTTGTCAATAAATAGTACTTTGGATATGGTTAAAAAGTCACAAGAGGGTCACATATGTGAAATATATCATCCTAAGCATCCTTAACTCAACTGAACCAAATATGTCCTCTACAACCATAGAGCAAACAACTACTATCAAGAAAAAAATCATGAAAAAAAAGGAAAACTAGATTGCTAACCAAGAAACTAAGTTACAACAGAGAGATATCATGAAAACTCCAAATTATGTTGAGTGTGTCACATGATCTCCCTATCTATACCGCTCTACTGAAAATATCATCTATGTGGATGGATTACCCCTATTAAAAGAAGAATATAAACATTTATTGGTACCCTACCATTTAGTACAGGGGGTGGATGGAACGAGTGACATATAATTGAACCACATATAATCTAAGTCATTCATACAAGAAAAAATATGAGGTGACTAATTTATGGATGCAAAGAAACTGTATGTGTCATAATGTCTATTGTTTCTTGTTAAATGATGCATGTTACGAATTCCTTATCCTAATGATGAAAAGAAATGAAAGGTGACCCTAACATATAATTCCAAAATATTATCCTTTAAAGAGAGAAATGATTGTTTTCTTCTTCATCCTTTTCCCCCATTCTCATTTTTCTTTCATCATCTTTTGCATTATTTTTCTTGATTAAACATACATAATTGATTTGTTAGCTAGGAATTTTCATATAATTTAAGGAGTATGGATACATATACAACTTTTTTTCTCACAATATTAAAAAATATGTGGAAGAAATACACGATACCTTGAAGAATCATGCAATGAAAAATGCAAAATGTATGGAATTAATTTGGAAACTAATCTATATGAATGAACTACTCAAGAAACTATGTTTTTTTCTGATGAAAGACTAAGATACATGCATCCTATCTTGTGATGAGATGCAATCAAGGAGAATAATTACTTGAGTCATGTATAAGGTCTATAGTTGTGATAAAATAAAATGAGGTGGATGAGATCAAGTGATAAAGAGACACACTGTGATAACCTAGATTTTCCCTCTCCTTCAATAAATATATATATATATATCTTGACTCATTAATGCCCTATTATGTTTAATTACCTCCCTCACCACCAATTATCATTTTTGGAGTCACATTATAATCTATTTATAAAATGGAATTCAATAAATGTCTCAATATTCTTAGTTTACTAGAGTTGAGTGCTTAATTACACTTTGAAAGTGAATTTCCAAAATTGAGTTACCTCAATATTATCATATGGGATGAAAAAAAATTAATATAAAAATTATCAGAAACTTTTGAATTATAGATGAAAATTTCATGTAAATTGGAGTTGCACTTTGCAAGTTATGAATTCTACAATATTGTCAAAAACACAACTTTGTGTCACTTAAACAACTCACTGATCTATGACACTCCCTCTCGGACAAGGGAGGTCATCATTTTGAAGCCAAGGCTTCATCTCCTAGCTTGTGTAAGACAATGTACGAAATCCTTTGTTCTTGGACAATCTGATCATTCTAGATTCCCGAGGACCAAATAAAACTTCCTTATCTTTCTACTTCCACTTTCACTTACACTCCTTATATTGCATTTTTGTGCATCCCCTTGTGCATCTCCATCTTGTTCCAAGGAGCTAGATGCAATGTATGGATCCATCTATGGTGATAGTATCCTATCCTCCTTGTTCTACCATGGATTCAACAAAAACATCCTTTGTCTTCATGGTGAGAAGGCGAGCATGAGCATCATGTTTTCTAGACCCATATTTCTCTCCTCTTCTCCTCTAGTGAAGCTCCACTATAGCTCCAGTGAGCTTCTCTCTGAGGTGCTAACAGACACCATACCATAGGTGCAAGGCTCCTTGTCCCTTACATTTAGGGCCTCCACCATCAACAACAACAATTGGTACCTTGAATCCCTATCTCTTTCTTGTTTGACCATGGTCAAAGCTAGGTGATCCTATGAGTTGGCACCATGTGGAGGCCCACCCACCCAACCCATCCTCCTCTCCTTTGTGGGTATGGACCAACATGAGTGCACAACCAACATTAGATGAAAGATCAAGGGCCATGATTGGCTTGGATCATCCCATATAATTTTATTTTCTTGTTTCTTTTGCTAGATTCTTGCATGACTTTAGAATATTTGTAAAAATTGATCATTTCAAAAATATAGGCATGTAATATACCATTTTTATTGGAAAAAAACGAACATTACATAAAAAATACTTTTAGAACTTAGATATAGTTGTTTTTCATATGATTAATGAGCACTAATGTTATTGATGTTAATACAATTCCACCTATTTGTATTGTCACGATTTAATGTCCTAATGCCAAGATCTAGCCAAAGTTCCTAGTTATGCTTTTCTAATTATGTGGTTAATCTTTTGCTCTAATCAAGGTATGCTTTATCCTTCTATTGACCGGACTAGTGATGTTGCAATTTCAAGTATGTATGCATGCTTAAACTACTTGGCTTTATATACTTGTTTGAACAACTTGTACCCTATGATTAGGAAGACTAAGGAGGCCACTCGATTGGAGGAGCCAATTGATCAACTGAATGCCCAACCAAATGAGTGGATGAGTCCATTCAACCACATGAGCCAGATCTAGTTGACCGACCAAGGAAGTCGGTCAACCTACTAGGAATTCAATCGATCGACTAAAGAGTCTAGCCGATTGAAAGGCTTGTCCAACAACATATTTTCCAATACATGTTGCTATATGTGATGTGGACCTTAGGTGGTAGAATTTCTTTATGGCTCCAAAGAATGGTGCTAGTATGACCATAACAATCATATCATATATTTTATGATGGCATGTTTCTCTTGTGTATATAGCATGTATATCATAGATATTATAAATATGTCATGATTGGATAAGTATATTATTTATATATAAAATCCTTCGATAAATATGAAGTCTAAGATTCTTTTTAGAATCAACACACATGAAAAGCTTGGTCGACCAGGCATGTGCACGCCCTAGAGTGGTGCTTCATCTATCTCATGGAAGTTTAATGGTAGATATGTGGGTATGCCTCCATAGGGTGCATATTCTATCGAGTTAACTCTTTGGTTGGGCTTAACTAGGTGATCTTAATAGAATTATGTGCCTAGAAGAATACAAATGGATAATGGAAATGAGTTCAAAATACCATATATCCAAGAATTATACGAGATGCAATTGACAAATGCTCCCTACATTAAAAATTGGTTTTGAGAACCAACGTTAGTTGGGAAATAACTTAATTGTTTTGTATCTTGGCTCACTAGAAGATTGTTTACTACAATCTTCTGAATAGGTAGCGAGGGCTATCAAATTGAACAAAATAGTGGGGTGATAATTAATTAAAGGCCTGATTAATGTCTAATATGTTGAACAAATCTTGAATATAATTTAACTTTTCCATTATACAAACCTTAATTACCTACATGTATTCTCGGGGTAAGGGAAAAAGACATGATGAAATAGGGTGAGCTCATTGACATTGGTCTTGAGGTCCTCATGTCGAAAAAGGGTGAAATTTTGGATTTGAGCCTCATATGCCCCTCATGGATTCTTCCAATAAGAACCTGGTCATTGGTCATGAAACATTGTTAAGAATAATGAAAATGCACCCAAAATGCACTTGCATGTTAATAAGAAAGCCTTTAATTTTGTTACCTTGTTTTTTTTCTATTACAATCAGTTTTTCCGACCATATATGTTCTCTTAAACATGTGAGTTTATGTATTTTATAGTGTACTCATCATAATTCTAATGATGTGTACCCATTTTATGATTTTAGGTAATAGATACACTAAGACTCTTATTTTGTGATCGTTGTTGTTTGTCTGATATGACAATCTATTGCTCTTACTCTGATTATATTGAATGACATGCAAATTAAATTGTCATGGGATGACAAATGGCACTAAGATCTTGTGCCAGGTACTATGTTAGTTTTCCTTTTATGCCATGCTATCTCTTATCTTATTCTTGGTGTGTTTTTATTCATGCAGATGATATCTGATATGTAATAGGGATGGAAGCCCAAGTCCACTCACCTTTAGCTATGTACCCATTAGAAGTTTGGACTTAGGTCAATAAATGGTTCTGTGACACACTCTTCCTAACCATGTCTCTTCTATAAACTCAATGTGTCAGGATGACCCAACATGTAGTGTTTAATTAACACAAAAGTTCACACTATTGCTTGGTTATATTGGGGATCAAACACCATCTTCATTCAAAAGTCAAGGGTAAAGTAGGTGTGAAGTTCCTCACATATGTATCAGTATTGACTAATCTACTTAGTTCCTCATTTGATACACTTTTATACAAGTGTATTTATTTTTTAGGGAAAGAGAACACATATATAAATAATTCCATTGACACTCATGTGGGAGTGTTAATTCTAAAATATACTTAAACACTGATAGTTGTGGATTACATGAAACAAGATAAAAAAATTGAAAGAAAACATGAACTAAATTAAATGCAAACAGTCATAAAACATAAATCAAAGATAGAAAGACACATGATAAGATGAGTTCAAGATAAATCACAATCTATACCCACCCCCTCAATATTAAATTCAACAATGAACTCATTATAGAAAATGAAACATTGAAGTGGAATGGGGTGCACCAGATGCTCATGCTCCAAGTGGACAGAATGTTCCCAGCGGTATATTTGGATTAGGTCAGTAATATGTAGGTGAACTATGGTGGATTATATGCAATGGGTGGCGGTGGTGGGTAGTTGGAAAAATGTAATTGGCTCTAGTAGTGGTCGTAGAGAGGATGTTGTGTATACTCCTTGTGTTACAAGCACTAGTGTGAGTTCTCCTAATTGCTCAAGAGAAGGCACTATTGTTTAACATTTCCTAGTGATGTGTGAATATTTATTCCTAGTTTTGTGGATGATCCTCTCTTGATGGGAGGTGATATGAGTTATTGTCTCCCCCTTCTATTGTTGGCCTAATTGAGTGGTGTTGATTTTGTTATACATACCCTAAAATGTGAATGGGCCTTCTTAGGACTGGGGGGGCGTAGAAGAAGAAGATCTATAGGCATGAAACACGAGGTGTGGCCTCCTAGAAGTACTTATTAGTGTGGCCTATACCTCCATGACTCCATCATTGTCATCATTTCTAGCTTCCTTATCAACAACATCCACCACATAATTAGTGTTTCTCATGTTATTGTCTAGCAGACATAGGTAATCTAGATCAGTGACATTGAATATGTGTCTAGAAGATCTTGCTCACCCATTTTTGAGAGGGCATGGATGTTGTCTCTATATTTGGAGTAGAGATCGACATTGTGAAAATGCTTAAAGTCCAAGTCCCCCTTCGACTCCACTAATTGGAACAAGGAGTATAACGGCCCCACTTCTTGGTAATCCCCAATTAAGGAAGACTAAGAAGCCATGACCGCTATCCCAATATAGGATCAATGGTTTTGCAAATAATAAAAAATAATTAATAAATTCTACCAAATACTAAGCTTAAAGCAGGATAAAAATTTATTTATCACATACCTTTCAAATTTTGGAACTTTACCCAAGGCAAAATTCCATCTAACTAAATCCTCCTTTCTTTAATTAGATTTATTCTTCAAATATCACTTTACTATTTATCCACTTTTAGATATTCCTAAAACATAGAAAAACAAAACATTGGTTAGTATAATGAATATATTGGTATGTGGTGACAACCAATAACTTGCACATATTTCATAAAAACCTAATCACTTCAAATCTTTGTTAACAAATCAAGATTACATTTTCAATATAACTTCCCAACTACTTTTACTCATCCTTTGGGTTACTGTCTCTTAGGGTTTAGTCCTTGGAAGGGACTTTAGGCAACCTTCTCCATCCTGAGCTTAGTACCTTATGGGTCACCTCTCTTGGTGCCTTGTGATCTTCCCTCTTGGGCTTGACAACCTATAACTATCCCTCTAGATCTTGGTCTTCTCAAATCTTACATCCAGAGATGGTATGTAGGTTTAGGTAAGTTATATATATATTTACTTTGTGATATTCATATTCACTTTATAGATTGCATGAAATGAAGTCACCCAAACAGTTATATTCAAGTAATCGATGAAACCTCAGAAATTGCCGTGAAACTAAAGCAAGTAATCATAAAATAACCACATACCTGATTTGGTAGTTCTCAAAGGACACAAGCACAATCCAATCCAATCAGGAAATCCAGTCAAGTAAGTTAAGAAACCAATCATGCAGATCCTAAAAACATGTATAATGCCTAACTCTTACCATCATTTCCCCAAACAAATCCCCATTGACTTGGGACACCTGTCTAATGTTTCTAAGTGTCATTATTTTTCATTAGGGTTTCTTAGATCAGTTTCTCAACCTTTACCTTTTTAGGTCAACAAACCCTAAAACAACTTTTCTAGGTATAAAGCCGTAATTACTCAATTATTCACATTAAGGCTTCTTTATCCCCAATTAGGCTTAGGATCAACCTAACTCTATTTTATACATAGGATTTCGAAATATATCTCACTAAAAGTCATAATCACCTAGATTAGGGTTTCTAATCCCATTAATGCACTTTATACATATGGAACCCTAAATTAGTCAATTAAGCATAAAGGTCATCATTTTAGATCTTAAACATCCTTTTTATTAACAATGGGTTAATATTGGCTTAAATTATCCAAAGAACATCATTAAATCCCATTAACATCAAGACTTAGGGTTTTTCATATATAAAACCATTAAAGATGATAACTTTATGTACTTTTCCTATTGCAAGTAGATCTAGGATTTAATTCAATTTTTATTGAATTCCTTGAATTTTTATGATCAATTTTGATATATATCATGTATTAATCCAAGCTTCTTAGAAATTTCTACAATTATTTTAAGATTAACCCCAATTCGCCAATAGAAAGGTGTCATGTAAGTAAAAAGCCTTTATCTATGTGACCCATGTGAGCTCTGCACAACCAATAGGCTTCCGCCTCTTTGGTAGCCCACACTTACATGGTTGGGTCAAAGAGAAGGTATAATAGAGGATAAAGTACAATATTGCCCCTACCTTGCTTTGTTAATCCCAGGGATAGAGAGGTCTTTCTTGTAACCTTCATTTGCATCCCTCGTTCCTCTGGTTCTCATGACACAACACTAAGTCGGGTACATTGAGGGGTTGACTTCCACCTCTCGTGCTCTAAACACCTAGAAGATACCCCCCGAGGTCTGTCGACCTCTATTTGATTCAACCTGATCCATCACGCCACCTATGACAGTTAGAGTTGTCTACCCCGCTAGACGACCTCAAGGTCTCGATCACGACATCCTCAGATATTGACAGTGGAGATGGGATAACGCCTCTAGATACCCTCATGCCCAGGAAAGGGTTTCCAATCATTCATATGCTCCCAGAGGACCTTTGTGCCAAGTCGATTGGATGGAGGTGCTTGCTACCACCGAGCCATCGCCTGGGTTGTTGCCCATTAAGACTGGGTATGTAGCGATTGTTCTTGAGAGTTCTAGGGAAATTGAAAGGATAGGAGGGTTGTGTGGGCTGAGGGAAGACTCTTTGATGCTTTATATAAGACTAGGGTTGTGTCTAGATGAGGCTGTTGTTTAGCCATAACTCCCACACAAGATGGGGATTTGGGTTCTTCCTATACTCAGTGAGATGGCGACCATTCAATGGTGTGCCAAACTCGTCTTCCTCT
Organism: Alisma plantago-aquatica; assembly: GCA_963693085.1. Classification (NCBI taxonomy): domain Eukaryota; kingdom Viridiplantae; phylum Streptophyta; class Magnoliopsida; order Alismatales; family Alismataceae; genus Alisma; species Alisma plantago-aquatica. The sequence goes on along the minus strand of OY856415.1, from coordinate 313,210,092 downwards.
CCCGATTCTAGTGGTGATATTTCTATGCACTTTTAAGGGCCGATGAGAGATAGAGGGTGTGGGAGATAAACAAGCTCTGTTCCCAAGACTTTCCCAATCCGTCACATGGTAGGAGATAGAAGGAGGGTCATCAGATAAGGATCGAATGCCCATGAAATCGTGTGACACTTATATGGACCGAGCCATGTATCCCAATTTGAATATAAAATGTGACATTCCATGTTATCTTCTTCACTTTAAGAAAACATATAAAAATCATATCTCCTAAATGCATATCTATTTGATCCAAGGAAAGTCGATAATGACTTAAAATACTCGTGTGCCAAGCTTGGGACTCAAATTCAAAAGTATGAGAGACTTTTCTTCATATTCATGTTATCACTTGAAAAAGCATATTTTATTTATATTTTCTCTCTCTTACTCTTTTATTTCCTTTATTTGGATTCCTTTTACCATTAGAAACTCGGTGGATTTGAAATCCAATCCATGATGATCAATCATACAACTTTGTAGAGAATTCCACATATCTCTCATCATTATCTTAATTTCTTTTCTTTTTTATGCATTATTTGATTTTTTTTTCAACTTTTCTTTTCTTTTTATCCCATTGGTCTCACTAATTTATCAGGATCCATGAAATTAGTCATTTAAAGGAAATATTATCAAAGAGATCCATTCATTATACATAAATCATACAATTTCATAATCATACATTTTATAGTAGAAATTGCATCTCAAAGCATATAAACCCAAAAAATTGGGGTTGTAACCTCTTTCCCCTCTTATAGGCATTTTCCCCTCAAAATTCCACCAATCATACAAACAATTCAGGATAAGACTCTTCCATATCCATTATTAGCTCCCATGTGGCCTCTTCCTCTCCATGGTGCTTCCAAAAAACCTTTACCATCTCTATCCTTTACTACTGAGCTTTCTCACCTTGTTATGTCCTACCCTCATATGTGACTCAAGGTAAGTTAGCATCCCATGGAGTTCAATAGGTTCAATGATCAACACATGGCTCGGGTACATCACATAGTGCTCTAAATTGGACACATGGAACCCATCATACATCATTTTATCCCGAGGGTTAAGGCTAAACAAAAGAATCTTCACCAATTCGTCCCTATGGACCCATATATCAGGTACTCAACCTTCCTCTAATCTCAACTGTAGCTCAGAGGGGTCAGTTTTCTAAAACACATGCTCACCCACAGTGAACTGCAAATCAGTCTGCTTCACATCAACACGCGACACCTATCGATCCCGGGCTTTCTCAGCCATTACTCAATCAAAGCCACTTTCTTCGTATACAATTTTGGTTTCTCTGACCCTCACAAGATCCTCTCACCAATATCACCCAAGTGAAGCGGTGACTGACGCAACCTCCCTTAATGAGCTTCATAAAATCCCGATGATGGCTTTGGTGGCTGTCATAACAAGCAAACTCTGCTAGGGGCAGGTGCTGCTCCAACGATCCACCCCAAATGAGCACATATGCTCTCATCATACCTTCTAAAGTCTAGATCATACTCTCTTGGCTGTCCATCAATTAGGTGATGATACGCTTCACTAAACGTCAATCTAGTATCGAGTTCTTCATGTACCTACTTCCACAACATGGAAGAAAATCTTAAGGCCATGCTCAAGAATATTTGAACTCTGATCACTGTGTTGTTGAACTACCTCTCTCTCATATGTATATGGTTCTACCAGATCTGTCACATTGGTAGTGCTCTCTTAGGCAAGGTAATGTGTTGACTTGTTAAGGTGATTTACCACAACCAATATTTCATCGAGACCCACCACAATGTCCATGGTGATATGCTCCCTTCCCTCCTCAGGGACTCCTCATTATCTATAGCAAATCACTGGGTTACTGGTGGTCGACCTTCACCCTCTGGCACGTATGGAAACTGGCCATATGCACCTCTATATTCTTCTTCAAACTAGGCCTTCAAGGTACCGCTACAAACCTTAACCATTTTGGAAGTACCCAGGTGTACTCTTTTCTTAGAATCATGAGCTTCTTGCATGACATGATTCTTTAAGGGTGAATCCTTAGAAACCATAAAACACTCTAGGAGTGGGTTTCACCACTTACTCTTCCTGAGAGGTGCATATGAGGTTTCCCTAACCAACTTTATATCTACTCAAAGTCTAGGCTAACCGGGCAACCCCTAACTCGATCAACAAGTCTCATTGTATCTGGATGTTAGCCATACATGTCTCATCTTCTAACGATTGTAGGGTTTCACCTATCAACCTCTTCCAACCTCTTTACTTGGCTAAACAAGACAACTATATACCTGAGCTGTGTCTCGACTAAGAGTATCTGTTACCACATTAGTTCCTTATATGATAGGTGATGGTGAAAACATAAACCTTTATATACCCCACTCATCATCCTTGTCTCAGGTTTAGGTCTATTTAAGTCAAGAAAACTTTGAGCTCTTACTTCCATCATCTCGATTATCAGACCCTAGTTGGTAACTGAAAGATTCTAAACTACACTGGATAGGTACATTCTCATATTACTCTTGTTCTCCTTATGCTTTCAAATCACCTATCCAATATATTCTAAAATAGTGTGGTACTTCCTTCAATCCTCAAACATCATAAAAAGGTTTCAACTCAATTATATACTTCTCATATCACTTTTATCCTCAGGATGACATGTGTTTTGTCATGTCTCCCATACCCATAACTAGATGAAATAAGCATTTGTCTACAGTCCAAATACATAGTTCATCCTGTTCCAAGAGTAGAGATGGTGCACCACACATCACCATTACACTTCTAGTCTAAGTTGAAACGTACATCACATGTCTCCACATCATGAATATCTCCAATCTATGTTTACATCCATGGAAAGACTGTTCCCAAACACTTTCAGGGTCCTAATATTACTCGTATACACAATCCTTATTCATCTACTCACGGTCTCCAGGGTGTCTGTACTTTTGGGGTGATCTTTCCCTTATGCATCCAGGGAGTACCTTTCACATTTACCCTCGTAGGCCCCATGAACTCATGAAGGTGGTCAACCTCCTAACCCATGGTCCTCGAGCAAAGGTAGCTATTACCTCCCAACCCTATGGTCTTATGCATTTAGGGAATAGACAACTCCTACTCCCATCAGTCTTATCCCTCCTTGACCTTGGTATTGACTTAGGATTCTATCATAAAACATATCAATATTGAATCCTCACTGAATGTCCATCATCTCTCTAGGAAGTCATGGTTAAACTTACATCCTTTCATAGGAATCATGGAAACCTACGTAAACCTCATGACACTTAGGGATGGTTACACATGGGTCTATAGATTCATGCTGACACTATGTGCTCTTTGGATCATCAATGACTTATACGTGACCTCTCAAGGTTACTTCAAACTAAACAATAGTTGGTGCTCACCCCAACATGAAGGGTCCCTTCCTAGGATAGGAGAAAACTAACACTATAGAGGTCACAAAACGTCCTTGCATCCAAATCATATATCATCATGTATATGCATAGATCCTATCTGGATACCTATCCAGTAAGGAGACAACTTATTAAACCATTCTGAGTTCCTTGATATGTCATACTTTTTCATCATTCCTAAAGGTTGGACCAATATCATACATGCATATGTCACCAACCTCTGTGAGTGGTTCATCAAACTTATATCTTAGTTCAAGGGGATTTCCTTTTTCTCTATTACATGGGGAAAAGCCATGCTTAAATCATTATGAACTCACTCAGCCTCGTGAGTATTATGTGCACTAGGTACTACTACTTCCCTCCTTTGATCCAGGAACCCCAGGTTCACCTCATATGCCTCATGTGTCTAATTGTATGCTCATCTTGTTCAAACATGAACTGAACCTTATACAAGATAGGGCATATACTTCCTAACACTCTTCCATTTGATCAACTCTTATAGTCCTACACAAGGACATCCAACTAGGTGGGAGACCTCACAACTTGTTACCCTACCTCTTCAGGGTCTATGAAACTACCCTTCCTACACTAAAAGGTAGACACTTATATCATCTATACATCGGTTCAAGAAGCCTCTTTCTCTTTTTTAGGGTTTGGTTTCTCTAAAGGCATCCAAGTCACGACAAGCCTCTAAGGATGACGCATGAGGCAACCACATACATCCACTCAGGTTTGTCTATTCTAAGATATAACATACCAAACCTCCACATGGTCCCTTATATCTCAGAGTCTAGGTCTCCAACCTTCTTCACTGGGGTCTCGCCCTCTCTCTAGAGCTAACCCTATAAATTGTCCTACCACTAGAGGTTCTTTTTCAGAAGATCGGTCAAGATCTTAAGGATGCACATCCATCCCTACCTGGGTGAAATGTACCATCAAAACATAGGTCCCACGTAGGATCATCCAAAGTTCTACATGATTATCTCATAAACTATTAGGCACAACCTTTCTGTCTTAGGTCTAAAACCTGCTACCAGTCTTGCTTCCACTCACTTCGATGTAGGTGCATGCCCCTTTTCTACCTATATATTCCCATTAGGGTTTCTATATGGTTACCACTAACCTTCTCAATGAGGGAGCCCTCCCTCATCCTTAACAGGCATGACCCACCCAAGGTCAGGTTGCCATAAGGCACTAAGGGTCAAACATCCACTCATAGTCTATGTTTCTCATACGTACTCAAAACCTCTATATAAAGCATGCATGTCTAACTCACGTACATACATGTATGGTCAACTATGATATCCAAATCATCATGTCTTATCTTTCTCTATCCATCGCATAAGGTTTTTGGGTTAGAGCATCATCCTCAGAGGACTCGTCAGGTCCCTTACTCTTCCTGGAGGCTTCTTCCTCCAAGGCTATCCCTCTCCTCCTCATCCTATGAGATGGTTTAACCTCAACGTTCTCCTGAGGGGTATCTAAAGGAACAACAACATAGGCCATGCAACCTAAGCATGTAACTAATCTCAATCTATGTTCATTGTTTAGACTTATGTCCATGACATCTGTCTTACATGCTTTTTAGTACTTGGTGGAGGATTCCTTAATCCTTATTATTCTTAACCCCAAACTTGGGAGGGGGTGGAGAGAGAGAGAAACCCTAATCTCTTAAAGTTATTCAATAAAACGGGGTAGAGAAGGGAAGAAGATGGATGAGAGAAGACCTAGATGTATCTTATTTTGAGTCAAATCCTCCAATTTTGGCCAGATAATCACACAGAATCTGAGATTCCTCATAGGCCGACTAGAGGGGAGGAGGAAAATATTGTCAGCCCCTAAATTGTGATCCTTTTCTAGACACTTCAATCTTTGGAAAATCCTCTAATAACTCCCTTGGGCTCTAAAGAATTTGTAAAATTTAATAATTATTAGATATTAAATGGAAAACCATGCTCTGATACCAATTGTAACGACCCCACTTCCCGATAACCCCCAATAAGGAAGACCAAGAAGCCATGACCGCTATCCGAAAACAGGATCAATGGTTTTGCAAAAAATAAAAAATAATAAATAAATACTACCAAACACTAAGCTTAAAGTAGGATAAAAAATTACTTTTTAGATACCTTTCAAAATTAGAACTTTACCCAAGGTTGAATTATATCTGACTAAATCCTCCTTTCTTTAATTAGCTTTAATATTCAAATATCGCTTTACTGTTTGTCCACTTTCATACATTCCTAAAATTTAGATGAACAAAATGTCAGTCTGTATAATGAATATACTAGTATGTGGTGACAACCAATAACTTGCACATATTTCGTAACAACCTAATCACATCAAATAATTGTTAAAAATTGAAGATTACATTTTCAATATAACTTCCCAATCGATTTTACTCATCCTCTAGGTACATTTTCAATATAACTTCCCAACTGCTTTTACTCATCCTCTAGGTTACCCTCTCTTAGGGTTTAGTCCTTGTAAGGGACTTTAGGCTACCTTCTCCATCCTATGCTTGGTGCCTTATGGGTCACCTCTCTTGGTGCCCTATGATCTTCCCTTTGGGGATTGACCACATGTGACCTTCCCTCTAGGGCTAGGTCTTCTTAAATCTTACATCAGAGATGGTATGTAGGTACGGGCAAGTTATATATATATTTACTTTGTGATAATCATATTCACTTTATAGATTGCATGAAATAAAGTCACCCAAATAGTTATTTTCAAGTAATCGATGAAACCTTAGAAATTCCTGTGAAACTAAAGTGAGTAATCATAAATAACCACATACCTGATTTGGGTGATCTCAAAGGATACAAGCACAACCCAATCGAATCAGGTAATCCAATCAAGCAAGTTAAGAAACCAATCCTCATTGACTTGGGAAACTTTTCTAAGGTTTCTATGTCTCATTAGGATTCATTACGGTTTCTTAGATCAGTTTCTCAACCTTTAACTTTTTAGGTCAATAAACCCTAAAACAACTTTTCTAAGTATAAAACCCTAGTTACTCAATTATTCACATTAAGGCTTCTTTATATCCAATTAGTCTTAGGATCAACCAACTCTGTCTTATACATAGGATTTCGAAATATATCTCATTAAAAGTCATAATCACATTGATCAGGGTTTCAAAGCCCATTAATGCACTTTAAACATATGAAGCCCTAAATTACTCAATTAAGCACAAAGATCATCCTTTTCGATATTAAATATCCTTTTTATTAAAAATAGGTTAATATTGGATTAAATTATCCAAACCACATCATTAAATCCCATTAACATCAAGACTTAGGGTTTTTCATTAATAAAACAATTAAAGATGATAACTTTGTGTCGTTTTTGGATTGCAAGTAGATCTAGGCTTTAATTTTATTTTTATTGAATTCCTTGCATTTTTCTGATCAATTTTCATTTATATCATGTATTAATCTGAGATTCCTAGCAATTTCTACAATTCTTGTAAGATTAACCCCAATTGGCCAATAACAAGGTGCCACATAATAAAAAAGCCTTTATCTATTTGAGCCATGTGGACTCAGAACAAACAATAGGCTTCCGCCTCCATGGCAAACCGTGCTTACATGGTTGAGTCAAAGAGAAGGTATCATAGATGAAAAAAGTACAATATTGCCCCTACCTTACTTCGTTAATCCCAAGGACAAAGAGGTCTTTCCTCTGACCTTCATCTTCATCCCTCATTCCCCTGGTTTTCACGACACAACACCAAGTCTGGTCAACCGAGGGGTTGAGTTCCACCTTTCATGCTATGAATCCCCAAAAGATGGCTCCTCGAGGTCCATATACCTCCGTTTGACTCAACATGATCCATCACACCACATGCGATGGTCGTAGTTGTCTGCTTTCTAGCCGACTTGAAGGTCTAGAGCAGGGCATCCTCAACTACTGACGGTGGAGATGGGAGAATGCCTCCAGATACACTCATGCCCAAGAAAGGGTTTCCAATCCTTCATATGCTCCTAGAGGACCTTTGGGCCAAGTGGATTGGTCAGAGGTGCTTGCTACCACCGAGCCATCGCCTGGGTTGCCGCCCAAAAATACTGGGTAGGTAGCGATAGTTCTTGAGAGTTACAGGGAAATTGAAAGGATAGGGGGGTCGTGTAGGCTCAGGGAAGACTTTTTGATTCTTTATATAAGACTAGGGATGTGTCTAGACAAGGTTGTTGTTTAGCCCTAACTCCATTGCAAGATGGGGATTTGGGTTTTTCCTATAACCAGCGAGATGGAAGCATTCAATGGCTTGCTAAACTCACCTCCATCTCCCAATTCTGGTAGTGGTATTTCTGGGCACTTTTAAGGGCCAATGAGAGAGAGAGGGCGTGCGAGATAAATGGGAATCTGTTCCCTAGACTTTCCTAGTCCGTAATAGGGTAGGAGATTGAAGGAGGGTCATCATATTGGGATCATATGGCCACAAAATCGCATGACACTTCAATGGATCGGGCCCTAAATCCCAACTTGAATATAAAAATGTGACAATAAATGTTATCCTCTTCACTTTAGGAAAACTTATAAAAATCATATCTACCGTCAGAGGATACCAAGAGCACATGGATATGGATTCATGTTAGTAGCACTGACATCCAAGTAGGTGGCACTAACCTTTTGATGATGAGGTGTTCCCCTTCCTATATAATGAGGGAGATTCATTTGGTTTTCTCAAAACTGATGCATCCATTCCTCAAGGACTCTTCTACAAGCATCCCCAAGACATTGAGCTCTCATCAACTTCCTCACTCTTTCCCAATGGTGAGGAAATGCCCCTATAGAGAAGGATCTTCCTGCACATCATTTTCATTACAACTTTCCCCAAGCATGTCTAGTGCTTTGCGGTAATGAGAAAAAAATGAGATACATCGAGATTGCAAAGAATAACGTTGAGGCTACCTGCTATGTTGATGTGGCATTCATTGAGAAACCCAGCTTCATCGACAATCTATGCATTGTGTGTAGGCCAAAGGATGGTTTCCACTTTCCCCTTCTTGGAAGTGATGGCCAACATACTCTGAGATCACGTTGGTGTGACAAGAGGACTTGGAGGTGTGCTTTTTAGCACAACATATAAGGAACAAATACTGCGAGGATGGTTGGGTAAAATTCAGGCTCTACAATGCCACCCATCATCTTATATTGGAGGTGTTCAACACAATTTTTGGTTGGAACAACTACGAAATGAGTTGCTACCCTAATAATTTCAATCATTTTGTGCAATGGAAAAATATTATGGTAGGGAAGGTCCAAGCGACAAGCCTATTTATGCTATGGGCATATCCCTGTCTATGGAGAAAGAGGGGCAACCTAGCGGTTTTGTTCCTTGGACATGTGTACTTAGTGGACAAGAGTGAGAAGAGGAAGTTACCCATACATTTTGGTGGTCTCATCACGTAGATCACCTTGTAGTTAAATCTTGATCTCTCCTTGTTACAACCCCAATTTTTTGGGTTTATATGAATTGAGATGCAATTTCTCCAATAAAATGTATGATTATGATATTGTATGATTTACATGTAATGAATGTATCTCTTTGATAACATTTACTTTAAATGAGTAATTTCGTGGATCCTAATAAGTTATTGAGACCAATGTGATAAAACTGGAAGAATTTTTTGAAAGAAATCAAATAATGCATAAAAAGGAAAATAAATTAAGATAATGATGAGAGATATGTGAAATACTCTGGAAAGTTGTATGATGGATCATCATGGATTATATTTCAAATCCACCTGGTTTCTAATGGTAAAAGGAATCCAAATAAAGGATATAAAAGAGTAAGAGAGAAAAAATATGAATAAAATATGCCTTTTTAAGTGATAACTTGCACATGAAGAAAACTCTCTCATTCTTTCGAATTTGAGTCCCAAACTTGTTATACAAGTAGCTTAAGCCATTACAGACTTTCCTTTAAAATTTGGTATCAAAAGATTAGAGTATTGACTCCTTAATCTTGCAAAATCGGAGGTGAAGAAAGGAGTCAGTGATAGGAACTTGCAATGCATTGCAAATTGATCATTTGATAAATATTCGACTCACAAACTTACAAATGTTGCATTTGATGCCACATATTTATCGAATCAATCTTAGTAGCACGTACTGTGAGTCAGTGCTACTAAGATTTTCAAGTGCAAGCTGCATAGACTGATCAGTAAACATATACCATGATCTTGGCGATACCAAACACTATGTCAGTGTGTGAGGAGTGGGACCCAGAGGGGATCCACTCCCTACTAAATTTTGAACAATAAAACATCCTTTCAAAATACACTCAAAAGGTATGCTTGAAATAGGTGTAAATTTTTTAAATCTCAATAATGGTATTCAAAACAACCAAAGTATAGAAGCAGAATAAAAGTAATGACTATATTCAATTTATTAAGAATACATCATCATTCTCCCATATAAGGTTTACAAAAAAGATACAACATAAGGATCTAGATAGAGGGAACTCTAAACAGTATCAAGTTTTCTCCAAACAACAACTTCATGAGATAGGTCCATGCTGAAAGCCATGTACTCCTTATCCTAATCCTAGGCTTGTCCTCCATGCTCCGCTGCACAACTCTGATTTATACCTGGGTGGCTGGGATCACCAAACAAGAGAAAGAAACAAGGTATGTGACAATAGTGAACAAGGACAGAAGGTAAAGAAATAACATGGAAATAAAGTCTATTATTTCATCATAATATGAATAGATCAAGAGTTTGAGGCATAATCAATTAGATGTTTTCCATAACAAAAAAATAGTAAAAGGTTTTCATGCATGATTAATATTGACTACATTAACTAAGTAGGGTTGAGACACCAACCGGACCTCAACCAAATCGGTGAGGGGAGATAGCATATTCCCAATCACATACAATATATTTTATGATGGGAAGAGTAACATATTTCCCTAGGCAAAATAACACATGCCCTATCTATTGGTGGTTGTACAAAAGCACATTTCATTAGCTAAATAGTCCAATAAAATCAACATTCTAAAGAAGAACTATGGAAAGTAGAAGCATCAAATATTTGAAGAATGGCAGTGAGGTACAAAACCTAAGAAATAGAATATCAATACTGGTTTTGAGGCAAATATATAAAATGAGATAATAATAGAGAGATTAGGGTTCATGTAGTGCCTCATTAGGGAAATAGGATTTGGTTTGCAAATATCCCAACTTAGGGTGTAAGGATGTACATACCTCTTTTTCTGAGTTCAATTATCAAGTTTCACCATTTGAGATGATTCCATGTTCAACTTTGCCTATTTTCTAGTTATTCACATATATTAGAGTCCATATTTTATATTAATGTAGAGATACCCAAAATTAGACCTTTTTGGCAAAACTCAAATTTTGACCCTGAAAATCTCACTAATTGATTTTTAAGATTCTCCTGCTCAAGAAAACATATTTTATACTCAATTTAGAGTTCATATGATTAATTTTTAAGTTACAATTTTATTAATTTTATGCATATATTTCATGTCCCAAAAATCACCTTCAGAAAACATGGAAATCAGACACTAAAACCATTTTTATTAGATAAAGCTCATTTTTTGGATTCCAGAACAAAGTTGTTTATAATATTTGGAGCTTCCAATAAAAAGATATGGTTTTTATAAGATTCACTTAAGTTACTATATTATTTGTAAAATTAAATTGCAAGAAACCAATTTGCCTTGTGATAAAAAATCAAAACATTACTCTATGATAGGTTATAAATGTACTATTTGTGCTGGCGTGACAAGCAACAAAAATCAAATTAAAATGTGGTGAATTATAAGAATACCCATAATGAGAAAAAAATAAAAGAGAATCATGGGGTAAAAAGGGGAAAACACAAGGGATCATCCCCTTCCTCGCTACATGCTCCATGGTTGGCTAGTCAAGGAGAAGCTTGTCCAAGAGTTTGAGGAAAACTTCATTTGTTGCTCGTTTGTGAAACTAACCAGATGATCACGATGGATAGGTGCTAAAGTTGTTTACCTGAGTCTGAATAAGAGCCAAAGTTGTTTACCTAAGGTCCAATTATGCTCTGAAGAAGCAAGACATAAGAGAGAGTTTCCACAAACTCAAACCAAAAACCACGTTCGGTGGTGGATGAAATGACAATCCATGGTGAAACTAAAATCAGAGGTGTGTCTTTGGGTATGTGTTTCATATGTGGGTAGGGTTCTATTGATATGAATTTGAGTTTCAAGGGGTGTGCGAGAAGTTGCTTCAGAAGACTTGAGGAACAAGTTTAGACATTTCTAGAATTGTCCATTATAGGTCTCGAGTAGGGGATGGATTAAAAATTAAATTTTCAATCCAATGCAACTTGGTTCACGAGGTTTCATTGAGAAGCGATGTAGTTTTTCCCAAAATATCGAACCTTGGTCTACGGTTACTGTTCATGAGCGTTGCGATGAATGTCATTTAATATAACTTTCCAACTTTGTTCTTTTAATGCATTTAATGTACAAAACTTTCTATAATTATTTGAGGGGTGTAAAAGAAGTCAAAATCAGATTTGGTAGGTTAGATAATTTTGAGATGTGAAATCTGATTTTTGCATTATTCTGTTTTTTGAAGAATTGTAATATTTTATTTAATATTTTTAAATATTATCACTTATTTTACCACTTTAATAAGTTAGATCCATCTTAAAACTTTAAAAAATATGAAACTTGGCCTATAAGTAATACTAGATGTGAGGAACATGGTTTTTCCAATAATTAGTTCTTTTCAACATATAATTTAATATTTTTGTTATTTAAATTACATTCTCTCTCCTAAAATAACTAAAATATTTAAGATTGTTCAAATTATTTAAAAATTTACTATAGGATAATTGTGGTATGTAGATTTTGAATTTGAGATTTATTTTCTCTTTTGGTGTCATTTGATATTGTTTTTTATATATTTGACTCTTATTCTTATTTTATAAAACATATGAAACATGAATTAGCCATTAATTAAATCTCTTGGTATTATTTAATATTTTAGACTTTAACATACTCTCTCTCCTAATCTACGAATGTATGTTAAAGATTATCCAAATTTTATGAAAATTTCCTTGAAGGCTATTTGCAATTTGTAGATTACAAATCTAAGATTATTTTCCACTTTTTGAGATATTAAATGACTTATCTCCTAGTTTGGAAGAAAATCACCTTTTCTTCCCAAAATAAATTAGACATAGATTTTATTATCCCAAAATTGTGAAACTTGGCCCTTAAGTTAATTGAGACCCAAGGAAATCGAATCTAAAGTTATATTTAACCAATTAGTCTTCCTTTTATGAATTTAGGCCTATTATCTATTATTAACATAATTTCTCTTATTAACTAATTCAATGTCATATTAACATGTTTAAAGCATTATTATTCTTTTTTTTCTTCCTTGCACCATAAGGCTAAGGAATGTTCTAGAAGGAATTAGTTTTATCAAATGTCACATAAGTGGTAAGTTTTCACTTTGGACCCTTAATTAAACATTACCTGAGGTATTTGTGCATAAACTCATATATTGGCATAAATAGTGATCAAATTCACCCAAACCACTAATAATTCTACAATTTCAACATCAAGGACAAAAATGATAGAAAAGAAAGGAAAATCTTAGGAAAATGGTCAAAAAGAGAATATATCCATATTTTAGTTCATCACAGCACTCCACCCCTTAAAAAGGATTTTGTCCCCAAAATCTCAAGAAAAGAGAGAAGGGTGAGTATGTAACATCTCATATCTAAACTCGCAAGTCGTTTCCTCCTATCCATAAAAATTCCACCAAAAATTTTACTAATCCAAACTCTATATTCTTCAACTTCTTAACTTGGGAGTTCAGAACCTTCACAGACAAGTCTGTAAAGGTCAAGTTCTCATGGGTCACCTAGGGTTCCACTGTTAAGATTTCTTTTTGTGTGATATAACACAATTAACATTTTGGCTTATTAGAATTATATTCATTATGATTTTACATCAGCCTTAATATTCTTTTATCTGAGTCCTATTTTATTCACTTTTTTACCAACAAAGTTATAATCATTATCCTTACTTATCTCATTAAGAGTTTTTGCACAATCAAGGTTTACTCAATTATTTCAATGTTTATTAATATATTTAACCATTATCCTTAATAAATTGGATTTAGACTCCATTATCAGTATAGTGAATTATGCAATATTATTTTGCATGAAATAAAACATTTTATACAATTTGTTATTAAGTTTACAATTAACCCAAATAATGCACATTAATTACTTATATTCAAATTAATCTTCTTATTTTCATTAATGTTATCATTAATTATTTACTCATTTTTATACACTTCCAATTATTGATTATGCCCATTTAACATCACCTTAGGCATTAATGCATGTTTATGTGAATCCAGTAACTTATTATTCACATTTGAGTCATTAGGTGTATATTAGTGAACAAGGTGAAATGTATAACATATTAATGAATTGATTCACATACCAATGCATAATTAGATGTGTATTAGAGAAGAAGGTGATTTCATTATATATTGATGACTATATATACATATATTAATCAAGGATTAGGTGATTATATACCATTTAAGTGTATCAAAGTATGTTATCTGATTATGATGCGTATTGTCACTAATAAATCATGAAAGCCATCAAGGATGCATATAATAAGGTTTGATGATTGAAACTTAGAACTTAGGTCAACATGATCATTATATTTTACTTTACCTTCTTAGCATGCATTAAGTCTAGTGTTATGTTCTATTTATCTTGCTCGCCATATCATTAGGGTTTATTGGTTGATGACATGGTCAACATCATGCATCTATTATTAGGATTAATAGGCGAGTTACTCCTATTATGTACATTAAGTATTTATTAGGGTTCAAACATATGAATTATTCATTAGATGGCCATTATATGTTCTTTAGGATAACAACAAGAATGTTAGAGGATAAGTCTAACCTTGTTTGGTAAATTATAAGGATTCAAGAACACTCACCTCCTAATCAGGGAGTTAGGGTTTCTAGAGACAGAGTAGCTAGATTTTGGTATGATACAAGACTCCATCCCCTTAAAAAGGATTTTGTCCTCGAGATTAGCATATTCATGATCTATGAAGGTACTACTACTACATGTACACCCCTTAAAAAGTTTGACCTACCAAGTCAAACTAAACTAGAGGTAAAGGTATAATCTAACTAAACCTTTTATAAGATATATCACTTGTTTGTTTGCTAATCACCAAAATTCAAATTCTAGGTTCCATAGATAGACTACCCCAAACATGTGGTCTAATGGGATAAAATGAATTCTATCCGGTATCCATCTTCAAACAAGTCACAAGGCCAACATATAAGGTTACCTAGAGTATCCAACATATATGTCTAAGGCTACTATTTCCTATAGGCAAGCTATTTTGGACAATCGGTATCAGATCATGCCAGGAAGGTGTCATGCGGATTCTGGAGTCCTCCTCAACCAAGCTAGTGGCACAGAGGAAAATCTTGCCAGCACCCCAACCTTGATCCTTTCTAGACACCTTTTCTTTCAACTTAACCTAGTAGCTACCTAACAGGCTCATTACATGAAGGTTAACTAAATACATTTATAATGTAGAAGTCTTATGATCCTAAATCAAACTTTCATCATCTCATGAGAAGCATAGATCAATTCTAGGGCTAGCATTGTCACTTAAAGGGAAACTATGTAAGGTAAGGGTTCTAATTAGGGAGACAAAATTAAAATAGTCAGATTCTAACTACCATGGACTCTGATACCATGTTGTAAAGAAGTGAAATCACATCCCTACTAAAATTTGAAGAACAAAACACCCATTCCAAACACACTCGAAAGGTATGTCTGAAATAGGTGTAAAGTTTTCAAATCTGAATAATGATATTCGAAACAACATTCAATTTATTAAGAGTACATCATCATTCTCCCATATAGGGTTTCTAGGAAAGATACAACATAAGGATCTACACAGAGGGAAATATTAACATTATCAAGTTTATCTCCAAATGAAAACTTCATAAGATAGGCCCATGTCGAAAGCCATGTACTCCTTATCCTAATAATAGGCTCGTCCTCCATGCTCTTATTTTGCAACTTTGATTTAGACCTGGGTGGTTGGGATCACTGTTCGGGAAATTGGTCTGCACGGCCGCATATACTCCCGCATATACCTATTCAGTCACCCTACAACAACGCATATTGTTAATCGATCCACTAAGCGGTCATGAGCCGCATATACTCCCGCTTGGCCGATTAAGCGGCTGATTAAACTCCAATTTTTCAAATTCTAGAACTTATGTCCATGTATTTCATACATGCATGCATACATAAAACACACATTTTATTATATATTTATGTTTAAATATATAGTCATTGATTTATATGTATACATTGTAATACATATAAAAATTTCCACACACATTTGTGCATTTATATGAATACCTTTTGATATATTAACATATAAACATACATATACAATATACCTAAATATACAATCACATATGTGTGCATGTATATATACATTTTGATTTATTCACATTTATACACATGCTCTAGACATATTTGTACATTGATTTACATAAATTTTAGTATTTGTACATATATTACAAACACATTCCATAAATATATATATATATATATATATATATATATATATAATTACATATATAAGCATATCATACATCAACATACATATTAAATTGTTTATATGTAAATATATATACGCGCCTACTCTATATCTTTTAATTTATAATCTCAATATATTATTTTATATATAATTTGTTTATTGAAATAAAAAAAATCTAGAACCACATATACTTCCATATATACTCCCGCATACCGCATATACTCTGTGCAGTACCCTCACCGCCCGTACACCGCATACCGCTTTCCTAAACATTGGTTGGAATCACCCTTCAAGAGAAGCAAACAATATATGTGTCAATAGTAAACAAGGACAAAAGATAAAGAAATAACATGGAAATAAAGGATAAGATTTCATCATAATATGAAGAGATCAAGAGTACAAGGAATAATCAGATATATGCTTGCCATAAGAAGAAAATAGTAAAAGGTTTGCATGCATGATTAATATTTACTACATTAACTAAGTCGGATTGGGGCACCTACCAAACCTCAACCAAATAGGTGAGGGGAGAACAACACATTCACAATCACCTATATTTTTTGATGGAGAGGCTAACACATTCCCCTGGGCAAAATAACACATGCCCTATATATGGGTGGTTGTACAAAAGAAACACTAAATCAACAAAATAGTCAAATAAATTCAACATGCTAAAGAGAAACTATGACAACTATAATCATCAAATATTTGAAGCATGGCAGTGGGGTACAAGACCTAATAAATAGAATATCAATTCTGGTTTTGACACAAATATGGCAAAGGAAATAATAATAGATAGAATAAGGTTCATGTAGTGCCTCATTAGGGAAATAGGGTTTGGTTTACAAATATCCAACTTAGGGTGTAAGGATGCAAATACCTCTTTTTCGAGTTAAATTATCAAGTTTCACCACTTTAGATGATTCCAAGTTCAACTTTGCCTATTTTAAAGTTATTCACATATATTAGAGTCCATATTGTGTATTATTGTAGAGAACCCAAAATGAGACCTTTTAGCAAAACTCGGATTTTGACCCTGAAAACCTCACAAATTGATTTATTAGATTCTCTTGATCAAGAAAACATATTTTATGTTCAATTTAGAGTTAATATGATTAAGTTACACGTTTTACAAATTTATGAATATATTTCAATTCCAAAAAATCATCCTCCAAAAACCACAAAAATCAGTCAATTCAACAAATTTTATTAGATTGAGATCATTTTTTTGGATTTCTGAACATATTTATTTATAATTTTTGGAGCTTCAAATTAAAAGATACAATTTTTACAAGATTTACTTTATTTACTAATTTATTTGTGAAATTAAATTGCAAAAAACCAATTTGTTCTTAAATCAAAAACCAAAACTTTACATTATGAAAGGGTATAAATGTACTATTTTTACTAGTGTGAAAAGCAACATAAATTGAATTACAACGTGGCAATTTATAAGAATACCCATAATGAGAAAAAGAAAATAAAAGTGAATCGAGGGGAAAAATGGGGAAAACACAAGGGATCATCCCCTTCCCTACTACACATGCCATGGCCGGCTGGTCAAGGAGAAGCTTGTCTAAGAGTTTGCAGAAACCTTCATTCGTCGCTCGTTCGTGAAACTAATTAGATGTTCATGATGAGCAAGTGCCAATGATGTTTACGTGAGGTCTGAACAAGTGCCAAAGTTGTTTACCTGAGGTTCAATTATGCTTCGAAGAAGCAAGACATCAAAGAGAGGTTCTACAAACTCAAATCGAGAACCACATTCGGCGGTGGATCAAACAACGATGCAAGGTGAAATTGAAATCATAGGATAGTCTTTGGGTGTGTGTTTCATATAAGGGTAGGATTCGATTTATATGAATTTGAGTTTCAAGGGATGTGTGAGAAGTTTCTTTAGAAGACTTGAGGAATAACATTTGGCATTTCTATAATTCTCCATTATAGGTATCAAGAAGGGGATGGATGTAAAATTAAATTTTCAATCCAATGGAACTCATTTCACAATGTTTCCTAGAGAAATGAGGGAGCTTTGCCCAAAATATCAGACCTTGGGCTGTAGTTCCCATTTATCCGGGCTGCGATGAATGTCATTTAATACAACTTTCCAACTTTGTTCTTTTAATGCATTTCATGAACAAAACTTTCTATGATTATTTAAGGGTGCAAAAAAAGTCCAAGTAAATCCAAATTCGGTAGGTTAGCTAATTTTGGGATGAAAAATATGATTTTGGCATTATTCTATTTTTTGAAGACTTCAAATATTTTGTTTAATATTTTTAAATAATATCACTTATTTTTCTCTTTAATGAGTTAGAGGCATCTAAAAACTTTCAAAAAATATCAAACTTGTCTTATAAGTTATACTAAACATGAGGAACACAATTTTTCCATTAGTTAGATTTTTTATTATTTTATATTTTTGTTCTTTAAATTGTATTCTCCTTCGTAGATTAAATAAAATATTTAAGATTGCCCAAATTAGTTAAAAATTTACCCATAGGCTAATTTTGGCATGTATATTCCTAATTTGAGATTTATTTTCTCTAAGGGGTTCACTTAATAATTTATTTAATATATTTAACTATCATTTGTATTTTCTATCTTAGTTAAAATAAAAATAGTTATTATTATGAAATTAATGTGAAACTTCACCCTCAAGAAATCTAAATCATATAAAACACGAATTGGCCATTAATTTTATCTCTTGGAAATATTTACTATATTAGTTAATATTTTCAACTTTTACATACTTTCTATCTCCTAATCTACACATGTATAGTAAAGATTATCCATATTACATAAAAATTCACCCAAAGACTATTTTTATTATGTAGATTAAGAATATAAGATTATTTACCACTATTTTTGTCATTAAATGATTTATCTCATATTTTGGAAGAAAATCACCCTTTCTTCTATAAATAAATTAGACATAGTTATTATTATCCCAAAAGTATGAAACTTGGCCCTTAAGTCAATTGAGACCTAAGGAATTCAAATATCAAGTTATCTTTAACCAATTAGTCTTCCTTTTAAGAGTTTTGGCCTATTATCCATTATACCACAATTTCTCTTATTAAATAATTTAATGTCATATTAACATGTTTAAAGCATTATTATTTGTTCTTTTCTTCCTTTCTTCGTAAGGCTAAGGAAAAGTCTAGAACGAATTAATGTTATCAATATGTCACATAAGTTGTAAATATGCACTTTGGACCCTTAATAAAGCATTAACTGAGGTATTTATGCATAAACCCATATATTGGCATAAATAGTGACTAAATTCACCCCAAACCACTAATAATTCCACAATTTCAACTTCAAGGACAAATACGATAGATAGGAAAGGCAAAGCTTAGGAAAAGGTCAAAAAGAGAATATATCTAGCTGTCAGTTCGTTACATAGTGCCATTGGAGATTTTTAGGTAGAAATACGTTAATGTTAATCATGGTCTTGGTGGTACCAATTGCACATTTTTTCCACCAAGTTTTATTGAAGGTTTTGTAAAGAAGGGGTCAATATGCTAAAAAAATTATATCAGTGGTACCGACAAGGATTCAATGCCACCAAAATTTTATCATAGCACATAGCCACCAATTCTTTAATAAGGCTGGATCCTCTGACTTATAGTTTGTTGTATAGAGATCTCTCGAGAATTTTTTTTTAAATGTAAATACTTAACTGATAGATTCATCACTAGTATTGATGACTAATTTGATGCCACCATTTTTTTCCTAATGCTTCATCAATATTCATGCACCTCAGATGCTTGAGTCAATGCCATATTGTGACATTTGACTATTAAATTCCAATTCCAATCTACCGGTGCGTTGGTGCCACTGACTAGAGGGTCAGTGGTAGCAACTTTTTCATGTGCCAAAGGCGAGTGGACCTAGGGTAATAATTGGTTCCGTGACACCTACACACTACACACACTTATCAAACATCATCAACATGCATTAAAATTAACTAAAAACTACAAAGATAAACATGCAAGATCAAAACTAATGAAATAAAAATTAAAACATGTTTTCCTCCCACCAAGTGATGCACATGATTTCTTTACCAAAATTGAGTCTAATTTAAGCATGTTGTCATGAGGAATTCTCTAATATTCATGTGTCATATGTATCTTTTGCCTAATTGTACTAAATTATCTCTTTTAAATCTAGTTTGTCTATTTTCATGAATTTGGTTTGAAATATTTTGTATTTGTTCTTCCTGAATTTTTTGTGTGTTTTATTGCATATAAAAACTAGCAAAAATTGGAAGAAGTCGATACCGACTCAATTGGGACATTGAAACACGAAGAAGAACCTACAAGAGAAGAAGAAGAAGAATAGAGAAGAGAATATGAGAAATTCATAAAGACATCTTGGTATCACCAACTTAAATCAATGATGCCGAGATCATAAACCCTTATTATATTAATTTATCAAGGCAGTGAGACCGACTTCCATATCTGTGGCATTGACATTTTCTTGATGGCTATGATTCAACAAGGCGACATCCAACCATATATTGGATAAGTTGTTCATCATCCATTATATATTTAATATGGCAGCAACAAAGGGCATCTCATTCAGGCCAACCCATTTGGCTATTCTAGGAGGAACCAACTTCCAAGGAGAAGGAGAGAAATAGACAAGGAGCAAGGCTCCTCCTAGGGATTAGTTTGATGACCGCAACACCTTCAGGATGCAAAAATCTTCAGATCAACCTTTTGGCATGTTGTAGGAGCTGTTATGCCTTTCTCTTACTCCTTCCCTTCCTTTAATTCATTATTAAGCATGAGGATCTAAACTACCATTCTTTAGGTCCTGATAGTAGTCTAGTGATGACTCTATGTAGGGTTATATTTGATAATACATATTCTCTTAGGTTCAGATTTTGATAATGAAAATACCTTATTCCGTTATTTATACTTGTTCACCATGATGTGTGATATTTTTTAATAGTTGGGAGAGTTTTATTAATGGTTGGAAAAGTTATTATCATCACATTCAATAATGTGCAACTAGAGTGGGCTAACCAATGTGAAGAATTTTTACCATAAAGATTTACCAATTAACTTTTTATAGCAACACTAGAAAATTAGGATATATTATGTTGTACACTACAACACGAGTAGTAAAATACACAAATGTTTAATCCAAAGAAGTAACATATTTTGTATAATTGGATAGAATATACACATACGTTGTATTGTAGAGAAAATGCCATCCTATAAATCCATTTATGTTATCCTCAATCCACTTTACTTCTTTGCAATTTAATTTTTTTCTCAGGTTAATCAATCAACCAACACGTTTCGTAGTCCTATCTAATTGTTTTAGCTAGTGGTTGTCTCTAGTAGTCCCAAAACCCTTGGAATGGAGTTCATGGCTCTTTGAATCCCTTTACTACTCTGACGCTTACACTTGCATTTAGCACGCTCACTTAAGTCATGTCAAGTTTTGGTCCATTTTTATGGAGTTAGGAGAAGATGAATACTATTCAAAGGATAGGGGGAGATACCAAAATATGTTTAGGAAGGTACCACACCATGTGATTGGCTATTACAGACAATCCAAATCTTTCTACTATGGATTGCACATAGGAGAGAGGACCACACATGATAGTTTCATGTGTGATTTTTCCTAAATAACAAGGCATCAAATTGTCTTGAAGTCTTGAAAAACATGGCTAGAAACTAGTCTTAGAGTGAGGAGAGTGAGCATTCTACCTCAACTAAAAGCATCAATGTATCACATGAGGTTATAGAACTTATGACAAAGGTGGCCTAGTTTGCAAAGAAATGAGAGAAGATGAATAACCTCTCATCTACAAGAGAGGAAGAGGAATGCATATACATGCAACAACCTACTAGGAGGAATGATTACTCAAGGAGGGGAAATCCCAAATATTCTAAAAGGATCCCAATAATTTTCAACATGACACATCACATGCGCATGAACATCAAGTGCACCAATAGTAGGGTCATCAACATTTTTGAGCATGAGAAAGGCCCAATGCAAGAGGATGGCTGAAGAGATATTCTTGAAATCTTTATTAACAAAATAGGTGCATATTTTAAGAAATCATCGAGGGCGAAATAAAATATCATAGTTCAACCCAGGAGTGAAGATTCGGTTGACACATGATACTTAAAATGTAGCATAGCTGAAGAAACCATCTCAACAAGGGTTTCTAGGAAACACTAAAAATACTCAAAAACACAACAAGCGAAGAGAATTTATGTCTATGGCAAGAACGGATGTGCCATTGATGGTAAGAAACCTTGCACTACAAAGTTAATTATGAATCCAATTTTCTTGTGATGCATGCATACATTCAAGACACAACCCTTAGAATTTTAGGCATGCATGTATGAACAAAGGAGATACATAGGAGAAGACATGACTTGTTCACATGAAAGAATTCCACCCTTTGTAGATACTATCAAGTGTAATAAAGAAATTCTAGTTACATCAACTTTTCAAGGAGTTGCACTTAAATATTGCACCACAACCATGACTACTCCTCCGACACAAGTAAAGAAGCCCCTACTACAAGAATAGATGAAAGTTATAATCTATGGTAGAACATTCAAAACTAATAACGAGGCATCCATGTTTGGGTAGGCATGTTAAATTATATTTTATCCAAGTACCAATGTAGTGGACAATGATCCTAGCTTGAACTTAGGGGTTGAAACACTTAAGAAATTATACATCCCTCCACAGAGGCATCCCGTCCCGCAACCTCTAGTCACAATTCATTCTTCATCTATGAACATCCTAAATCCAAGAAACAATGATGATCATTTCAAGATATTCTCGGTCATTTTCCACAAAATCTTCTTTGTGGGATGTTATTGAAAAATGACAATTTATTAGAAGTTCCTGAAGCAAATCATCAACCAAAAAGGCAAATTAATTATTCAAATCATATCATTATTGAGCAATTCATTAGTGTAGTAATCCATAGATGGTTAGAGATACATCCAAGGGATCCACAATACTTCAATATCACTTTCTTTATTGGAAGAATCAAGTTTTTAGAGGCAATTTTTATTATTAGGGCAAACATTAATTTTATGCCTCTTCCAATTTAAAAGAATAGAAGTAAATGAGCCTACCAAGACTATCATGATGTTACAATTAGAAGATGATTATTTTTTGTTATACCTTTTGGGATTTTTGAAGATGTGCTTTGTAAAGTAGAAAAATTCATACTCGTAGACAATTTTGTAGTTATGGAGATACATGAAAAGATGGGAAAAAAATTTCCTTAAGGGAGACCGTTTCAATCCACAATGGATGTGCTCATTTCTATGGGTTGTGGATATCTGAGCATTTGAATTTATAATGATAGGGTGGAATTTTGATTTCCAAATCACTCTTAACCACCCTCTCAGGAATACTCAAGATAGAGGTAAGAATCATGTCAAGGCTAAGACATAAAATAAGGAATCTTGGGTGGGAGGTAAAACACAAGTTTTCATCATTTGTAGTTTTAAGATAATTTCTATGCAATTTGATGATTTTAGATTTGATTTTATAGATTTGATTTTTCATTTTCATCATTTGTAGTTTTAAGATAATTTCTATGCAATTTGATGATTTTAGATGAGTTTGTTTAGTATGTAGGCATAGAAAAAAGTTGATAACATCGACCACTACATTGATAGAACAAGCATGCCAATAGTAAATCACAATTGTTTTATGAAAAATGTTAGTACCATCAACTATCTAGATAAGGGCACTATCTTAGTCTTAGTGGTTGGCACAAATGTTCTACTAAACCTACATGAAAAAATCAATGGAACTGACCTTTTCTTTGGTATCACAAACACTATGTTTTAGATTACTAACCCTGTATGATGTAGGTAATCTTAGTGGCACTAACCTGCCTATCAATACCATAAATATTGAGACATGGAACAAGGTTACTTCCTATGAGAGGTTCAACAACCACATAAGCATCATGTTGCAACTACCTTTAGAGAGGATCAAACTTCCATTGTGTTAAATGAGTTTTCTATAACTTTTTTTTCTCATTCCCTTCCATTGATTCTAGGTTGAGGTTGAGGACCCATTCCTAAGGACCCAATAGTAGCATAGAGTTAACTCTATGCATGTTTATATTTGATTTGATATACATTTTCTCTACTTTATATTTATATAATAGAAATTTGTTGTCATCTTGCATACGTTTGATCACCAAAAATATGTTATACATTGTTAACTATTGTATGAGAGATAATACTTTTTATAAAGGTTGTTCTGATCACATCAATAACGTGTTGTCAGAGAAGGATAACCATTGTGAAGTATTTGTCCATAGATAGATTTATCATTAATATTTCTTTATTAGTGTTGTAAGAGTGGGTTTGAGATTAGGCTAAATAATGTCCTACATTGTGAGAGTGGGTAGTACAAGTTACACATGCTTAACCCATAGAATCAAGATAATTGTATTAATTGGATATACTGCATGCATAGGTTGCACAATGATGAAAGTGGTAACCTAAAAAATCCACCAATATGCTCTTCAATTCACTTTACTTCTTTGCAATTTCATTTTATTCTTAATTAAATCAATCAACCAATACTTTTCATACAGCCAGTGGACCTATTTTAGTTAGTAGTAGCCTTTGGTAGTCCAAATTCACTAATACCAACATTTGGGTAACTTTAAGTTTTTTTACCACTATGATGTGTAAATTTTCATTTGACACACTCACTTATGTTTTGTCAAGATTGTGGCATTTTGTCAAGGAATAGGCAGCACTACATATACGAGTTCTAAAATCAGCCACTCTAGGTAACTTTTTGTTTTCTATTAAATTTACTTTTTAATCAATTTTAGAATCTTTTGGTTACTTTTAGTAAGCTTTATTCTATTATTCTCACATTCATTTGACTTTTTAGGTACTTTTATATGTTCCATAAATGGATCACTAACTACAACGAGTCCTCACTGCCAACACCATGGGTGGGAAATTTAGAGATTGAGCATTCAATGGTGAATATTCTAGAATAACTCATGGTAAATGTCAAAAATATCTAGCCATGGGGAATACAATGAGGAATTGGAAGTTTCAAATTATGAGTAGACCATATGGGAAAAAACAAAGGTGTCATTTGATAAAACAAAGTTTGATCATGCAATCCCAAATTTTTCATGAATAATTTATAACTTTCAACACAGTTTATCTTAAATAGAATTCTTTGAGGGTCTTAATGCAAAAATGAAAGAAATAGCATTGCTTTTAAATTAGTGAGGCAAGGAAGATAAAAGGGACTTAAAAATAGCTTTTCTTTTATAATGTATTGCAATTATGTGAAAAGTAAAAACAATATATTTTCCGTATCTTTTCTAATGAGAAATTTTAAAAGAAATGAAAGAGAAATGCTAGGGGAAAAGAATTCAAAATTTAGAATTAAATGACATGATAAATAAGCATTCTATTCTTTTGATAACTATTAAGCCAAAAGAAGTTAATATTCTTTTTTCTCTCTCCTTCTCTTTGGATTGCCAAAAGAATATTAAAATGTTCCTATTTCACCTTTTTTTTTAAATATGAGATAAATTACTCATTTGGGCAAACAAAAAATGACTTTCCCCTTTACTTTTGGTATGCATAGGAAGGAAGTAATAGTATATTTTCTTTTCTCTCTCCTTCAAGGAATATTCTAAAAAAATGAATAAAGAGATGTGATATGACTTTTGAAAGGACTATTATTGCCTATCTCGAATTTTTTATCAAAAGAGCACAAAGGAAAGTTTTCGCCTATTACCTAATTTATTTGTTCATTTAAATCTAGTTGAATGAAAAAATATAAATTATAGACCAAATGTGTGGAAAGCCTAAATCTAATTGGCTAGGAGTATTCTAGACGATCTATTTGACCTATGATCCAAATTTGGACTTTGGACCTGGTTTGGCTGTCCAATTAAAGTAGGAATATTTATATATAGTTTTATTAGGATTAAATATCAAAATCCATAAATGTAGCTAATTCCCTAAAGTTGGGTGATTATGCACTGTCACACGCTTTACTTTTTCACATGAGTTTTCGTAGCTGTGTGATCATGATTCGATAACGATCGTTCCATCCCCTACCTCTGGTTGTTTTGGAAAGGATGAACATAATAATTGTAATTCCTTCCCTGATATATTTCTCTCTCATATGTCCATCATTTTGAGAAATATCCTCGCCAACGACTTCCACTCTCTCCTGCATCCAAGGATCCATTACTTGCCACCTCATGTGAACTATAGATAAAATTCTCCTTTAAGACATAGTCTCACTCTCACACCACCCTTATAGACACTTCTAAACCTCTTCCCCTACCTGCTCCAGTGTCTAAGAGCACCTTTAGGCCCCAAGTAGTCACCCTCGACCATCAATTGGTTTCCTTATGCCCCTAACCATCATACCCTACTCAACCTTCACCACTAGAGACTTCTATCACGCCCCTACTATTGGTTAGATTTGCCTAGAGAGCCAATCTTGTGATGATTAAAATGGCACATACCATAAAGGATTTGATTAATACTTATAAAGGCAAGATTCCAATTCATCATGTTTCACTCAGTTGTGCGAAAATGAGGAAATATTATGAATGCCTAAAGAATTACAATACTCAATGATGTATGTCTTCATGTATGTGACTTGGAAGGATGAGATCATAAAAATGTTAAGAGTATGTACATCCTTATTATGTCCCTAGTCATTTGTTACTATGGATGGTAGATAGAAACTAGTCACACATAAAATTAGAGTGTGGGTTGGTTGATGACAAAATCTCATTAGTCATGATATGGCAATATCAAACCAAGCACAAAGATACATGTTAGGGAACAATGTACCGGACAAACCCACCTTGAGAGTTACACATGGGAACCCTATTTGGTGGTCATAGTCAGCTCTCATAGTGAAGGTGGTGATTGTGATTCTTATATTTGAAAGCACTGCACTCGTCACATGTCATTGGGTACACTTTGACATCAGCAAACACAATCTTGAAACATGGGTTGTTATAAAGGTGATGATTGGGGGACTTTGATACATGGGGACAAATTGTGAGTGATAGTTATGGGATTTTCCCCTCCTACTGCAGTATGATATCCTTGCCACTTGATAACCGAGAGTGAGAAATTCATGCACATGCACATGTGAATCAATATATGATAATGACGTCCCATTATCTCAGACAGTCTACTCTTGGTTCAAGAAACATGATATGAACATTGAGAGGATGATGAGTCCATGCCTTGAGTTCACTTAGGATATCAGAGATAAAGGGATTATACAATCAATAGAACACCTTACACAGATTGTAGGTTGAAGTCGTTCTCCAACTTTCCATTCACTTTGATAGAACTGATGTGTGAATAGGCTCTGCTCCTTGCTTGTGATGTCATAAGCTAGTTATGGACATTCACTTACAACATGATGTGGGACCTATAGGTTCACACTCATTGGAATTAATATAGAAGAGGAGTTCAATCTTAAATGATGTTTGGATTGATTACTAAAGCATTTAGGTATTCAATTCGTGCAATAGATTGATAGATTGGATGACTAGAGAGCCAAATGACCATCTCATGTATCGGCTAACTAGAGAGCCAAATGACCACATCATGTGTTGAGATGGTTGTTTGGGCAGCCATAGGAGTGAACTGACTAGTCCAATCTATTGAAGTAACTGGGTCAACTCAGGTTCCCTAGATGACCAACTAGGTGAATGAGACATGCATCTCACATGGGTGAGATGGCTCAGTTGGGGCCGAATGAAGGTTCTAGATATTTTCCAAACTTGTTTCAATTGCACATTACTTGTGGTGCAATGAATTAATATGTGATATTAATTGGAATCAAAATTACCAATTTCATATGTGATTGGGAAACTTTCAAATGTCCGTTTGGAAGTTTGAGACAACTGTCATGTGTGACTGGCCGATCGTCTGGGGCACCTGATGATCATTTTGTAGTTCGTAAGTTGCAAAAAATCAAGATTTTTTGGTCCCTTCCACTCCAACACAATCATGTACAGACTAGGAACTTTGACCCTTCCCCCGCTTATAAATAAAGGGGTATTGGGGGCTTCCCAGAACACAACACAACAGACAACTAAGAATCAATTCCTCTAAAAATTATTTTCCTCTCTGGTTGTGGTAACTGAGATAACCCAAGTAAGTCCTACCCGACAAGGGAGGTATAGTGAATCGTTGTTGTGGGAGAGAACATTGGTGACTAGTATGCCAACTGGTAGGACAACTCCTTCTTATCTATTCTAGTTGTACGAGATAGAAGTTCTAGTTGGTCCGTGTGGACTACTCTAGAGGTAGGAGTCCTTTGGCTTCTTATCAGAGAGAAAAGTCAGCACAGTCTATGGTGAGATGACAAGAGTCACTACAAAAATTATTTTGTTCGTTGTTCGTTGTGAATACTAGGATTTGCACAACCACTGTCCAATAGAAACTAGTAGACAGTTGCATTGAAGTGTGTTGTTTTTGTTGGACATGCTCCAGGACTAGGTATAAATCACTAAACCATCCTTCATGTTTTTGTGGTAGTTGACGCGATTTTTTGTTATGGGAATACTAATAGATAAATTTTTGTTTACATTGCTATACTATGTACCCGTATTTCCCAAACATGGTATCAGAGCCACATCAATTTACCATGTTTTAGGATAATCAATATTATCAAATTTTTGGTTTTATCATTTATTTATTGCATACAATATGAATAACTAAACCATCTTATATGCATTTTCAATCAAAGGCCACATAATCCCAAACTAATATATATATATATATATATATATATATATATATATATATATATATCTATATATATATATATAGAGAGAGAGAGAGTTAGAGAGTCAGGCTAATATACTCGAGTGTACATATTGTGCTGTACACCTCAATGATGTTTGCCTATCTAGACCTTGTCTTTCTAAAATCCAATCCATTAATCTTCATGGTTACAATAATAATAGGCCACTTACAAAATTTGAGCTCATTCGGATGAGTGTATGTCACTATATATATATATATATATATATATATATATATATATATATATATATATATATATATATATATATATATATATATATATGCAATTTGCATGCATCGCCCTAAAAGTTGTTTAGATGGTGGATGTGTAGCGTGGTTATGGCCAATACCCAACATATATGTGTGGTTGGATGGTTTAGTTTTATTCTTGTTTATCTCGATATGCATACTAAACCTCTACCTCCCTCTTCCCAATGTAAAGTTAATTCGTTCCTACCTTTGATCCCCTCAAATGTAACTCGACTCTTACAATTATAGTTTAATAGGAATATGATATTTTCTTTTCTTGAAATGATGAGGAAGGTGATCATTGTTGGATGAGACAACCAGTTCGTGAGGCGAGCCGACTGTTTGGAGGACCATCGAGGACAAAATGATGTAGTCAGACAACTACCACTACCTGGTGGACTCAACCAACCATTTGGAAGGAGTCCAAACATCAATTTTTGTAGGAGTCTAGAGGATAATCTATGATGACCAACCAACGGTCCTAGAGGCGAGATGAGCAGTTCAAGGGCTGAACCGATCTACCCAGATTGGCAAGCACATGTCTACACCAACAATAGGTTCATACATGTGATGTAATGATTGACCTAGGTGGTAGTAATTCCTCATGTCTCCTAGGAATTACAAGTAGATATGGCCATAAATGTGGGATGTAGAATGTATATGATATGTATATGTGGTGATTGGATACAATATATGTATATATATGACATATAAATCCTTCAATCAAACATATTAAGTCTAAGATGCTTTCCAATAGAAATACACTTGAAAAGCTTGTTTGACTAAGCATAGGTTACACCAAAGTTTGGTTCACCATCTACCTCGTGGAAGTGTGATGGTAGTAATGTAGGTTCAGCTAAAGTAGGGTGCATTATTATCTTATTGGATATTGGGTCAGGCTTAACTGGTGATTCTTAGAGAGTCTAAGCCCAGAACCATGCAAATAATTATGGCAAGGAGTTGTGCATATCATCTATCCAAGAGTTGCATATGATGCAATTGACATGATAGCCTACCTTAATAATTGATTATGGATGCTAGTGTAGGCCTGGTAATTATTGAATCATTTTGGATTTTGGCTCATTACAAAATTAATTCGCTGTAATTTTCCAAATTGATACTTGAGTGTTATCAATTTGAACAAAATAATGAGAATGATAATAAATTAAGGACCTAACTATTATCATGCAATTTTAATCAAATCAAATCAATCAAAAAAAGAGTTTTTGACAAAATTGCCAATTATTTTGTAGAATCAAAAGGGCGATGAAAAACAATCATGTTCTATGCGATTGGTCCTTAACAGGACAAATTATCTGGGAAAAACTTCCATGACTGGTTCATGATGTTGAGAATCATTCTCACATAGGAACACTAGCTCTATGTCCTGGAGATACTAGAACTAGAGGAACCACCTCAAAATTCACCAAGGGGTGACAAGGATGCTTATAAGAAGCATATTGAAGATGTCGTGGACATTGAGTATCTGATTCTAGCTCCACGAACTATGATTTGGAGAGGCATCATGAGAATATGGGCGTGATTGAGATGGTCACACTTCTCAAGAACATGTACAAATATCAGGAAAGACAAGAGAGATATGATGTCCCCGAGGCGATGTTCAAGTGTAACATGGTAGAAGGTGACCTAGTAGGTCCTCATGTGCTCAAGCTGATAACCTAGCTAGACTAGGATTCCCTTTGGGTCAAGAGTTAGCCACTGATGTGATCATGCAGTCTTTTCCAGAGTCATATAGTCAGTTTGTCATGAATTACAACATGAATGACTTTTATAATTCGTTGACATAGTTGTTGGGCATGTTGAGAATAATTGAGACACAAATGAAGAAATACAAGCCCAAGATGTGGTGATGATTAGCAAGACAAAGGGGAAGTCTAAAGGCAAAGGCAAAGCTAAGAATAGTTCTAAAGTTAGATAGAAGATCAAGTCTTCAGATCTCAAGGCAAAGGGTGGTATGAAGAAAGTAAGAGACAATTGTCACCAGCATGGACATTGGAAAAGAAATTGCCCTCTCTAGTTAGAGGAATTAAAGAAGAAGAAGGAAGGCATTGAAGCCTCCACTTTAGGTATAAATGTGATAAGACAAATTTGATTACTTCTTTATTTGACATGTGATACCAAGTAGAGATATGACATACTGAAGTGCAAGATCTGACAAGAATTAAAAGCCCTCTTGGAAGACAAAGATGTACAAGGTGGAGCAAGTGTTGCGGAAGCTTTAGTCTACATTTAAATTTATCTTACCCCAATGGGCATGTAATAGACTTAGTTGAACTGCTATTTTTCTACACCATCAAATAGAAATATTTACTTTAAAGCATCTTGTATGACAATCATGATAAATCAATAAAGTGAGATATTAATGCTGTTTTTTCTCAAAAGATATGATCCTGCAAGGAAATGCCCAAACTTCTAATGATCTTTTTATGAAAGACTTTGAGATGAATGGCAATATATTTAATACAAAAGGAATAATTTTATAACTCAATATTATCATTAGCATTAGTCACTTTGGATGTACATATAAGAAATGCATGTCTAGAATGCATATTGATGTTAATCTAGATTCCAATGATTATTGAACCGAAGGAAATATGCAAGTCTTACTTATGCACAAGGTGACATGACATCCTTCACTAGATGTAGTGGGAGGATAAGCCATCCATTAGAACTCATACATGTGATGAATGATGATCATATGGAATGAATTCTATAGATAATTATACTTTGTTTCTATTACTGGTAATATGATATGTACTCAGTAAAATAGAAACACAAATCCCTTGAAGTGTTCAAGGAGATTATAAATGAGTATGACTTGGATGAAAGTATTAAGAAACTTTGATGAGATCAAATGTTAAAACACTTTGCATCAATATCTTGAGAACCTTTAGAAAAGGACTGTGATAATGTCTCATGAGTCAAACCCATCTAAACATGATGTGTAAAAATGAAGGAATTATACCATGATGAGTCATGATATGATTATTAATTAATCTAATATTCATCTACTCAAAAATATAAAGCTATAACTAAATAATGTACCATCTAAATGGTTTGTATTTAATTATGAAAGTTGTCTAGGTAGTTGATCCTGTTAGTTTGTTATTTCAATATTGAGATCTGGAATGGAAACCTCTTCAACAATGAAGGAAAGGTGAAGCAGCTTCTGAGAAAAGGTTCAAGATCTATAGATATAATTTTTGAATGTTTCATAATGGAAGTATGAGCACTTACAATAGCAATATACTGAAAGAGTTCAACATGGAAGGATTCAATGAGAGAGAATTTGGATTGGTCTCTCATGAACCATAAGTTCCAGTTCTCGTGAAGAATGGAAATGACATGAATAAGATGCCATAGGATGTAACATTGGATCTATCATGAATGCCATAAATGTACTTATCCCACATAATATTGTATGTACTAGACATGACAAGATGATAATAAATTCCAATAAGGTTTATTGGAATGTGATCCAGTAGTACTTATGAAGTAGTTAAGGATAGATTTCTATTCAACGAGGATAGAAATAAAAGGAAGATGTGGATGTAAAGGGTTACATCAATGCAAGCTTCCATAATGACAAAGTTATTGCAGTTAAAATAAGTTTGATTTAAGAGGAGAAACGTTGTTAGTTGGAAAGGATCAAAACTAATAGCCATTAATTTTATTCTACAATAGAAGCCGAGTATACTTGTGTTATGAACACATGGTTATACAAAATGGATCTAGAAGTTCATATGATGAACTTATAGATATTCCAACCATTTATGACTCAGTAGAAGTACTGTGATGACAATGGCGCTAAGTGTTAGTCAAGGAATATCAGA
The DNA here is from genome assembly GCA_963693085.1 of Alisma plantago-aquatica. Lineage (NCBI taxonomy): Eukaryota > Viridiplantae > Streptophyta > Magnoliopsida > Alismatales > Alismataceae > Alisma > Alisma plantago-aquatica. The sequence continues at coordinate 313,177,084 of OY856415.1, read as the reverse complement.
TACCATATTTCAGTGGTTTCATCACAGAGCAAAGAGATAAAGAAACAAGCAATATAATGACTAATAACAAGATGCTACTTACCCGCTGGATTAAGCACTTGTGGATAGAAGCATGATGGACATTTTTGGATCACTATGAATGAGATTCATGGGTGATTGGATCTAAGTTCAAGTGACAGTCAATTGATAAGTTATGCCCAGAGAGCCAATGATGTGATGATTGACATGGAATATACCATAAATGATTTAATTAATACTTATAAATGCAAGCTTCCAATTCATTCTATTTTTCTCTTTTATGAGATAATGAGGAAATATTATAAATGCATAAAGAATGACAATACTCAGTGACATAGGTCTTCAAGTACGTGACTTGGAAGGATGAGATCATACAAAGATCAATAGTATGTACATTCGTATTATGTCCCTAGTTGGTTGTTACCTTGGAAGGTTGATAGACACCAACAACACATAAGATTAGATTGTGGGTTGGCTGATGGCAGAATCTCATTGGTAATGATATGGCAATATCAAACCAAACAAAAAGATACATGTTAGGGAACAACAAAATCAGACAGACTCACCTTGAGAGTGACACATGGAAACCATCTTTAGGGGTCAAAGTCAGCTATCATAGTGAATAGGTGATTGTGATTCTTAGAATTGAAATCACTACACTCATCTCATGTCATTGGGTATGCTTTGACATGTGTTGTTATAAAGGTGATGATTGGGTGACTTTGACACATGGGGATAAATTGTGAGTGATAGACATGGGATTTGCCCCTCCTACTAGAGTATGATATCAGGGCCACTTGATAATCGAGACTGAGAAATGCATGCACATGTTAATCAATATGTGATATCAAGGTCACATTATCTCATACTGTAATGCATGGGCCCACTGCCCTAGGCTCTAGTAGAGTTTAACTATGGAGTTCTTAGACACCATTAAAGAGGCATGGGGTGAAGAGGGTGGGGCTGATTTGAACACCAAACTGTAGAGATGCAAAGATTGCTTGAAGGAGTGGGTAGGGAAAAAATTTGGTGAAAGGCAGAAAAGAATTATGGCGTTGGAAAGTGAGTTAAAACATATACAATCCCTTCCCCCTGACCACACAACTCTAAATTTAGCGGAGGAGAAATCTAAGGAGTTGCAATATTGGCTGCAAAAGAATGAAGAATATTGGGTTGCATGGGCACGAGTTAAAGAGCTGAAGGAAGGTGACCGCAATACGGCTTACTTTCACCAAAAAGCAACAAACAGGAGATGAAGGAACCGGATAGAAGGTCTTGAAGATGAACAAGGTACTACGCGAACACAGGAAGATGAGATCAATGGCATTATCTTGAGGTTTTTTACGCAACTGTTTCAGTCTAGCAAGCCCACGGGTTTTGAAGAGGTGACAAAAGGAATTTGGAAAATGATTACTGAAGAACAAAGCGAGGAGTTAGAGAGGGATATTACTGGGGAGGAAATTGGGAAAGCACTGCAACAGATTCATCCAAATAAAGCACCGGGACCGGATGGCATGAAGGCTATGTTCTATCAGAAATATTGGGGTGTTGTGGGGAAGGACGTGGCCAACTACATCAAAGGGTGGTGGAAAGGCAAAAGAAGCTTGGAGACATTTAATGACACTCTTGTTGTGCTAATACCGAAGACAGAGAGGCCAAAACAGTGGGTGAGTCTAGGCCTATTAGTCTATGTAATGTGGTGTATAAATTAGCATCCAAGATGCTAACAAACAGATTGAATCCCCTCATGAACACCATTGTTTCTGAAAATCAAAGCACTTTTGTTCCAGGGAGAATGATCAAGGACAATGCCCTCATAGCTTATGAGTTGTTCCATACCATGAAGAGAGATAAAGGTAATAAAAAAGGCAACCTTGTACTGAAATTGGATATGTCTAAGGCCTATGACAGAGTAGAGTGGAATTTTCTTGAGTTTGTTATGAGGAAGATGGGTTTTGGTATGAGGTGGAGGTGCAAAATCCAAGAATGCATTACTTCTATCCATCATACTTTTGCCATTAACGGAGACCGGACCAAGAGCACAAAGCCAGCATGCGGACTTTGCCAGGGTGACCCTCTCTCTCCCTATCTCTTTATTTTGTGCGCTGAAGCGTTCTCTACTTTGTTATCCACTGTTGCCCACGACGCCCAACTACACAGCATAAAACCGAGTAGGGGGGCACCCCGGATCTCACATCTCTTTTTTGCAGATGACAACATCCTTTTTTCTAGAGAAACTAATACAGAGTGCCTGAAGATAGCTGAAATCATCAACCAATATGAATGGGCCTCCGGTCAAAAGATCAATTTTTCAAAGACAGAGGTTGTGTTCAGCAAAGGGATAGATGCCGCAAAATAGGAGGAGTTGAGATGCCTTCTGGATGTGAGAGTGGTGGATTGACATGCAAGTTATTTGGGACTTCCGACAGCCATGGGGTGGTCAAAGAAGCAGGTCTTCAGTTTTATCAAGGAAAGAATATGGAGGAAGCTGCAAGGTTGGTCGGGAAAACTACTATCTAAGGCAGGAAGAGAGGTTCTTATCAAAGTGGTGGCGCAGGCTATTCCCACATACGTCATGAGTATTTTCCAGTTACCGACAGGTGTCATAGAGGAAACCCAAAGAATGATAGCCATATTCTGGTGCGGAGCAAAGGACAAAGAGCAGAAGCTCTCATGGATAAGCTGGGAAATATTATGTAGACCAAAGTGGCAAGGGGGACTTGGCTTTAGGGACTTCCACACCTTTAACCAAGCCCTCCTGGAAAGGCAACTTTGGAGGCTGGTAAATCATCCCGAGGCCCTTGTGACAAGAGTTTTAAAAGCTAGATACTTCCCAAGGACATCTGTTTGGGAAGCAAGACGTGGTTACGATCTGAGTTACACATGGAGGAGTTTATGGGGAGCAATGGCGCTTCTAAAAGAAGGAATACAGTGGAGGGTGGGGAATGGAATCGAGATTAATATATGGGAGGATATTTGGCTACCCAAGGAAGATGCACTGCTTGCTAGTCATAAACTGGAGGGCAGCCCAGAGTACACCACAGTTAGAGAGCTCATGGTAGATGACGCTACAGTTTGGGACGAGGACAAAGTGCGGGAATGTTTCCCAGACAGCTATGCTAGGAGGATATGTGCTATACCACTCAGCATCAGGAAGCCTAAAGATACGTGGATGTGGTGGCCGTCGAAGAACGGGGAGTTCTCGGTCTGCTCAGCTTACTGGTTGGGGATGCTTGGAAAGGAGGAAGCCAGGCGATACAATGTCCAACAACGGGATGGGCTATGGAGAAGAATCTGGCACACAAGATGGAACCCCAAAACAGCTCATTTCTTATGGAGAATATGTACGGGGGGGCTAGCTACCAGAGGACGCCTGTTTGACAGACACTGCATAGAGGACGTCACATGTTCACTCTGCATGTCGGAAAAGGAAACTATACCCCACATGTTGTTCCAGTGTCCTAATACAACAGAAGTATGGGAGCAAACGACAAGGGAGATTCAAGGGTGGGTGGAGGACAACAAAGATGCGGACGTCCACACATCCATGTCTTCTGCTTTAGAGAGGACGGATCTGCTAGAGACGGAGGTCATAGTGGCAGCAATGTGGGCGATATGGAGAGGGAGATGCACGAGAGTTTTCCAGAGCAGAGAGGTGCACAACAACTACCTTTTCCGAGGCGCCATTTCCATGATTAGTGCCGGCAGAGGGGAAAATGGCACGGGAGGGGGCAAGGGTGTGCCCTCGCGCAACGTCCAGCAGCGGCATGAAGGAGGAGACGATGTGGAGGAGAAGAGGAAAAAATGTACGGGATGGAGAGCACCGAGAGAAGGGAGGGTCAAGATGAACGTTGATGGTTCATGTGGTGATATAGGAGGGGCAGCGGTGGGCATGGTGGCTAGGGATGATGGGGGCAGATTGGTGGGAATTATGAGTGAGAAGGTGCTGACAGTGGAGGACGTCGTGTTGACGGAGGCGCTGGCTGTGAGGGCAGCGCTGGTATGGGCAAGGGACGCCGGGCTGGTTGTAGTGGAGGTGGAGTCTGACTCTTTGGAGGTTATCCATGCATGCAACAATATAAACCTAAGAAGAGACTATTTAGGAGCTGTAGCTGACGATATTTTTTCTTTGAAGCAGTCTTTTTCTTTCTGTAGCTTGAGTCATGTGAGTCGTAGAAGTAATGTGGTTGCCCATGAGGTTGCCAACCTTGCCCGGAGGGGCCATGTAGCTAGTTTCTTTTTTTCGCAGTCTTTCCCTTTGAACATTTTGAGGTTTGTAAACTTTGATTTAGCAAGTTAATAGATGGAGGGGAGTCTAGTTAGGACTCCCCGTCCTTCCTCAAAAAAAAACTATGGAGTTCTTAGTGATGGGCACCCAGAATAGGAGGTGCACCTTGGTGATATGGGTAGTCCAATCATTCCTTTTAAGATCAACTTATCCGAGGCCTCAAATCCTAGGATGTTACAATCTCCCCAACTTAGACTCTTGACGTCTTCATCAAGGCTCAATTATAAGGCCTCATAATCTCTTCCTCATTTCAATGCAGACCCATAATGGCCCATGGACACCCAGCTCCCAATCACGGAATACCAGCGCATGGGTGGCTACATCAACCATGGACAACCCTTTCCTACATGTCAGGACCACACGGCTCAAGACTGGCATGCCATGCCCATGTGGGCCCCACCTACTAGAGGAGAATTAGCTCTGATACCATTTGTAATGCCTGGGCCCACTGCCCTAGGCTCTAGTAGAGTTTCAGGAATGACGACTGTCCCCACATACCACCACTATCCTTAACTGCGCGCTTTCTCCTCACTCACGTGCATGCCAGGATCAACTTCCCGATAGGTCACCCTTCCCAGTACTACTCCAAGATGAGCACGCTTAACTATGGAGTTCTTAGTGATGGGCTCCCAGAATAGGAGGTGCACCTTGGTGATATGGGTAGTCCAATCATTCCTTTTAAGATCAACTTATCCGATGCCTCAAATCCTGGGATGTTACACATACAGTCTACTCTGAGTTCATGAAATATGAGATGAACGTTGAGAAGATGATGAGTCCATGCCTCGAGTTCATTCTATATATCAAGGACAAAGGGATTATACAATCACTACAACACCTTTCACAGATTGTAGGTTGAAGTTGTTCTCCAACAACCATCTTAAATGTTGAGATGGCCATTTGGGCATCTAGATGAGTGTATCAAGTGTTGAGATAACCATTTCAGTTATCAGGCTAATAAGAGTTTGAATTTGCTAAAATTTTGTCCAAATTAAGCAGTGAATTGACCGGTTCAATCTTTTGAACTGACTAGCTCAACTCATTTTCACCAGACGACCATCTGGGTGAATGAGACGGACATTCACATGGGTGAGATGACTCAGTTGGGACAAACAAATGTTTTTTATGTTTCCCGAACTTATTTCGATTGCACATTACTTTAGTGTAAGAAATTAATATGTGATATTAACTGAAATCAAATTTGCCAATTTCATATGCGATTGGGAAACTGCCAAATGACTGTTTAGTTGTCTGAGATGACCATCTTGTGTGACCAGACGACCATATGGGTTACCAAATGACCATTTTGTAGTTTGTACGTTATGAACATTTAATATATTCTGGTCACTTCCACTCCCACACAATCCCATATAGACTAGGAACCCTGAGCCTAACCTCGTCTATAAATAGAGGGATACTGCAGGCTTCCCAAAACACTAAAAATAGATAACTAAAATTCAGTTCCTCGAAAAATATTTGTCCTCTTTGGTTTTCATAACCGAGAGAGCCCAAGAAAGTCCTACCTGGAAAGGGAGGGATAGCGATAGGAGAAAACAACTAAGAGTCATTGTTGTGGGAGAGAACGTTGGTGACTAGTAGACCAACAGGAGGGACAACTCCTTCATGTTTGTTCTAGTTGAACGAGATGGGAGTTCTAGTTGGTCAGTGTGGACTACACTAGAGGAAGGAGTCTTTTGGCTGCTGCTCAGACAGAAAAGTCAGCATGTAGTCTGTGGTGAGACCACATGAGTAGCTGCAGAAGATGTTTTGTGCATTGTTTGTGGTGAAGCCCAAGAGCTTCACAACTGCCATCCAAGATCAACTGGTACACATTTGTATTGGAACGAGTTGTTGTGAGTGGAATTGCTCTAACATTAGGCATAACTCGCTAAACCATCCTTCCTATTTCATAGTAGTTGACACAATCATGCTGTTATGGGAATACATATAGATAAATTTTTGTTTCCGTTGTTATATTATGTGCCCCTATTTCCCAACACTGACGTCCTCCATCACCTCTTATACAATTAGGACATAGATAAGCATGCTTGGTCATCATGTTTCCTCATCGATATGCTTGTTTTCCCTAGGGTCACTCTAGTTGATGTACCCTATATCTCCTCTTGAGGTACACAAGGACACTAGCCTCCTTGAATCCCATAGGGTCCTTCGACGTTGAAAACCATTGTCTTGACTTCATCTTGCATTATATACCCCTTGTTTATGAATTTGTGGATGTGTTTTTTATTTCTCTTTTGTTTTCAAGAAATGTGTTTTCCTCTACTTTCCTTTGTTCTCTGGCTAACCCAAGGACGGGTGCCTATTTCTTCATGATTTGGCATCATCATACTCGTTGAACCTTCATGGATGCACCCTTGTTGGTTTCTCTTACCGAATCAGGCTGATTTGGAATTTTGGTCATCTTGCCTTCCCTTCAGTCCTCGTGACAGCAGCCAGGTGGAGTTCCAATGCTCTCCTAAGCTTGGGAGTGGACTCAATGACTTTGCCTTGAGGCAAGGAAGTTGCCCGAAGCCTCAATTTTCATTGATGAGCCTTCGTTCAGGGTTTGGAGTCAGAAAATCAGATGTTTCATCATTGTGTTCTTCATGAACTTGTGGAGAGCAATCATAGGTATATTTTTCCATTTTTCCCTTACTCTCATTATTGACGTGTCACACCTGATATGGGATTTTGAGTATTTTTTTCTCGATCGATAACTCAGCAGCCTACGAGTTATGTTTTAGCAGGTCTGACACCATAGGGTAGAATTCACTTGAGCCACCTCAAAGTGGGCCTTATGGGTGTGTGGGCTACTAGCCTTTGGAGGATATATATATACATGGCATTTTTTTAAATTTTAATTGGCTAATTTCTCCTGAAATCAAAGTAAATAAAGTACATGCTCAGAAAAATGAGCAAAAATATGTTTTAGAACAATTTTTTCACAAAGAATCAGAATATCCAATCCCTAGAGACTGTTTCCAATTTTCCACACCTTAGTTTTATGGGAAATGTAATTTAGGGTTAACGACTTGGATAAATACATTTTAATATGAAATATATGTTTGACATGAAATTAGGGTTCTCAAACCACAGGACCGTGAATAGGGTTTGCTCAATCTAGGAAGAGAGAAAAGATCTTCCTTAAGTGAAAGGTAAGTTGTCCATGCACTTTGGACAAATTATTGGCTGATTTTAAGTATATATGTACAATGAATGCTATGAACAATTATTTATAGTTTCAATTGTTAAAAGTCAGTAAATTTATAATGAACTAAGTTTTATGCCTGTCGTCAACTATATTTTATCACCGTCACGCACATTAAAGGTAAAGTTGCACATAAGATCACAAGTAAGTTTGAGAGTTTCTAAGAGAAAGAAAATGGTAAAAGTAAACTTATATAAGGTCTTTATTAACAGGGTCCTCAGAGAAAATTTTAAGAGGCACATTGGTGCATAAGAGAAGAGGCACTTTGGTTCATAAGAGAAGAAGCACTTCAGTGCATAAGAGAAGAGGCACATATGTGCAACCCTTGGATCCTTATATGAGTCAAGATAAAAGAAATTGATTTTAAACAATTGTGTATCTTTTCAATGTTCAATGTTTAAAGTTTATTTCCAATCTACATGTTTCCTTTAAATTATAATATGTTCAATTCCACTTATTGGTTTTATGCATGGCTGGAGGTGTGATTCCCCTAGGTTAGGAGCAATCTCAAGAGGAAAAAGCCATATAAAGTGAAAAATCTAGCTCGAGGATCTACAAGGAGAAAACATTGGTGGAGTGCCAACTTTACCTAGATTAGTATTTCTTGTCTTTAATTTTCTTGTTGAATATGTATATGCAAGCCTTGTTAAGATTTGAGAATGTGAATTGTGATTATTATTCTATGATGGTTCATTTAATATTTATTTTGTGCAATGAATATCACATTTGTGACATTCCCCTTGATGTGAATGGAAACATATGCTTCCTCTCTATGTTGTACAAGTAGGGTGTTACAATAATTGTATCAAAGAAAAAATTTAGTTGGCCACCATGTTTTCATCATGATCTCATTTAGTTTATGTCCTTTTATCGCATATGTCACCTAAGAGGAAGGGTGATAATGAACATGTAGCCATGGGTGGGGATGAAGATGAATCCATAAGTGTGAGAGATCGTCGAGCATCCAAGGTTGAGAGTTGGTTGCAAAACATGGAACATTGCTTTCGTGATATGGACTATCCTAACACATCTAAGGTTCGCTTCAGGACACACATGCTCAAGGGTATAGCTAGGACTTGGTGGGAGAACCTGCTAGGTTGTTGTGCAGCTGATGCTCCTCCACTCACATGGGAGGATCTTTCAGAAGCCTTTTCAAGACCAATACATATCTGAGGCTATGATTGAGAAGAAGGAAGAGGAGTTATGCAACATACATCAACTTGGTGATATGATTGTCACCCAGTACACCATGAAGTTTAGGATTTTGTATAAGTACAAGTACGACTATGATGAACGACGCAAGCCAAAAAACTTCATTAGGGGTCTCAAGCTGAAGCTTAGCTTTTCTTTGTCATGACATGGACACCATACCTTACAAGGTGCCCTACATGCTTCCCCAAAATTAAAAGACCATCCACGAAGAGCATGGAGGGAAGATAACCACATCCATAACCGCAACAACTCTAATCATCATGACAAGAGGAGGAAGGCTCCAACTGAAGTTGTTGCAAATCAGCAAGCAAAGACCCAATGTATAAAGTGCTCCAAGTATCATCTAGGAGAATGGGGGTTTGGAACGAGTGTTTGCTATTGTTATGGTGAGATAAGCCACATTAGACCTAATTTCCCCAAATTTCAAAAGAAAGCGTCAAATGTTAATCAAGAACTAAGAGAGAAGACGCAAGCTAGAATCTTATCCATGATAGATGAGAGTGAACATGATAAGAATGCAGAGAGTTTACTATAATAATTTTTCTTTCGAACATTTTGTTGCATGGAAATGTTTGGAACTATGGATTCACATGCTGATATTAGTATGTTGAAGTTTTTGTTATAAAGATATGGATAGGTCTAAGGTGGGTAGCTTAATGAAATTTCAAGGAAGAAATTTATTTAAGGTGGGTAGGAGTGTAACATCGAAATTTTTCATGATAGTTTAAGACTTTTAGTGTGGTTTATCTTGAATAGAATTGTTCGAGGGTCTTAATACAAAAAGGATAGAAATAGCACTACTTTTAAATGAAGGAGGTAAGGAAGATAAAAAGGACTCAAAAATACCATTTTCGTTTACAATGTGTTGCAATTATGTGAAAAGAAAAAGTAACTGATTTTCCCCATCTTTGATATCTAGGAAGTTTAAAAGAAACTAAAAAGAAAGTGAAGGAGCAAAGAATTTGAAATTTAGAATTAAATAACTTGAGTAATATTCATTCTCTTCTTTTGAAAGATTTTAAGATAAAAGTCATTAATATTCTTCTATCACTGTCCTCCTCTTTGGGTTGCCAAAAGAATAATAAAATTTCTCGTTTTCACCAAATGTTGAAAATATGTGGAGTTACTCATTTTGGCAAATAATAAATGAGTTTCCCCTTTACTTTGGAATATATAGGAGGGAAGAAGCAATATATTTTATTTTGTTTCTCCTTCGAGGAAATTTCTCAATGAAATAGGGAATAAAAAGGTGGGATAAGACTTTGAAAGGATTATTATATCCTATCCCGAATTTTGGATCAAAAGATCACAAAGGAAAGTTTTCCCCTATTACCTAATTTATTTTTGCATTTAAATCAAGTTCAATGACAAAAATAGAAGTTGTAGAACAAATATGTGTAAATCCTAAATCTAATTTACTAGGAATATTGTAGACTATCTATTTGACCTATGGTCCAAATTAGGACTCATTTGGATATTGTATGACCCTACAATTAATGTAGGCAAGTTTATATATATAGTTTTATTAGGATTAATTTTGAAATCGATTAAATTATTCTAATTTCATAAAGTCGGGTGATTAAGCACCATCACATGCTTTCCTTTTCCACACGAGTTTTACCAGACATGCGATCACAATCTAATAGTGATTGTTTCGTCCCCTACCTTTGGTTGTTTTGGAATGTATAAACATAATAATCGTAGTTCCTTTCAGGATCCGTTTCTCCCTCATTAGTCTATCAGATGGATAAATATCTTCACCAATGGTGTTCCCTCTCTCTCCTGCATTTATCGATGTAGTACATGTCACCTCTGTGGACTATAGATAAAATGCACCTTATGGGCTTTGTCTCCCTCTCACACCACCCTTACAGATGCCACCACACCTCTTCCCCTACCCACTTCAAGGTTCCGAGATCACCGCTAGGCCTCGAGTAGTCATACACCCCCTTCAATTGGTTTCCTTGTGACCCGAACATTCATATCCTACTCAACCTTTTCCTCTGGTGACTTTGATCATGCCCCAACATCCTCCACCACTTCTCGTCCAATTAGGATGCAGGTGAGCATCCTTGGTCATCATGTTTCCTCCTCGATACGCTTGTTTGCTCGGGGGTCACCCTATTTATTGTACCATATATATCCTCTTGAGGTCCTCACCAATGCCAATATCCTTGACACCCAGATGGTCCTTCCACCATGACAACTTCCACCACAACTCCATCTCGTGTTTTGGACCCCTTTTTGATGAATTTGCGGATGTGTTTCCAGTTGCTCTTTTGTTTTCAAGACTTGTGTTTTTCCCCTTTTTCCTTCGTCTCCAGCTAACTCGATGATGGGTTCTCATTTCTTCACGATATGGCATCATTGAACTCACCGATTCTTCACAGATTCACCTTTGTTGGTTTCCCTCACTAAATCGGGGAGATTTGGAAATTTTGGTCATCTTGCCTGCTTTCTAGTCTTGGTGGCAATAGCCAAGTTGAGCTCTAATGCTCGTCGGGGCTCAGGAGTTGGCTGGATGGCTTTGTATTGAGGCAAGGAAGTCTCCTAAAGCCTCAATATTCACTAATGAGCTCATTTCAGGTTCTGGAGTCACGAAATTGTAGGTTTTGTAGGTGTGTTATTCACAAACTCACAAAGAATAATCACATGCATATTTTTCAATTTTTGCTCATAATCTCATTGTTGATGTGTCACACTTGGTATGGGCTTTTGAGTATTTTTTTAGGATTGTCAAATCAATGACCCACATTTTATGTTTGAGCGGGTCTGATGCCAGACGATAGTGTAGGATTGGTCCACCTCATAGTAGGCCCGACTTCTGTGTGAGACGTTGGCTTTTGGAGGATATATATACGTGCCATTTTATTATTTTTGATTGGCTAGTTTTTCCAAAAATTGGAGTAAATCACTGAATGCTTAGAAAAATAAGAAAAAAACATATTTGAAAATGATTTTTCACAAATAATTTGAATATACAAGTTTTAGAGTATGTTTTTGATGAACCAAACCTTAGTTTTATGGGAAGTGTAAATTAGGGTCAATGATATGGATAAAATACATTTTAATGTGAAATATATGTCGCACGGGAAATTAGTACTTTCAAACCCCAGGACCTTAATAAGGGATTCCTCAACCTAGAAAGAGAGATAAGATCTTCCTTTAGTGAAAGGTATGTGGTATTGGATGATTTTAAGTATATTTTTACATCGAATGATTTCAATAATTATTTATAATTTCAATTGTTAAAAGTCAATAAATTTATGATGAACTGTGTTTTATGTCTATGGTCAATTATATTGTATCATCTTCATGCACATTAAATGTGAAATTACAAATAAATCTCAAGTAATTTTAAGAGTTTCTAAGAGACATAAAATTATAAAAGTATACTTATATAAGGTCCTAAGTAAGAGGATCCCTAGAGCAATATTTAAGAGGCACTTTGGTGCATAGGAGAAGAGGCACTTTGGTGCACAACAGAAGAGGCACTTTGATTCATAGGAGAAGAGGCACCGATGTGCAACTTGAGCATCCTTATATAAGTCAAGATAAAAGAAATTGATTTTAAAGAAATTATGTATCTTTTCAATGTTTAAAGTTAAAATTTTATTTTCAATTTACATTTTACCTTTAAATTATAATATATTCATTTCCACTTACCATTAGTTTCATGTATGGATGGGGCGCGATGCCTACAGGTTAGGAGCAAATAATAGAGAAAAAAGTCATCTAAAGTGAAAACCCTAGCTTGAGGATATACAAGGAGAAAAACATTGGTGGGGAGCCAATTATACCAAGATTAGTATTTCATCTTTTCTTGAGGAATATGTATATGTAAACATTGTTAAGATTTGAGAATGAGAATTATGATTATTATCATGTGTTGATTCATTTAAACTTTATTTTGTGCACTGAATTGTTGGTATGTATGCCATGAGAGGCAATCATGGGATGATTGGTGGGATACATTAAGATTGATTTGATAAAAATCAAAGGCAAGCTTCCAATTCTTTCTGGTTTAGTCATATGAGATAGTGATATAACATATTGAATGTCTAGAGAATGATAGTACTCACTGACGTATGCCTTCAGATTCAGCACCTGAATGATGAGATCATACGGATGCTAAGAGTTTGTACATTCTTGTATGTCCCTAGTCGGATGTCATTATGGAAGGTAGATAGACAGCAATGACACACAAGACTAGATTGTGGTGTTGGTTGATGATAGAATCCCATTATTCATGATATAGAGATATCAAACCAAACACATAGGTACTTGTTAGAGAACAAGTTTACCTGACAGACCCACCGTGAGTTTGACACATGGAACCATGACATGGTAGTCACAGTCAGTTCTCACAGTGATGGTGGTGAGTGTGATTCTTTGACTTGAAATCACTACACTCAACACATGTCGTTGGGTACACTTTGACATCATCAAATACAGTCCTGAAACATGGGTTGTTATAAAGGTGATGATTGTGTGGCTTTGACACATGGGGCTTTTGAGGGGTGAGTGATATATATGGGATTTATCCCTCCTGAGGGAGTTTGATATCCATTGCCACTTGATGAGTAGGATTGAGATAGGCGTGCACACACATGTGTGAATCAGTATGCGATATTGATGTCATACATATCTCCTCCAATCTACTCTGAGATCAAGAAAGTGAATGAACGTTGACAGGATGACTGTTCCATGCCTTGAGTTCATTCAGATATCAGTGACAAAGGAATTATACATTTGTTGTAACACCATTCACGGATTGTAGGATTAAAAGTTGTTCTCCAACTTTCCTCTTCACTTGGGTAGCATTGATGTGTGACTAGGCACCGCTCTTTGCTTGTGAAGTCATAAGTGTTATGGACTTTCACTACCAATGTGAAATGGACCTGTAGGGTCACACACATAGGATTTAACTTGGAAGAGGAGTTTATCCACAAACGATATTAAGACTGATTATTAAAGGAGTTTAGTAGTTCAATTAAACACTCAATCAATGGATAGCTCAGTATCATAATGTTCAAGGTGTTGGACCGATTGATTAGAGTATCAGATTGATTGAAACTGCGATTGACTGATTTTGCATAGTCTGCTGCCCCAACTGATCGGCTCATGGGATGAACCGATCGGCTCTGGTTGTTGAACTGATCGGCTCATGTGATGAACCTATCACTTCAAGATAGGCTGAGATGGCCGGTTCAAGTGTTGAACCGATCGACTCAACTGGTCCAACCGAGATCGTTTGGAAAGTAAGAAGACTATTTTGCAAATACAATTTGTTTCACTTGTACAAATTCGATTTGGACAAGGATTAATATTTGATTAATCTGAAACAAATTTGAAAGTTGATTTGAGCTGGATCAGGACCACGAACCGATCGGCTCATAAGTGAACCAATCAGTTGAGGTGTGAACCGATCGGCTCAACTCCCGAACTGACTGTTTCATGTATGAAACGATCGGTTTAGGTGGAACAGTTGGTTGTTTTTTGTGGAAAATATCGAACCTTTCTACTCCTGCATTAATCCTGCATTGCCCGTGGTCGAAAACCTTATCCCATAACCCTCCTATATATATAGGGGTATTGGGGGCTTCTTAGAACAACAACTCAATGCACCAGTTGCTCTGCAAAGTTGTCGTTCTCTCTAGTTTTGGTAACCAAGAGAGCCCGAGCAAGTGCTACCCGATAAGGGAGGCATAGCAAGGGAAAGACAACTGTAGAAAGTGACTGGTAACAGAAGAGTGTGTCGGTGACTAGTACGCTGACAGGAGGGTACGACTCCTTCCGATTCCTTGTGGGACAAGGAGATCGGAGTTCCAGGTGGTCTGTGTGGACTACATCATAGGCGGGAGACTTATGCTACTCAGAGGACAGTTGTCAATCCTGAAAGTCATGGTGAGACTAGGAGCTGATAGTCCCGGTGAGACCAGGAGCTGCACAGACACCGTCCAAGACTAGAGGTGAAGACCGTGCAAGCCACGAGGTAACGTCGCCGAGAAAGCCTCAAGACAAGGTACACCTCGACAAACAATCCTTTCTATTATATAGACGTTGACATGATTCCTTTATTCTGGGTTTGGGAGAAGGAAATTTTTGTTTCCACTGTCTTCTATGTCTCTCCTAAAACCCTACAGTGGTATCAAAGCCACGTCAACCGCTCTATACTTTAGGATTATCGATATGATCGATTTTGGTTTGTCTCCTTTATTTATTGCATATGATGCAAATAAAATTGGCTTTATGCATGTCCAATCCTAAATCCACAAATCCCAATATACATATATGATATGTAATATGAATGCACTCGATACCTTTCACCATTAAACGAGTTTTTTGGTGGATGTATAGCGTGGTTATGGCCAAT
Organism: Alisma plantago-aquatica; assembly: GCA_963693085.1. NCBI lineage: Eukaryota > Viridiplantae > Streptophyta > Magnoliopsida > Alismatales > Alismataceae > Alisma > Alisma plantago-aquatica. The sequence continues at coordinate 313,161,982 of OY856415.1, read as the reverse complement.
AAACCCTATGTATGAGTGCTTGGTTTAATGTGGCTGCTTGCATCTCGGTCTACGCACTGATTCCCTATCTCCTATTCCTGATGTAACTCGAGATAACTCGAGATTTCTTTCCTACCTTTGCTCCCCCCGAATGTAACTTGGGGTTTCCCAATTTAAATGTAACATAGGATAGATCTTTTATTTTCTGTTATGTCAAAGAACAGCGGACAATCTGGCGACAACTGAGACGATCGGTTCAAGGCATGAACCGATCGGTTGGTGATCCAGACGACCGGTTTGAGGAGCGAGATGAGCGGGTGGTGACCTAAGGAGATGCACGATGACTAGGCAAACCGATCAGTTGGAGGAGCCAACTGATCGGCTGGTGGCACCCAGACGACCGACCAGGGAAAGCAGGTCATTCATGTGATGAGTTGATCAACTCAGATGGCTAAAGTACTTCATCTTGTACATGTTGCATGTGATGTAGACCTAGATAACTATGATTCTTCTTGGCTCAAGGAATCACATTAGGATGGCCATAATCATCGCTTTTATCATTTCACATGTTTTCTGTGGGATATAGCATGTATATGATACATACTATGTATTGTGGTGATTGGATATGTATATGTACCTATAAAAACCAAATCCCTCATTAAATATTAAAGTTGTAGACGCGTTACAAATGCGACAAATGTGAAAAGCTTGATTAGCCAAGTGTGGGCACGCCCTAGCATGGTGTACCGTCTATCTCGTGGAAGCATGAAGGATGGATATGTGGGTCTGCCCTAGCTAGTCCATGACTCAGAGGATTTCAGGATCTTGCCCACTAGAAGATTGTACGCTGCAATATTCCGAATTGATGGTGAGGGATACCAATTTGAACAAAAATAGTGGGAGCAATAATTAATTAAAGTCCTAATTATATAGTCAACTTTTCAAATCAATCAGAATAAGTCAAAATTGAGTTTTGGACTAAATTGCATATATTTCCTTTTGTAGTACACCTGACAACAAACAACAATCACTTTTCGTTGCAATCGGTCCTTGAAAAGGACAAGCTGAATGGGACAAACTTCCATGACTAGTTTAGGACATTGAGAATTGTTCTCACTCAAGAGCAAAAGCTCTATGTCTTGGATACTCCAATTCTAGAGGAACCTACTCGTACCGCACCAAAGGTAGAAAGGTATGCTTATAAGAAGCATTCTAATGATGCCATTGTGCTCCATGAACCAGTTGCAGAGACAACATGATAACATGGGTGTCATTGAGATGATTCAACATATTAAGAACATGCATGAAGATCAAGAACGATAAGAGAGATATGATGTCCCCAGGGCACTGTTCAAGTGTGTCATGACAGAAGGAGATCCATTTGGTCCTCAAATGCTCAAGATGATTGGGTATGTGGAGAACCTGATGAGACTGGGATTTCCCCTGAGCCAAGAGTTGGCTACTAACGTGATACTGCAATCATTGCCAGAATCCTACAGTCAGTTTGTGATGAACTAAAACATGAACAACTTTGACAAGCCATTGACAGAGTTGTTGGGCATGTTGATGAAAACTGAGACACAGATGAAGAAGGACAATCCTAAGTCTGTGATGCTGATTAGTAGCAAGAAAGGCAAGTCCAACCGCAAGGGCAAGGGCAAGGCTAAGAAAGGTTCAGATGCTAACCAGGAGCCCAAGGTGTCTTCAGCTCTCAAGGCCAAGGGAGGCATGACCAAGAGAGGCAATTGTCACCATTGTCAAAAGCCAAGACATTGGAAAAGGAATTGCCCACTCTATCTGGAAGAACTAAAGAGGAAGGAGGCGACAGACGTCTCCACTTGAGGGTGTTATGAAATAAACTTGTAACATTTTTTGAGGTATATGATACCAAGATATAAAATGTAAAGCACTCAATAAATGGGGCAAGTGTTGCCGCCATGGATAGGAGTACTTTAGTTTATTTTCAGCCTTGAAGACATGTAATAGAGTTATGAACTGCTATTTCATATTTTCCAATGAATAGAAACACTTTAATTTTTGCATATTGTATGACAATGATAACAATTAATAAAGTTGATGTTTCAATTTCAAAAATATGATCTTTATGGCAATGCCTTGTTTATCTTGTGGTACTTGGTATGCATAAGATAAAATGACACCTAAAAGTTATTGATAACTCAAACAATCAAATTAGCATAAATAATGAGAAATTCATTTCTAGTTTCCATATGATGGATAGGACTAGACTATGTTTGGTTAAAGAACCAGTAAGAGACATGAATCTCTTAGACATGATTAATCAATCTGTACTAGTGGTAGTGGGACAATGATTATCCTATTAGGTATAATACATGTGATGTATTTACATACCTATTGGACGTAATGCTAGTAATTCAATTGGTGTTTAGGGAAACAATGATATGAATATCTTGAAGTGTTCAAGAATATCATAGATGAAGTACGAATTTGGTAAAGTGTTAATTCTTGATGAGATCAATGAATGAGATACTTAACCAAATGTTTGACATCCTTATGAGTAATTATGGTATTGTATCATAGTGAGCTCATGATTAAGGCATGGTGATGTCTAAATCAAAAGGAGTCATACTCTAAGGAGTTAGAGGATGATTATCAAATAACTAATTTATTCTTAAATAAAGAATACCCCAAACTAATAAAGGACATTAAGAATCACAAGGAGTTGTGTGTTATTATATCCTTGATAGATACACCTCAATTATCTATGTGATGAGTTGGTCATATGATGAGTCAACTATCTAGATGAATATGAGGAACTGAATTTTGAGTTATGGTTTGTGACCATTACATCCTAAATGACTTCCATGAGAACCATAAGGTATGACCTTGATGGTAGCACCTATTGGAATGAAATCCATCAGTGTGAATGAGTCTTAAATGTTAAGACACATGGATAACAATTTGAGAAGGATGATGCTTGTTGATTGCAACTTAATGACTAAGAGATTTGGCATAAGGATACTAAAACTACATTCGTATGAGGTTTATGAATCCATTAATGCAAATGAAGTCTATAAGTTACAATGGACTAATCAATGTGATTGATTGAGTACAAATAACTCAAAATTGTGATCTTTATTTTGATAATATAGTCAAAGGGTTTTATTGATATGTCAAAGATAAAGAAGGGATCTGTGATTTAGTGGGAGCATATTCACATTCGACATGTTGATGTGAAATGGAAATGTTCTAGAATGGAAATCCAAAGTGGAAATTATCTTTAGGGAATATGGAGACGTTTCCTATATGATAGGAATAGAGATCTATAGAGATAGTTCACGAAAACCTCTTGACCTGAAAAAGAGAGAGCATACATTGGCAATCTATACTGAAGGGGTCAGTATGCACAGATTCAGTGGGAGAAAACTTATCCATGTTACATGGAGTTAGTATCCCTGAGCCAATTGTCCAATTATTATGAAGAATGGGAACACTAAGAATAGATATGGATCTATCATGTATGTAATCATCCCATTATCTTGTATGTATAGACATAGCAAGAATAAAATGCATTCATCATCTTGCATGTAGGACATGACACTATGATATGCTCATCCTGATAACTTGTATGTGGGACATGACGAGTGGATGTCTGTCTAGTTCCAGTAAGGGTTACTGGAATACCATAAGAACTTGATAAGTACTTGAGAAGTACTAGTTCTATGGATATAAGGAAGGGTTCACTGTAAAGAGTTACATTGATGCAAACTTCCGAAAAGGATAGAAAGTTAATCGCAATATATATGGGATATATAAATGTGAATGTTTGTTGATTGGAAATGTTCCAATAAAGTTGTTTAAAAGGAAAAGTTGAGTATCCGTGTGTTATAGAAGAACAGTGGATACTATATGGACTGGAAGTTCATGAGATGAACTTATAGATATTCTGGTCATTGATGACAAGTAAAGAGTACTTGGTCATGCAATGTGTCTAAAGGTTAGCAAAAGGAATACTAGATCGCATATTATGACAACTCCATCTCATACGTGTGATGTATAGTGAAGAGATGAGAGACATGAAGTTAATACCAACTTTGGCAAGGTGTTGCCATAACTCACTATGTTAGCACTAGAGCATAGTAACATATGGGACATGTTTCAAGATCACTATGAATATGATTCAAGGTTGATTGGCTCGCAGTGCAAGTGGGAGTCTGTTGGTGTGTATGTCAAGAGACCCAATCATGGGATGATTGGTGGGATACATTAAGATTGATTTGATAAACATCAAAGGCAAGCTTCCAATTCTTTCTGGTTCATTCATATGAGATAGTGATAGAACAAATTGAATGTCTAGAGAATGACAGTACTCAATGACGTATGCCTTTAGGTTCAGGACTTGAACGATGAGATCATACAGATGCTAAGAGTTTGTACATTCTTGTTATGTACCTAGTCGAATGTCATTGTGGAAGGTAGATAGATAGTAATGACACACAAGACTATATTGTGGTGTTGGTTGATGACATAATCTCATTAGTAATGATATCGAGATATCAAACCAAACACATAGGTACTAGATAGAGAACAAGTTTACCGAACATACCCACCGTGAATTTGACACATGGAACCATGACATGGTAGTCACAATCAGTTCTCACAGTGATGGTGGTGAGTGTGATTCTTTGACTTGAAATCACTACACTCAACACATGTCGTTGGGTACACTTTGACATCATCAAACGCAATCTTGAAACATGGGTTGTTATAACGGTGATGATTGGGTGGCTTTGACATATGGGGCTTTTGAGGGGTGAGTGATAGATATGGGATTTGTCCCTCCTGAGAGAGTTTGATAGCCATGGATACTTGATGAGTAGGATTGAGATAGGCGTGTGCATGCATGTGTGAACCAATATGCGATATTGATGTCATACATATCTCCTCTAATCTACTCTGAGATCAAGAAAGTGAACTAACGTTGACAGGATGACTGTTCCATGCCTTGAGTTCATTCGGATATCAGTGACAAAGGAATTATAGATTCATTGTAACACCATTCATGGATTGTAGGATTGAAAGTTGTTCTCCAACTTTCCTTTTCATTTGGGTAGCATTGATGTGCGACTACACACCACTCTTTGCTTGTGAAGTCATAAGTGTTATGGACTTTCTGTAACGTCCCCGGATTCTGTCGTATAGAGACATAGAAGGCTCGAGAGGACGGATCTGAAAACGTTCGACAATCGTTTCAGAGTGCGATGCAGAAGCGACATACACATACATGAACGTACAATAATAGACATACACCATAACATTCTCAACATTCAATATGTACTTTACAAATGAATTATTACAACTTACATTTACAAATTAAATAGAGAATTTTACAAGTCTATGTACGTGTATGCTAACAAGATCTAAACACAACAGGTACAACCTGTACAACTGCTCACTTCCCATCTTTTCTCCCATGCTATCTCCGAACCTAAAACATATGTGAAATAGTGAGTCAACACACGAGGTGTTGAGTACATGTGCAGAAAGATACATATATTTAGGGCTTTCATAATTTTGAAAAAGATTTGCAGATGGAAATAAAATCATAGAATACATTTCTTTATTAAGCGAAATACGTCAATTTAAGTCATTTTCCTAGATGAATTGCATTATCAAGGTGGACTAGTACCAAAACATAAATATTGGGCTCCCGTGTACCAAGTACTCTAGGGAACTCCCCATACACTATGTTCTTTAGGGAGGTGTACTAGTCAACATTAATCCATTCCCTCATAAGGGGGATAATGAGCACCTTAAATAGCTACAAAACATCTACTCTTCAATTATGTTTTCAAGTGACAAAACATTGTGTACTATGATAATACTACATCCAATATTTGCAAATAGAAGAGAGCATACATACATATCATGATTGCAACCAAGAAAACCATAGTCATATACTTAAATAAAACCCACATACCCGAGTTCAGAGATTCCTTATACATCCATGATCATCTACAACTTTATCCATGACCTGATTAATAATAATTATTCATCATTAATATATGTACATCATATTCTAGGTATTTTAGGTCCAAATTAGGGTTTAGGCCAAACCTAGGTTCAAACTTATCTAAACTTGTGTTTGATATTTTTCTACTGACTAAGGTGTCATTCTAGGGGTCTGGTTCAGTTTTCATAAATTTCTAATGATTAGACTGTTTTCTAGAATAAAAAAATGGGATTAAAAGCATCTAAATAGTCATTAATAGAAAATGACCTATTAGTTAGATATATTACTCAGATCAGAGTCTAAAAATGGATGTATATCATCATTAGGGTTCTAAGACAATTTTTTGAGAATTAATCTCAACTGGATATTATTTATTTCATTCAATAAACTATTAAAAGGAGAATTATAAACTAAATTAACTATCACCAACAAATAAGTCTTAAAAGTATGTTATAGAGGTTTCATAAGAAAGAGGGCATCTTTCTGAGTCTATGGATATTTTTTGGGTATTTATAGGCCAAGGGAGCTATTTGTTATGTATATTGCAAGATATGGGTATTTCCTGGATTTTAGATAAAGATTTACCTTATTCCATCAACAAGACCGTCAGATTTGCAGACCAAGTGGATCTGGAGTATCCATATAGTTCAAAAATGTGGGGTGCGTCCCTCTGTTTGGCTACTAGTGACCTGTCGCTGGTTCGTTTTCACAGATCGCCCCACTCGCCCTCAAGCCCCGCGTTCGCAATGTCGGGTCCTGTCTTCCGCCTCCGTGAGGTCTAGGTCTGACAGGATCTCCATCGAGCTACACACTTCCATCGTTGAGGATCACGATTTATTTGGGTTCAATGCAGAATGAAACCCTACATCAGTGATGACTAGTGGCGAGATGGGGCTCAGCCTCTCGCTCACCCTCTATTCCGGCAGCTGCCATCAGTTGGACGGCTGAAAAGAGGCTTCTGCTTCTCACAGGTGTTTGCCCATCAATCTCGACACAGGGAGCTCCATCTTGGTCCCATAGACTCCAACCGTTCATTTCTAGGTGGTGGCGAGACCGGTATCCGTGACCCCAACCTTTAAATCTTCCCCAGGCAGAAAATCATGTTCATCATCAAGCTTCAGACTCCTACATATCTTTCTCAATCATCCTACGACCTTGCAAGGTTGCAGTGATGCTCTTCCCCTTCTAGAAATCTCATGAGAAGACCTCCTCTCTTCTTCCACACTCCTAGGCTTCTACTAGTGTATCGGTGGAGAATGAGTGTGGAGTAAGTGTTTGCATTCCTTATCTACAACACCTCATCACTTAAAACTTGGACTTGTCCAGTAGATATCAACCATACGAAACCAACAATGTGCATGGAATCAACTAACATCCCTCATGAATCGGAGGAGAAGTGGGGAACAATTTGTAGCTACTGTCCATGAAATACGGGGGTAGAAGACAAAGTCTTCATCATTGGATCTAATGTGGACAACCCATATTAGGCCACACCTCAACACTGTAGAGGCGTTACAACTAAACCAGTGTACCCATAGTCATAGAGGCCGCATGACATATCAATGTCATGCCTATCATTATCTCCTAGCAACCATAGTCTTGAATGCATAGATTATCTAAACCTAAATAACTTATCATAAAAGCCAACTTTCTTCATCTAAATTTAATAATTGGTTTATTATCACTTAGTCCACCCTATAGCAAAGATTGACACCAAACTCCAATGTTTGACCGCATGTTTTGGTCCTTCCAAAAAGGCTCATGTATAGGTGTATCACCTCCAATGCATATCGAATGACTCCTATTACTACAAAGTCACACTTCAAGCTCCATTTTTTTTGGGAGTCATAAAAGCCATTGATTGAAAGCCTAACTTGTAAGTACCCACATATACATTATTAAGTCATATTGATCATCACTATAAGTGTTGTCCATCTTAGTCAAATGCACTATCTTGTATTAGAAATTCAACCTTATTCCTCGTATACAAGTAAATTAATTTTTGATGGGATAAATCATTCAAATCATATTAATTAACTTCAAATACCATATCTAGTATTGAAACCCTAAAATTATGGGTTGTCACATTCACCCCACCCAATAAGGAATTTCGTCCTCAAAATTCAAAAGTTTCATACTTCAGGTGATCTGAAGGAGTCTCCACCTTCTCTATGTCACCAATTTTTTTTATTATCAGGTGGCAATGTTGCCATAGCACTACATGCTCTCTAAGTTGTCATCTTAGGATTTAGAGCATTTAGTGTGTACCCACCCCACCTTATATAAATGTAATCATCATTTTCTATATTAGTCATAGAATGAAACATTCTTTTGTGTTAATATTTGCATTCCCTATTTTCCTAATAAATAGGGATTTATTCATTGATATAAATTTAAGAAGGTACTATTCAAGTTTCATCTTTTACCCTACCAGCTCAAAGTAGGTGATGTCAAGACTTCATGACATTATTTACTAGAATTATCAATTAATATGTTATATGATAAACATCATACCTGGGTTGCATTGCTTGAGAAGGGCTTACATCACATGATTTAATATAGGGCTTCACCCTCTTATGTGTGAGCTGCTACGACATTAGAAGATTAGATTTAGAAGGGTTGAGGTTAGAGACTACATTTTGTGATGATGCAATATGTTCCATAGATATTTTTATTTCAATCTCATGATTTCAAACTTATATTTTTTTTTCATGTATCATGAGAGGGGGAAGAAGATACACTAACCAATCTAATCATGATTTCAAACTTTCCTATTTGATCAATGATATGATGGGAAAGAGAGTATATTAAATCAATCTTATCATATTTTCAAACTTGAATATCACATGTATGATATAGGAAGAGAATATAGAATAGGTCAAGCTTCTATGAGTGACTCCTCATATATAAATCATCTATATAGCTCAAGTGAGGTTTCTAGCATCATATATTAAGAAAGAGGAGTAAAGGAAAAAAAATTTATGAGTATCTTATGCAAAATGCACTTTACTCGCTGAATTAGATTTTCATATGTCACCTCACTTGCAGCCAAAGATGAGCTTCATAAGCATATGTCACTCGAGCTAGGACCTAACTCAATCAAAAGGCTGACTTTCAATTTATGATTTTTCTACCCATAACATTATTTGTACCCAACTCTCACACATAGCACCGAATCATGCCAAAAGTAACCAACTCATATACTCATGAGTAACCCAGCTTAACACACATCATTTCACATGTATCTCATATTTTTCATATATTGGTGGTAGGTCCTATGACCCTCTCCTTGTGGGTCTCACTCTCTCTGGAGTCACCACATATCTTGTCCTAACACTAGAGGTCCTCCTTTGTAAAAGAGATTGAGGCTCATGCATATTCAACTTTATCTTAAGTTAGCTTATCTTAAATAAGAAAAGGGAATGTACTTTCATCATCAAGAGTTAGCTTAGAATCTTCAAACTTCGCTTCAATGTGTATACAACTTAGATCCATATAAAACAACTTATATCATTAGAGGTAGAACTTAGATAAGATCATCCATGCTTATACCAACTATCCTTCTATCATCTACTTTATTTATCACATATCTTGATAAGGCTCTAGACATCTAATCTAGATGTACTCTCTCTTCTAGACTGATGTCACTCCCTTCTACTTAGGTTGTAGTAACACTAACTACTCTACAATGTGAAGGACACATTTTTATATTTACATATGTATAATAGAATACTATATAGTTTTTCTCCGAGAAAGAAGACATCAGAGAAAACACTCGAGGCTCAAGCCGATTGGAAAACAAAACCAAATCAGCAAAACCGAGTGTCCCATACACAGTAGATAGTCTGGTTCCCTATAACCTAGTGAAATGGTGAGAACAAGGTGTATACCAGTGCAAAAAGCTTATACATATGAGCTCTATACGGATAGGGTTCCACACACTTATTTAAACCTAGTTCTCGAACATCTAGGTTCTAACCTATAGGATAGGTCAAACCTTATTCCTAAAGAACACCTTACTAAGTTTCTAGGGTTTTAAGTGAAAGGAAAAATTTAGTTTTATGTTTCATGTGAGCAACTATCAGGTGTAGCTATTGTTCATGCTCTGATACCAACTGTAACATCACCAGATTCTGTCATCTCAAGACTTAGAAGGCTCGAGACGATGAATCTGAAAATGTTAGGTAATCATTTCAGAGTGTGATGCGGAAGTTACATACACATACATGAACGTACAATAATAGACATACACCATAACATTCTCAACATTCAATATGTAATTTACAAATGAGTTATTACAACTTACATTTACAAATTAAATAGAGAATTTTACAAGTCTATGTACGTGTATGCTAACATGATCTAAACACAATAGGTACAACCTGTAAAACTGCTCACTTCCCATCTTTTCTCCCATGCTAGCTCTGAACCTAAAACATACGTGAAACAACGAGTCAACACATGAGGTATTGAGTACATGAGCAGAAAGATACATATATTTATTGCTTTCATAATTTTCAAAAAGATTTGTAGAAGGAAAGAAAATCATAGAATACATTTCTTTATTAAGCAAAATACGTCAATTTAAGTCATTTTACTAGATGAATTGCATTATCAAGGTGGACTAGTACCAAAACATAAATATTGGGCCCATCCCCGTGTACCAAGTACTCTAGGGAACTCACCGTACACTGTGTGCTCTAGGTAGGTGTACTAGTCAACATTAATCCATTCCCTCATAATGGGGATAATGAGCACCTTAAATAACTACGAAACATCTACTCTTCAATTATGTTTTCAAGTCACAAAACATTGTGTACTATAATAATACTACATCTAATATTTGCAAATATAAGAGTGCATACATACATATCATGATTGCAACCAAGAAAACCATAGTCATATACTTAAACAAAACCCACATACCTGAGTTCAGAGATTCCATATACATCATCTACAACTTTATCCTTGACCTGATTAATAACAATTATTCATCATTAATATATGTACATCATATTCTAGGTATTTTAGGTCCAAATTAGGGTTTAGGACAAACCTAGGTTCAAACTGATCTAAACTTGTGTTTGATATTTTTCTACTGACTAGGGTGTCATTCTAGGGGTCTGGTTCATATTTCATAATTTTCTAATGATTAGACTATTTTCTAGAATAAAAAAATGGGATTAAAAGCATCTAAATAGTCATGAATAGAAAATGACCTATTAGTTAGATATATTACTCGGATCAGAGTCTAAAAATGGATGTATATCATCATTAGGGTTCGAAGACAATTTTTTGAGAATTAATCTCAACTGGATATTATTTATTTCATTCAATAAACTATTAAAAGGAGCATTATAAACTAAATTAACTATCCCCAACAAATATGTCTTAACAGTCATTCTAGACATTTCATAAGAAAGAGGGCATCTTTCTGAGTCTATGGATATTTTTCGGGTATTTATAGGCTAAGGGAGCTATTTGTTATGCATATTGCAAGATATGGGTATTTCCTAGATTTTCGATAAAGATTTACCTTATTGCATCAACAAGACCATCAGATTTGTAGACCAAGTGGATCTGGAGCATCCATATAGTCCAACAAGGTGGGGTGCAACCCTCTGTTTGGCTACCAGTGACCTGTCGTTGGATCGTTTTCACAGATCGCCCCACTCACCCTCAAGCCATGCATTCGCAACGTCGGGTCCTATCTTCCGTCTCTGTGAGGTCTAGGTCCGACGAGTTCTAGGCTTTCGTCATTTAGGATCACAATTTATTTGGGTTCAATGCAGAATGAAGCCCTACATCAGTGATGAATGGTGGTGAGATGGGGCTTAGCCACCCACTCACCCTCTATTCCGGCAGCTGCCATCAGTTGGACGGCGAAAAAGAGGCTTCTATTTCGCAGAGGTGTTTGCCCATCAATCTCGACACAGGGAGCTCCATCTTGGTCCCATAGAGTCCAATCGTTCATTCCCAGGTGGTGGCGAGTCTGGTATCCATGACCCCAACCTTCGAATCTTCCCCAGGCAGAAAATCAGGTTCATCAGCAAGCTTTAGAATCCTATAGATATCTCTCAATCATCCTACAACCTTGCAAGGTTGCGGTGGTGCTCTTCCCCTTCTAGAAATCTCACGAGAAGACCTCCTCTCTGCTTCCACACTCCTGGGCTTCTACTAGTGTATCAGTGGAGAATGAGTGTGGAGTAATTGTTTGCATTCCTTATCTAAGACACCTCGTCGCCTAAAACTTGGACTCGTCGAGTAGATATCAACCATACGAAACCACCAATGTGCATGGAAACAACTAACATCCCTCAAGAATCAGAGGAGAAGTGGGGAACAATCTGTAGCTAATGTCCACGAAATACATGGGTAGAAGACAAAGTTTTCATCATTGATTCTAATGTGGACAACCCAGATTAGGCCACACCTCAGCACTATAGAGGCGTTACAACTAAACCAACGTACCCATAGTCATAGAGGCCGTATGACATATCAATGTCATGCCAATCATTATCTCCTAGCAACCATAGTCTTGAATGCAAAAATTATCTTAACCTAAATAACTTATCATAAAAGACAAATTTCTTCATCTAAATTTAATAGTTGGTTTATCATCACTTAGTCCACCCTCTAGCAAAGATTGATACCAAAATCCAATGTTTGACCGCATGTTTTGGTCCTTCCAAAAATGCTCATGTATAGGTGTATCACCTCCAATGCATATCGAATGAATCCTATTACTAAAAAGTCACACTTCAAGCTCCATTTTTTTTGGGAGTCATAAAATCCATTGATTGAAAACCTAACTTGTAAGTACCCACATGTACATTATTAAGTAATATTGATCATCACTATAAGTGTTGTCCATCTTAGTCAAATGCACTATCTTGTATTAGACATTCAACCTTATTCCTCGTATACAAGTAAATTAATTTTTGATGGGATAAATAATTCAAATCATATTAATGAACTTCAAATACCATATCTAGTATTGAAACCCTAAAATTATGGTTGTCACACTTTCACTGCCAATGTGAAATAGACCTACAAGGTCACACACATAGGATTTAACCTGGAAGAGGAGTTTATCCACAAATGATGTTTAGATTGATTACTAAAGGACTTTAGTAGTTCAATTAAACACTCAATCAATTGATAGGTGAGTATCATAGTGTTCAAGGTGTTGGACCGATTGATTAGAGTATCAGATTGATTGAAACTGCGATTGAATGATTTTGCATAGTCTGCTGCCCCAACCGATCGGCTCATGGGATGAACCGATTGGCTCTGGTTATTTAACCGATCGGCTCATGTGATGAACCGATCGACTCAAGATAGGCTGAGATGACCGGTTCAAGTGTTGAACCGATCAGCTCAACTGGTCCAACTGAGATCATTTGGAAAGTCAGAAGACTATTTTCCAAATACAATTTGTTTCACTTGTACAAATTCGATTTGGATAAGGGTTAATATTTGATTAATTGGAAACAAATTTGAAAGTTGATTTGAGTTGGATCAGGACCATAAACCGATCGACTCAGAAGTGAAATGATCGGCTCAGGTGCCCCAACCAATCGGTTGAGGTGTGAACCGATCAGCTCAACTCCCCAACTGACCGTTTCATGTATGAAACGATCGGTTCAGGTGGCGCCGTTGGTTTTTTTTTGTGGAAAATCTTGAACCCTTCTACTCTTGTTTTAATCCTGCATTGCCCAGGGTAGAGAACCCTATCCCATGACCCTCCTATATATAGGGGTATTGGGGGCTTCTCAGAACAACAACTCAGTGCACCTGTTGCTCTACAAAGTTGTCGTTCTCTCTGGCTTTGGTAACTGAGAGAGCCCGAGCAAGTGCTACTCGATAAGGGAGGCATAGCAAGGAAAAGACAACTATAGAAAGCGAATGGTGGCAGGAGGGTGTGTTAGTGACTAGTACGCTGATAGGAGGGTATGACTCCTTCTGATTCCTTGTGGGACAAGGAGATCGGAGTTCCAGGTGGTCCGTGTGGACTACTTCATAGGCGGAAGACTTCTTCCGCTCAGAGGACAGTTGTCAATCGTGACAGTCATGGTGAGACCAGGAGCTAACAATCCCAGTGAGACTAGGAGCTACACAGACGCCATCCAAGACCATAGGTGAAGACCACGCAAGCTGCGAGGTAACGTCGCCGAGCAAGCCTCAGGACAAGGTACGCCTCTACAAACCATCCTTTCTATTGTATAGACGTTGACGCGATTCCTTTATTCTGGGTTTGGGAGAAGAATTTTTTTGTTTCCGCTACCTTCTTTGTCTCCCCTAAAACCCTACATCAATATCATATTTTTGACATATGTCTTGATGTGAATGAAAACATATTCTTCCACTCTATGTTGTACAAGTGGGGTGTTACAGATCCCATAAGGAAATATGTTGCAACTTGGGAAGCTACAATATTGATGTAGCACTTGTTTCTCTAATCAAGTCATTAGAAATCCATAGGAACATCAACAAAGATTCGATGCCGCATAACAATTTCTTTATTGAAACCTATAAAATGATAAAGATAGACCACTTCCCAACCATAGTGATATATTTGAAATTATTCTCTTATTCTTTGACATACAAGGCCAATATATGGTTCTGTGATTTGCCTTCAAAATCAATAGTTTCATATGAAGAAATGATTGATGCTTTATGTTAGAGGTACTTTCCCCCTCAGAAAACCAAAGATATGGTGGGAAACAATTATGGGTTCAATCAAAGTGTAGATAAATCTTATTCAAAGGCTTGGAAGAGGATCATGGTCAGAAAGGTACCACACCATGGGATTGACTTTTAAGGACAAGCTATGACATTCTACTATGTCTTCCACACAGAAAGGAGGAACAAACTTGATAGCACTGATGTAGATTTTTTTTAGAATAACAAGGCATCAACGTGTTAGGCAATCCATAAAACATGGCCAAAAATAAGTCTTGGAACAAGGTGTGTGACTTTACCTCATCTAAAAGCACCAAGTATTACATGAGGTTATGAAACTCAAGATGTAGATTACCTAGTAGGAAAAAAAATTGTAGCATAAGAATACCCTCTCATTTGGAGGATAAGAAGAGGAATGCATGTACATGCAATATACATAAAAGAGGAACATATACTCATACAGAAACAATCCAAATTATTATTGGAAGGATCCGAATAGTTTCTAGCATGACCCATCACAAGTGCAACAATATCAAGCGAACCAACACTAGGGTTCTCAACAATTTCTACATGAGCAATGCCGAATACGAGAAATGTTATTGTGAAATTTATTAACAAAGTAGGTTCTTATTTTGATCAATCAGACATGGAGAAGAAAAATATGGAATCTCAATTTAGGAGTTCATAGAATCAGTTGTCACAGGTGGCTTCAGATGTAGCGTAGTTGAAGACACCTTCTCAAAAATTGTTTTCCTAGAAACACCAAAACAACACACAATCCCTAGTAGGACAAGAGCATTTATTTCTATGTCATGAAGGGGTGTCCCATTGATGTTGAGAAAGTTTTCACTAAGAAGTACACTGCAAATACAAATTTCTTACAACACATGCAGACATTGGAGCCACAACCCATGGATTTTGATGCTTGAATGGATGGACTATGAAGTGATATAGGTGAAGAGGTGACTTGTACACATGGAAGAGTTCCACCCATTATATAAACCACGAAGAGAAAAAACGAAATGCGAGTTACACCAATTTCACAAGGGGTTGTATTCAAAGATTTCATGACCACCATGACCACTCCCCTAGTTAAAGAGAAAATTCTCCCACAACAAGACTATGTGAAAGTTATACTCCATGGTGGAGCAATCAAAATAAATAAGAAATGATGTCCAATTCATGTTGTGAAAGATAACAATGTCATGGAGAATGATCCCAATTCAATCTTAGGGAAGAAACCCCCAAGAAATTATATATCCCTCCACATAGGCAACTTTTATCACTACCTCTAGAACAAGACACCTAGTTGAAACTCATACTTCATATACAAATAGCCTAATGAAAAAAAATTAAGGATGTGAAATTCAAGGAATTCTTGGAAATTTTTCAAAAACATTGCATCATTCATCTTGTGGTAGAAGCTCTTGAGAAAATTTGGATAGATGGAAAGTTTCTGAATAAAATCATGAAAAAAATGTGGCATATTGAAGAGTAAGATCATATCATTATTGATGAAATCATCAATTTATTGATCCAATGACCACTACCTATAAAGAAAAATGATCCATGATGCTTCAACATCCATTTTTGTTGAAAGCATTAATTTTGGGGAGGCACTTTGTGATTCCAATGAATGAATCAACTTAATACCCCTTCCCATGTTCAATACTTGGGATGAAAGAACCTATCAAGACTATCGTGACACCAGAATCAAAAAATGATTCTATTTTTAAAATTTTTTGGGTCTATCGATATGTGTTGGTAAAAGTAGACACAATCATTTTATCAATCAATGTTGTAGGGATGGACATATATGTTAAGGGGCAAAATGTTTCTTTTAAGGTGACCATTTTAATACATAGAGGAAATTTTTATGGGTCTCAATATCTAACACTTGGTATTGATGATGGGAGTGCCAAATTTTGATTCTCAAATCCCTCTTCGTACCAATTTTGATACCCATTCATTAGAACCCAAGATAGAGGTACAAATCATGTTGAACAAAAGGCATAAAATAAGCACACATGGTGAGAGGACACCCACATATTGTTTACTTTTTATTATTAGCATTCAATATATATTGTTTTGCATTTAATCATTTTTAGTTGTTATGAAGTATTGATGCAATTTGATGATGCATGATCAGTTTGTTTAGTGTGCACATACATGAAAAAATCAGTACACACTAACCACCACATCGGCTCAACTGACGTTTCAATAGTAAAGTAGCTACAAATTTTTGGTAAAATTTCAATACCACCAACTATCGAGTCAGTGGAGCCAAATCATACTTATGGGGCCACAAGAATTATCATAAATCTACATGAAACAATAAGTTGTTTTTTAACCTTTTTGCATAACATCAACACAAAATTTTAAGATTACTGGCTCCTTTTAATGTAGGACTTATTGTACAATCTCAGTTGCAATTACTTGACTTTCCGTACCACCAAGACCAAGATGACATATAATAATATTTCTAAAGGAAATTTTTGGGGGTACTGGCATCACATTCAGAACCACCGACAACATTTTATTTACTTACTAACAAGTGCACATACGGTGGACTTTAAAATCTTAGTGCCACGAACATGCCAATTGGTACCACAAAGATAGGGTTCCAGTATGATCCTTAGCCTTTAAAACAATAAACACATTCTTGTGACTCCATTTATTGATGGCTCACCCATCATCTTTCAGCATGTAGGTACCACCGACATGTATTGATACCACCATTATCACATCACACATATGAGCATTAAACCCACAACCCCTACTTTTTAATGCAATACTAGATATTTTCAAGAAGAGGAACAATGTATAATTCATGAAGAGCAACAAAGGACTTCCAGATACAACTTTTTATCCATCTGGCCCAAGATATCTTGTACATCCTTTCTTATCTAAGTTTGTTTTCCATAATGAGGAAATTGTAGAATTCAAGCTTAGAGGGGTTATGGAGTGAGATTTACCTTCCATACACCTTATATTGTATTTGTATATTATCATTTTTTTCTTTGTTTACATTTTAGTTTTCTTTTGCATTTTATTTATTTCATGTTTATTTTTATATCAATTATCATTTTCATACATGTATCCATATCTATTTAATGTAAAAGTCGATTTAGATTTAGAATTCTCACATGTGTCAATGGAAGTAATTGTCTCTACATAACCTTATCTTTATAATTTTGAATTTTCATTCGGAAGACTACACTACTTGAGGAATTGAGTGGATTGGTCAATTAGAATCACACATGCAAAACATAATATCTAATTATACGCTTGACTTTTCAATACATAGGTTTTTGAGTGTGATCTAACCAAGCATTAATGCAAGGTTTATATTAATTAAAGAATAGATTTTTGATCATTGTACCTCAATAGTTAATAGAATCGAGACATATCATGGTTACGTAGACAATGTCTCTTAGTTAAACGATCTCCACCACATTCATTTCATTCTGTTGCCTCATATAATACATAAATGATTGAAGTCATTTTCTTCCTTGATTGCATCTTATCTTTTTAGAAAGCATGTAGCTTAGTTTTGCATCAGAAAATGAAAAGAAAGTTTCATGTGTAGGTCATTCATTTAGATTAGTTTGGATAACAAGTTCCATCCAACTTCAATTTGCATTACATGATTTATTATGATAAAACATACTATTTTGACATCTTTCCAAAATACAAAGAGCAAGAAAGTTGTATATATCCTTAATTCTTATCCTTTTTTGAAAATTTCAATTGCATGGATAATAAATAGAAAATGTTTATAAAAGAAAAGTAAATAACATGAAGGCAAAATAAAATGAAAGAAAAAGAAAAAGAAAAAGGAGAATGGAGGAAAAGATGGAATAAAAATAATCATCTCTCACTTTTATAAGGAATAAGATTGAGTAATATGATGTTAAATGACCTTCCACATATGCACATCATTATGATGAAGCATTTTCAAAATTCACCATTCCAGCTAGAAATCATAGGAACTAGGGCACATTCAATTTCCTTGCATCCATCAGTTTGCTACCTCATTTTGTTTTGTGAATAGATGACATGGATTATGTTTGATCTATTTTTCATGTGGCCCATTTCATCCACCACTTGTTGTACATAGTATGCCACTTTAATGGTTTGTTCCCTTGTTTTATGAATATTAGGGAACTACATCCATTTAGACATATGACTATTGGAAAAGAGCAATGTAGACAAGGAGATCATAATATACAATAAACATAATTTGGACATATTACATGATATATCTCTTGTTCAACTTCCTTATGTGTTGAGCAATCTAGTTTGATGTTTTTTCTTTCATAATTGGTCGTTTGTATAGTAGTTTTGACTATGTCGTTCAAAAGGATGAGTTTGTGTCTGTTGAGTCAAGGATGATTAGAATGATCTAGTTCGTACATGTGTCTCTCTTTTGACTATTTAAATAAAATCCCAAGATTGTTTCTCAAGGATGAACGTCATTCAATCTTAGGGGATTTTAGTGCACACAGTTTCTTTACCAAATTTGAGGCTGATTTAGGTATATTCTCATGAGGAATTCACTCATATTCATGTTAATTTTGTATCTTTTTCCAAATTTCCTAAGATATTTCTTGTGCATCCTCTTGATCATTTTTTTAATAATTTAGTTTAAATATTGCATTTTATTTTCCTAATTCATTGCACATAAAAACAATCACAAATTAGAATAAGTTGGTACCGCCAACTCAACTCAGTGGAACTGGCAAAAGAAGAATAAGAACTAATAAGAGAAGAAGAAGAATACACAAGAAAAGAAGAAGAATGGATAGATAAATCTTGATACCACTAACCCAAATTGGTAACAATGGGATCACAATCCATAATTGTATTTAATTGAAATGTTAGTTGCAGCAGCTCCAATGCCAGTGAATCTGACATTTGCTTGACAGTTGTGATTCAACAAGGCAATATATAATAGTCTATTAGATAAGTTTGTCTTTTTTTATTCCTTTATAAACCCTAGATGGACATCAAAAAGGACAAATCATTCATGCCTTCCCACTCATCTATCCTTGGAGGGACTAGAATCTATGGCGAAGGTTATGAATACATATGGATAAAGGCGCCTCCCAAGGAGTGGAATAATGGCTGCAACATCATCATGCTGTAGCGATCTTCAGAGGAGATCAACCTTGCATCATGTTATAAGAGTATGTCATAATTTCCTATTCCTTTATCCCTTCCTTGATTTCCTATTGTGAATGAGGGGCTAAATCCCCATTACATATCACCTGGAGAGTATCCTAGTGATGGTTCTACGTATGTTCGTGTCTGATTCAATATAGATTGTCTTTCTTTGAATTTTGATGATAGAAATGCTTTATTGGCTTATTTTATGCATTATCACCATGAATATGTGATAGATTGTTAATTTATGAGATAGGAGATTTAATAGATAGAAAAGTCATTATAGGGAATAACATGTTGTGATACTAAGCTAACCACTATGAAATTGAGAGATATTTTATTATTTAACTTTCTATATTGATATTGCTAGACCTGTTTAAAAATTAGGCGGAATAGTATGCTATGTTGTGAGAGGGGGTACTAAAAGCTACATATGCCTAACCCTAAAAATAAATATGTTTGTATTAATTGTATATAATTCATGCATAGGTTGCATTAATTTGAAACTGGTGTACTTAAGAATCCATTATCTTCATGATGAACCACTTTACTTCTTTGATATTAATTTTTGTTTATAGCTTACTTTATCTACCATTACTTTTCTTAGGCCTAGCTGATCTGTTGTAGTTTGTAACAGTCTCTAATAGTCTCAATTACTTGAGATCAAGATTAGGGCCACTTTATATCATTTTACTACTCTGATGCATACACTTATTTTTAGCATAGTCTTAAGTCGTGTCATCAAGAACCCTTGTTTAAACTCGTACTCTCAACTAAGTCACTTCAACTAGCTTGATTTTTCACAAATAGTGGTGAAGAATGATTTGATATTATCATATCCACACTTTCACCATAAATTCCAAGTTAATATATTCGCAACCCATAGAAATGATAACATATTTTCTAGCTTGAAATGGTCACCCTAAAAGAAATATGGATCCTATGTTTTCCTATATTTCCATCGCAACAAAGTCGACCAAATAGATGAACATATTCACCTTGACTATCACATCTTCCAAGACAAAACAATCAAATAATCTACAAATTGTATCATCGTTCTCATTTTAATGGGCTCTATCAATCCAAGTCTTTTAAATGTACCACATGGTATCAAGTTGATTTCTTCCCCTAGAATAAAAATTACCTATTTGAACTTAATGCTACCAAGTGCGAATGGGGGATATGGAATAATCCAAAATCCTTCCACTTAAGGTTAGTCTTCCTTGAATCAATGCAATGATGGCTCATCAACAATAAAATGACATGAATTTTTAATATGTCAATTTTTGTTGATTATTTATTTGAAAAACCTATAATGTGCAATAGTACATTCTATAGCCTCAACCAAAGGAGTATTCATGTGTATCTAGCAAAAGATGCCTAAGAATTATTAGAATTTTTTATCTTTGTTTCATGGCTTTAGGTAGATCATGAATGAGATATGAATTTAATCTGCATGGACAATCGCTAGTAGCTGTGTCATGGGATGAATGTATGAAAGGATATATAATTACTTAGGGATTTCCTACCCAAAGATCAATCAGAATCACACTCCACCATAGTGATATATGGCTCAAAATGATTAGTCAATTCTCTCTAAAACATGGATGACTATTTATTAATTGTTATTGTTCAACTACATAGTAGAACCTTCACTTTCTCTTTCTAGGAATCTTCTTTTGAACAAGGAGAGTAGCCCAGGTTCCAGTGGACTATTTAAGTGCAACCCCTTATGAACTTGATTTAATTAGATGGCATTTCTTTCTTGTTCTTCCTGGTTTTGGTAGAATGATCACTTATACATGACTCACATTTTCACATGTGTCTCTCTATAATCCATCCAACCATACATGATAATCTAGGGGCTCCAAATTGAATGCTTACATGTGTCACAAGAAATGTGGGTCTGACATGTACTTGGTAACATCCACTTTCTCAACATAAATTGAAGCACATTCATTTGGACTGTAATATCAGTGGTAATATATGAATATGGGGTTTATTAAATTATGAAGAAATGCTCTTATCTTACTGGTGGTTGTATTTTGTATGGTATTTCCTTGGTTATTTTTTTGAGAAAGCTTTGTCAAGTATGTGACATTTATTTCCACTTATGACATCTATATATCCATTGTCCTAATTTGAGATACTATTTTCTTCTAATACCATGTTTCTTTATGAAAATACGAATCTGTTATGTTGATGATTTACCAAAAATGTCCTTCAAGTATTCCTATTTCATAGGACCATATTATTTGTGCACTTGTGACTACTTCACATGTAATGGGTCATGCTTATAATTCTTTGTAGCATTACAAGAGAGTTTAGGGTATCTCCTTCATGAGTACTCATTCCTCTTGTTAGGATGCTACATATACATACACTATTCTTCTCTCCTCCATATGAGGATGAAGTCTACTCCTTGATTTGCCTTGTCAACTAGGCCACATGTGCCTTGAGTTCCATTACCTCACGTGATTTCTTTAAACTTATAGGGAATGTAGATGTTTCATGCTCCTCGTCCCAGGACTTATGCTTGTATATTTTCTTTAAGATTTCAAGACGTATAGATGCCTTGTAGTTTAGAAAAAAACATGCACCAACATCATGAAGTGTAGTCCACTTTCATATTCAAACCACAGTAGAAGGTATTTGATTGAAAATACATGTCCATGCCATGATGTGGAACCTTCTTTAGCATGTTTCTGTACCACACACATGCTTCTTATAGGATTCTTGTTTCTTTAACCCATATAGTTTCCCCATTAACCAATGGTCTTATTTGGGGGAAATAAATCTAAAAAAAGCATCAATCATTTTGTTCCATGAACCTCTTATTAGTGTGCTACATATGCATACACTATTATCACATATTCCTCATTGTATAAAATATGACTTATATTGTTGTTGGTGGTGTACTTGTATATAAGGATGATGAAGTGGAATCTTTGTAGTTAGAGATCCATTCAATGTCTAAATCATGCATTGCTACCTAAGAAGTAAGAAACTGAATGTGACAACACAGAATGCTAGTAGAAAGAAAAAAAATGCAATTGATTTTCAATGAAAAGCATATTGATATAATGAAAATGGCCAAGTGTAGTTGGAACAAGTTATGTGTGAATGTTAAACACAATTGTACATGTCAAAGTAGTTAAGGGACTGAAAGAGGCCAAAATGTGAATAGTAGAATTGGAAAGACTAGATACTACTACTAACTATAACATATTAAATAAGCCTAAAAAAGAGTTTATAAAGTTATTAAACTAAGCATGAGAAATAAACAAAAAACTACTAAATTGGATTTTAAGATCTGATTTATGGTGTCATTAGGATACCAATTTCACCATAGTGTGACCGATATATGTATTTAATCCAATTAACAAAAAAATATCTTTCTTCTACATCAAGTGTGTGTCTTTTTCACTACTTGCTCTCATAGTGGAGTACATTATTTAATGTTATTAATAACCCACTCTCATTTTGTTAATATAGTGAGTCAAACGGTGTGATTTCTCTCTAGATAATCTACCTCACAATGGTTAGCCTCTCTCACTATCCATTATCAATTGTGTTGAGAATATCTTATCTAACTATTAATTCTACTCTCCTAGTAATTAATAATCTATCACATTTTCATTTTATCAAGCATAAAAAAGGCAAAGAAGAACTTCTGTTATCAAATATGCAACAAAGATTTTTTATGTTAAATTGAACATAAGAATGTACAAAGTCAACATTGAGAAACTCATGGGTCCTAAAGAATAGGGAGTTTTTTCCCTAATGCCCAACATGAGGTCAAAGGAATGGTTGGATGAGAAGTGCAACATAGATAATGTAAGAAAAACCTATAAGAGGCATATGGTGAATCCCCTCTGATGATCGCCACAAGCCAATAATGTTTCCACCTTGAAACAACTACTCTAAGGTATCATGATGAAGCATGCGCCAGATCTCCTAATCTTGATCTCCTCAGGATATGGTCTCTTATTGTAAAGGTGATGCCCCCTTTGTGTAAGCCCTCATAGGTTTAAATTAGAGAGTATAAGAAAACTAACATATCCAAGAAATAAATGGTTAAATTTTTTCTTAATTGTGTTTGTCACCTAAATCTTGGTTCCAATGACATGGGAGTCAATGTCACTAACTTGTCTCTTTACTCGAATAGGACTTGCAATCTCAGTTCCACCAAGTTGAATATCGATGGTACTGATATCTCTCTGATATTTTTTTACCTTCTCATTGGTGCCATTTGGATGACCGTTAGTGGTACCAACTTTGCATCTTGGTGGTTTCGAGTCATTTCTTGGTGGTACCAAGACTACTCTATAATGAAGCATTCTTTTCTTCAATATCAGTGGTAGTTACATAAATTCAATGGTATTAACTTACTCCAATTTGTACTTGATGTGTCTATAACATTGAAAAAATAGCATTAAGAAATAGTAAAATGTAGTAATTTCAAACCAAATGCATGAAAATAATGTGCAATGGATGGAAAAAATTTATTTCAGGCTATTTTGGCCAAAGAAGAATAAAACATATAATCTAGATGAATTTCCAATGAAAACATTCTCTAATTATCCAAGAATTTGGTACTAGAATCATATGCATCACTTATCTCATTTTGTAAGGAAATAGATGTTTGGGAATACTGTTGGGAATCAGGTGATTCTATTCCACCACTATCAAGGTACCAAAGTGATCAAAGGTGGTTTTGCAACACATAACTTAAACTCTAGAATTCAGATGTTAAGGAATAGGACTTGGGGCTTCCACTGGGCTCCTTGGAAATTCATATGTCCTCAAGGACTCCTTAGCAAGCTTTACACCAAGTTAATTCTCCAATGAGGCCTCCAAATGTTGTGAGGAGGTCAAGGTATTACGATATGGAGGTGGTTCATGGAAGGCATGCACAAGACCTCTTTGAGGGGAATTGAAAAGTTGTTTTCTACAAGGGTTACTTAGGGAAACTATTGGAATCTATTCATAGGTGAGGATTGTGAGGAGAGGTTTCTACACCTTGCCCTCTATTAGAGTCAGTAAGACATTGGGCATCTCCATATGGGGAGCTAAAGCATATATCAATACTCATTGAGTATGACATGACCTCATGTATCCAACTGATCGAATTTTGTGAGAGAACATTGAGAGGAGAGAGAAAAAGGGGTTGAGGTCGGAGTCCAAGTTGTGTGGGTCTTTGGGAAGTTCAAGATGGGTCAGGAGACATTCCACTTGGATCAAAGATTGTGGATGAGTGACCACATGTGATGACACCAATTTTAGGATTATGATACCCAATATAGTGTTTTAAGACCATGAGTGTCATGTAGACAATGATACCAAACTGAGGAATTGATTATTCAATCACATACTCTTTTCACTTAAAAAGGGTAAGCATAGATGCAATGAATGATTATTA
The DNA here is from genome assembly GCA_963693085.1 of Alisma plantago-aquatica. Lineage (NCBI taxonomy): Eukaryota > Viridiplantae > Streptophyta > Magnoliopsida > Alismatales > Alismataceae > Alisma > Alisma plantago-aquatica. The sequence continues at coordinate 313,136,738 of OY856415.1, read as the reverse complement.
GATCTAATTGGGTTCAATTACAATGAATAGTTTTTCATTCACTGAATTGGGCATTTAGGAAACCAAGAGGTTCGTTTAATATTCTCAATGAACCCAAGAAGAAAATTGATGAAATGTAAGGTATGTTAGGATCAGGAAAGGCAGTTTGGACTTGTTTGATATATGACGAGATATGAGTGACACAACCAATGATATTGTGTTGCTGCATGGTCATTTCTATATAGGAAGACTTATTCATTCACATACATGAAGCCTTAAGGCCAGAGGTATGATCGAGCGATCGATTTGTTATCCCCTACCCCGTTTCTCACGGAGATGGTAGTTCACTTGAAGACCAAGATCCCGATGCCATGCCTTTGAAATAAAGGTATCATGACCAAGAACTACAGCTAGTGATCATCCCTACTCCAAGTTCGGATGTATCTAATAACTTCTAGCCTAAGGATATGGGCCAGATGAGGGAGTCCAATCCCAACCCCCTCCTCCTCCTCGCTCTAGCAACCAAGAGATCACCTACATGAGGTTCAATGATCTGGAATGGATGACAGTGAAACCAACCTACAACTCTCCTCTCCCTCATTTCCATTGTCTCCATCGCTGCTTATAGCCGAGAAACTAGAAGACGTTCAGGGAGCAGCTATGGATGCGAGGAGAAGAACCCATCACAGGGAGCCGAGGTAGGACCAAGTTTGGAGTCCTCACCAGACAAGTAGCACAAGCACCGCGTTGCTCTGGAGAACGGAGGATCGGAGTCCCATGCAATGATATACAGATCACAGGTTGAAGGTTGATTGTCCGGTCATCATCACACCAGACCCTGACTTCACAACGACAGAAATTGTGGGGTCAGTCTGGAGGCGATCTCATCCGAGAGGACAGTAGAGGTTGATCAATCATCGAGGCTTCTGTATGCGGCGACACTCACGAATGTGGACGTTTACTCAGGATCTAGTTCATGTGAGGCAATGAGGGGGGAGGCGGACCGATCCACAACCTTCAAAAAGAACGACTGTCTCCCAAGTATCCCGGGCACGACCCCATCTGAGCCAAGCATAGCATCGGAGACTCCACATAGCAGACAACGACGTGCTAGTCGAGGGACAGATCCAGAGCATGATCATCATCCTGAGCAGACCAGAAGGAACCTGCGAGTGAGGGCCAGTGAACAAGAAGGAGAGAGACCATGTAGAAAGTGAGAAACCTTGGATCTCTGGCAATTTACTAGTTTGAGATACCTCTCCCAGCGAAGACGCTTGAAGTGTGGAAGAACGAGATGAATCGCGAGTGTGAGATCGAGAGGAAGAGGGAGAGCAGAGAAACCATGCTCTGTTAACTCTCCACCCAGCCTGAACCGGGTCCGAACCACCTGAACCGGCCGGCCCAAACCCCATTAAAGGTAAATAATTTATTAATTCTTAGGAAAATAGATTGGACCTTAGAAAAATGGTTAAAAATAGCTCCAATGTCCTATAAATCCCCCAAAATTATCCCTGAACTCAGCACATTATCCTCTTTATTTTGGAATCCTTATATTAGTCTTTTGAGATAGTAATATCTATGATATTTAATTTAGATGAGAATATTTCATTTAGATGGTATAATTAGAAAATGGCTAAGATTAAATCTGAGAAAATTATTTTTGAACCCTGATATAATATAGAAACTGAATGTGGACTCCTATCTTGATATTATTGAGTAATTTAAGGCCTTTTCTCATTATTACCTAATTACATGTTTAATCCTTATATTAATTGTAGAAAATCGGGAAAGTACAAAAAATTTTTATGGAATTCATACTTATGACATATAGATCAGTAGAAAATGTCATAAACATATTTAAGATCATATGGAACTGAGTTTTTGGTTAAACCCTAAATTGGACCTAAATACCATTAATAATGATGAACCTTGTATTAATGATGCTCAATTATATTTAATCAGGTCATGGACAAAGTTGTAGATGATCCAGAATATAAATAGGAATCTCTGAACTCAGGTACGTGGGTTTTACTAAGTATAATACTAGTTTTCAGGAATGCATAATGATATGATGTACTTTGGATGCTTGTGTTTGCATATAAATTCTTGGATGTGTATTAGTAGTATATGCTCCGCAAAACATTAAAGAACATAAAAAAAGAATATAGATGGTTGTAGCTATTGAGTGGATATATGATCTCTCTCTCCCTCTCTCAATCCTCTCTCTCTTCCTCTAAATATAAGGTCAGCACTCTGTCCCCATAGCCCAAGGGGTAGGGAAAAATGAAGTGCGACATCTCTCTCTCTCTCCCCTCTAAATATAAGGTCGGCACTCGGTCCCCATAGCCCAAGGGGTGGGGAAAAATGAAGTGTGACACCACTTAGTAGTACAAACGCATCAAAAGGCATCTAAAAATATGTGTTTACCTGATTATCGCTTTAAACAATGTTTTCTTTTACTCTTTCTTTCTCAAGTTATTTCAATTATGCAAGCATATTAGTATGTATCTTTCTACCCACGTGCACAACACCTTATGTGTTGATTCGTTGTTTCACGTATGTTTTAGGTTTAGAGAAAGCGTGGGATAAAAGATGTGAAGTGATCATTGTTCAGGTTGTACCTATTGTGTAGATCCTAGTTTAGCATACATGTTCTTAGACTGTAGAATTTCCATTCAATATGTAATTGTAAATCACGTTGTAATAACTCACTTGGTAATATATACATGTTGAATGTTGAGAAATTTTTATGGTGTATGTTATGGTTTAATGTTCATGTATGAAAATTGCTTCCACAACGCACTCTGAAACAATTAGCTAACGTTTTCGGATTTGGTCTTCTCATCTCCATGGGGTTTTGAGAAAGTGAATATTCGGGGACGTTACAGTTGGTATAAGAGCATGAACAATAGCCACACCTGACAATTTCTCACCATGAAACATAAAAACTAAATTTCACCTTTCACTTGAAACCTTAGAAACTTAGTAAGTTGTTCTATAGGAATAAGGTTTGACTTAGCCTCTAAGTTGGAACCTAGATGTTTGAGAACTAGGTTTAGACAAGTGTCTGAAACCCTTTCCATATAGAGCTCATATGAATTGGGTAGCTACACTAGTCTACGCTTTGTTCTCACCATTTCACTAGGTGATATGGCACTAGACTATCTACTGTGTGTGGGACACTCAGTTTTGCTGATTTGGTTTTGTTTTCCAATCGGCTCGAGCTTCGACAATTTTCTCTAATGTCTTCTTTCTTGGAGAAAAACTATATAATATTTTATTATATATGTAAATATAAAAATGTGTCCCTCACACCAGAGAGTAGTTAGTGTCCATGCAACCTAAGTGAAAGGGAGTGACATTAGTCTAGAAGAGAGAGTAGCCTAGATTAGATGTCTAGAGCCTTATCAAGATATGTGATACATAGAGTAGATGATCGAATGATTGATGATATAAGCAAGGATGATCTTATATAAATTGATCCTTGAGGTATAAGTTCTCTATAAAGATCTAAGTTGTATATGTGGTTTGAGTCTAATTTTGGGATAATCTAAGACAAGTCTAGGTGATCAAAGTACATACTCTTTTCTTACTTCAGATGAACTAAATTAAGATAAAGTTGAATTTGCATGATCCTCAAGCTCTTTTACAAGGAGGACCTCCAGTGTTGGGACAAGATATGTGGTGAACTCCAGAGAGAGTGAGACCCACAAGGAGAGGGTCGTAGGACCTACCCTGAGATATATGTGAAATTATGTGTCCTAAACTGGGTTACTCCTGAGTAGACGAGTTGAGTCCTTTTTGCATGATTCAATCCTAATGTGAGAGTTGGGTAAAAAAAATGTGATGGGTAAAAAATTCATGATGAAAAAAGGGGTCAATTCTTTGACTAAGTTAGGTCCTAGCTTGAGTGACTTAAGTCGATGATTCTCATCATTAACTGCAAGTGAGGTAATATATGAAATGAAAATTCTTGGAGTAAAATGCATTGTGCATAAGATACTCACACATGTTGTCCCTTCTTCTTCTTCTTCGTCTCTTTTTTAATATATGATGCTAGAAACCTCACTTGAGCTAGATATATGATGTATATATGAGGAGTCACTCGTAGAAGCTTGGCCTATGCTATATTCCCTCCTATATGTACATGTAATATCCAATTTTTAAATCATGATAAGATTGACTTAATATATCCTCTTTCCCTTCATTACATACATGAAAGATATAAATTTGAAATTTTGTGCTTGAAATAGAGATATATGTGGATCATTTATTACATGATAATGAAATAAAGTTCCTAAACTCAATCTTACAACTCTAAACTTCTATATTGATTATAAATCTCACACCTTAGGGTGAAACTCTATTTTCAAGCTTGTAATGTAAGCCCTTATACAATGATCAAATCTAAGTAAGATGTTGATCTTAAACCCACACTAATGATGATTCTGAAACAAACGAGGTGCACACTTGATATCACCTTGTATGTTTTAGTGAGCTGAAATATGAAACCTTTACTAATAATACCTCTTTGACTTCAAAAATATGAACAAACCCTAATTCTTAGTGGAAGGAGGAATGTAAACCCTAAAATACTAGAATGTCATGTCATGACTAATATATTAAATGATGTTTCTTCTTATTTAAGGTGGGGTGAGTACACCCTAGATACTATGAACGAAAGATGAAAACTTAGGATACATCCATAATTATGATGGTTTTGGTACCTAAGAGTGGTGACTATATGAATCTGGACTTCTTGATATCCCCTGGGGTATAAAATCAATTGAATTTCAAGGACGAAATTCCATATAAGGTGGGGTGAATGTGATGACCCCAATTTTAGGATTATGATACCCTATATAGTGTTTTAAGACCATGAGTGTTATGTAGATTATGATACCAAACTGAGGAATTGATTATACAATCGCAGACTCTTTTCACTTAAAAAGGGTAAGCATAGATGCAATGAATGATTATTAGATCTAATTGGGTTCAATTACAATGAGTAGTTTTTCATTCACTGACTTGGGTGTTTAGGAAACCAAGAGGTTCATTTAATATTCTCAATGAACCCAAGAAGAAAATTGATGAAATGTAAGGTATGTTAGGATCAGGAAAGGAAGTTTGGACTTGTTTGATATATGACGAGATATGAGTGACACAACCAATGATATTGTGTTGCTGCATGGTCGTTTCTGTATAGGAAGACTTATTCATTCACATACATGAAGCCTTAAGGCCATAGGTATGATCGAGCGATCGATTTGTTATCCCCTACCCCGTTTCTCACGGAGATGGTAGTTCACTTGAAGACCAAGTTCTCGATGACATGCCTTTGAAATAAAGGTATCATGACCAAGAACTACAACTAGCCATCATCCCTCCTCCAAGTTCAGATCTATCTAATAACTTCTAGCCTGTGGATATGGGAAAGATCGGGGAGTCCAATCCCAAACCCCTCCTCCTCCTCTCTCTAGCAACCAAGAGATCACCTACATGAGGTTCAATGATCTGGAAAGGATGACAGTGAAACCAGCCTACAACTCTCCTCTGCCTCGTTGCCATTGTCTCCATCGCTACTTATACCCTACAAAATTTTATATTATTCCATTCTTACTTGCTTGTTGGAAATTTTCCCATCTAAATTTTGTCCTATCTACACAAGATTTGTGGGTGTGCATTCTCCGTATCCATCTTTAGCTCCCATGTGGCATAGTCCTCACAACACTGTTTCCAAAGAACACCAACCAAGTATTTTTTTCGATGAAGTTTCAAATATGAATCAAATATCCTTAGAGGTTCCTCAAGATATGACAACCTATCTTGGATATATATAGGTTCAATATTTAGCACTTGGGAAAGATCATTGATATAACACTTCTAGTTGGACACATGCAACACATCATGCATCATAAAACATTTTGGTGGTAGGACAAGATGATAAGAATCCTCTCCAATCTATTTTAGAATCTACAATGGACCAACATATTTGGGACTCAACTTCCCTCTACTTTTCAATATGGCATGAAGGTGTCTAATCTATATGAACACATGGTCTCCAACAAAGAAGTGTTAATCTGTTCTCTTTGAATTTTCGTAGGAGTTTGATGATCTTGGGAATTCTTTAGTCTCTATTTGATTAGAGACAACATTATCTGTGCAAAACTATAGTTCTTTTGATCTGAACATGATTCCTTCTTAGACATAATCCCATTCAAGTAGGGATTGGCACATCCTCCCATATATATAGCATATAATAAGATGGCACTCAAATACTGGCATGATGGATATTATCATTGGAAAGCAAAAGTAGATATTTCCTCCATGATCCAACCCAATCTAGGACACCATCCCTTAATAGGTATTCTAGTGTTTGGATTGTGTGTTCAAACTGCCCATTGATTAGAAGAGCATAGGTAAGGTTGAACTTCACTCTTGTGTTGGGTTCTTCTTAGATTTGCTTCTTGTAGAGGCGGACTTGGGATCTTGATCATAGTTGATGGAACTGGGACTCCTTGACAAATTATAATCTCCCATATTGATAGTTTCACAAGTTAAAAAACTTTGATCATAGTCTTGCATGGTAGAAATATTATTCATTTCCTCAAATAGTGTACTACAAACCATACATTGTCATATACCTTCTTTGTTTTGGGAAGAGGTACATCAAAATCCATGGTGATTTGTTCCATTTTCATTTAGGAAATTTGATGGATATAGTAACTGCCTAGTTGTTGTTTATCTATAATCCTCTAGCACGTGAGAGAACTAGCCACATACAAGGCTATATCTCGCATCATTCTTTTCCACCAAAAAAATGATGTAGGTATTTAGACATCTTGATGGTTTTGGGATGTGTGATGTATGTTGACAAATGAGCTTTCTTTAAGATGTGATCCTTCAATGTTGATTCTTTGGGAACCTAGATATGATGTTTGTATGAAATTCCTAGATGCTCTCCCACTAAAAGTTGGGCTTGTGGCTTTGAGAGTAGGGCCTTCATCTTCCAGAGATTACAATTGGAAGATTAAGTTTCTACAAACTTAGAGAGTAGGTGAGAGAAAATTTGGATGTTGTCTTGTTGAAACTTTTGGATAATGGTTTTGGGACCGATCTAGAAAACTGTTCGAGTCTCCTTCTTAAGTGGCTAAACCAACAACACAATTGAGTGGTTTTTTGCTGAGGTAATCAACCACCACATTGTCGTAACTAGGATGGTAGACTATGGTGAAGTAATAATCCTACTCCATCTCTCATCAATGCCATAGTTGAAGGTCTTTCCAAGTCAGAAGGAACTTTTTGTTCTTCTGGTTAGTCAAGATGCCAACATTATCTCTGTGGAGGCAGTGTCACCATATCATCAGAGCATAGATGACTACTGTAAGCTCTATGCCAAAATTTGTGAATTTAATCTTATTGGGTTTTAGTTGTGTTGAGGAAACTGGGATGACATGCTAGTCTTTCTCTAGGAAGCATCCTAAGACCATCTTTGATGCATTGGTGAAGATGAATCCATTCTTTCCCTAGTCTATGGTCAACATAGGAGTGAAGGTAAGCTTATTCTTAAGCTCCTCAAATTTGGCTTCATATATGTAGAATATTTTCTATTTCTTCTAGGTGGGGTTGTTGAGGTTAAGAGAAATCTTCTAGAAATTCAACATGAATCACCGATTATAACATGCTAATCCTAAGAAACTTTTAGTCTTATTTTTTTCATTTGGGTGCTTTCCAATCAAAAACCTCTACACCTAGTAGGGTACACCACAATAGTTGTTCTGGACATGAGGTGTTACCAAAAATGACTTTCTCAATCCAATATCATCATTTTTAAAACCTTTTCTCTCTTTGGATATAAAGGATCTTTAATTAGTAATCATGGTGTTTTTGTATGTTGTCTAAGAAGATTAGGACTTCGTCAATTAAGACTATGTTGAACAATGCATGGAAGAGATGTAATATGTTATCGATCAGGTACATGAACATGCATGATGCTATGGATAATCCAAATGGAATTACTATGATTTCATATTGGGCATATTGTCTTAGAAAGTGGTTTTAGAATATCATCATTCATATCTTGGAATTTGTTATACTTGATTCATTGATAAATATTTGAGAAAACTTGGACAGTTTTCAACTAGTCAAAGAGGATATGAATTCTATGTAGATGATACTTGAAATTTATTTGTCTCGGTGCACATTCAATAGTTGATGCACATGTGGAGTGGAATGTCTTTTGTTTTCACAAAGAGGATAGAGGCTCCAGTAAGGAGCTGCTAGGTCAGCTAAAGCCCTTGTTTCGGAGTTTTTGTAGTTCTTTAGCCCAAGCAACTTAGTCAGTGCCATTGTATAAGGGGCCCAAGGATTTGGGATCATTAGGGAGCTAGCTGAATAGAGAATGTAACATCTCTATCCACAAGTATGCCTAGAAAATCTATGTAGAACACGTCAACATAGTCCCTATCCACCTCTAAGTCTTCAAGGGGGCATGTCTTAGAATATGACTCGATTATACTAGCTAGGAATGCTACACAACAGTTATATATCATCTACCTTTAAGAGTGACCATAATGACTGATGGTGTGATATTTCCTACCAAGGATAGTGAAAGGTGGAATTCCAGGCCTCTCTACTCTTATTTTCTTTTAACAAAATTTCAAGATATTTGTAGATCCAATTCATTCCTATGATGAAATTAAAGTCATTAACATGCATGAGAATGAAATTGATAGGGAGTTCATAATTGTGGTATTTACTCATAATACTGGTGTTTTAAACAAAGACAAAAATATTTTCCCACTCAAGTGGTGACATCTAAGACAAATCATATGTCCTTGAAATCCCAATTGAGCACAGCTCTAAGAACTTAAACCTAAGTTGAATAACACTTTGACCGAGTGTCTCATATATGAAGTATTCCTACATTTTTATACATGGATTTTGAAGTCATATATTATTCACATTATGTGATATAGGAAATAAATTTTATAAGCATAATACCCTCGATAAGTTACTTTACATTTTCTTGAGCCTCTTCATTATTGATGGTGAACCAACAATCTTGTATATGATGAATAGTTGAATGGGTGGCTATGTGGTTGGGTTGTAGCCATGTGTAACGTCCCCATATTCTGCCTTCCCAAAACATCATGGGGACAAGAGGACGAACTCTAAATATGTTACTCAGAGTGTGATGCGGAAACATTATACACAAACATGAAAAAACAACCATAAGTATAAACCATAAACATCCTCAACAATCAACATGCATATATTGCAGAATGAATTATTATAGCATGAAATACCATAACATATGAAAAGATAAATTTTGCATAAATATGAATGGTTACTATATCCTAATTAGGATCTCACACAATCGGTACAATATGTACAACTTCTCACTTCACATATTTTCTCCTGTGCTAGATCTAAACCTAAAACGTATGTGAAAAGTGGATCAACACACAAGATGTTATATACGTGAGTAAAGATATTACTAATATTCTTACATTTGTCAAAATTTTAGAAAGAAAAGAAATTATACTAAAAATCATTATATAATGCAAAAAATGAGGGAAACCATTCTTGTATTAGCCTTAGTTGAGAATGTATATCTAAGTGGTGTTAGAATTTCACATTTTCACGCCCCTGGGGCAATGGGGATCGCTTCCCCTAAGTATATGGGTATGTGATGACCTTATATTTTGAAAGAGAGATAGAGATACAAAGATAGACTAATAAAGAGTGGAAGAATAGAACCACTTAGTTGCTACAAATGATCTATTTTATTTGTTGTTCATAGTGACATGCCGAAGATAAATACTATATTCATAGAACATCCAAGCAATATTCTAAATTAAGAATAAACAATACTCATCGATGTGTTTCAGACAAGAAAACTAGTGATATACATAAATAAAACCCACATACCTGAGTTCAGAGATCTCTTATTTCCTAGACCATCTAGATCATCTGATCATCACCTAATTAATAAAAAGTGAGCATCATTAATATATGATCCTAATTATTCAAAGTATTTTAGGTACATGTTATGGTTTAGTAAAACCTTGGTTGAAACTGTTATTAAATGTGTCTCTGATAATATTCAACTGACCTATATGCCATAAATTAGGTCGAGTTTGATTTTCATATTTTTCAGATGCTTTATCTATTCTCTAGAAGTAATATGAGAGTATAGAAATCTAACTCTTATCTGATAGGAGAAGACTAATTATTTGGGAATATTGTTCCATTCAGATTCCAAAAATGGCTTTCAATCAAAATTAGGGTTTACAAGGATTTAACTAAGAATTTATGTTGACCGGATACAATTTATTTCATTTAGTGAACCCTAAAGGAGCATTATCATAAAAATTAGAAAAGAACAACAAATGTAAATAAAAGGACTGATCTAGGGGTCTTATAATAAAGGGTACATTTTCTGAGTCCAATGACAAATTTGGGAGAGTTTTAGGCCATTGCAACCATATTTCTAAGATCAAGTGTATTTATGAGAATTTGGAAGGAATTTATCTGACATGGATTATTTGAGCCATGTATTCCATTCAGGACTCTCAATCCAGTGGTTGAGACAAAGCCACCTTGCTTTGTAAGTGTTACGACCCCACCTCCTGATAACCCCCAATTAAGGGATACCGAGTGGTCGAAGTCACACCCATAACTTCCAGATCAAAGGTTTGATACTTAACCAAGAACAATTATTACATTTCAACAATCTATACTGAAAAGCTATAATAAAATTTTGCATACCTTTTGAAAATTTTGGATTTCTAAACTTCTATCCATGTATGTATTGTACTCTAACTAATCCTCCTTGCATTTTACTTCATGTATTTTGCAATATGATGATTTACTGTTTGTCCTTTTGGCTTGTACCTAAAACACCGTATGTGGGGGAAATAATAAATGTGCAACTATGATAACAATGAATCATTCAATTAATCATTTAACAATCAAGATTACGTTTTAAATATAACTTCGCGATCCAAGGGTACCCTATCCTCTGTGTTGTCCACATTAAACCCCTCATGATTCACATATCAAGTGAACCAATTTCTAGTGTTGAGTCACATGGAACTACTCATAGGTAGACCACTCCTTAACTCAGGGTGTGGTAAAGAGTCTCATGGCACTACTCGTAGGTAGCCCATTTTCTAACTCTCGGTAACCTAGACGTTGCTCTAGGATTACCCCTTTTTTAGCCCTTTCAAAGAAACAGAGGTGGACCCGGATCTAGCCAGTTATATATATACTTATGGTGATAATCATAGTCACATTATAGTTGCATGAAATAAATAGACATCCAACAGTTATTTTCAAGCAACCGATTAAAACTTCGGGAATCGCCGTGAAACTAGAGAGATTATTCATAAGAGTAACCACATACCTGATTTGATGATTTCACAAGCATTAAGCAAATCCAACCAACCATGCAATCCAAGAAATTCAACAATCACATAATTCCTGAAAAGAATATTTACTCTATTTATTACACACTTTATCAAGAACCTACTTTATTGACTTGGATTCACTTTCTAGGGTTTATGTTTCCATTTTAGGGTTTCATTTTGCAATTAGGGTTTCCCTTCATCTTTTACCATATTAAACCCTAATTTTATGCCATTACTCATAAACCCTAATTATCTCATCTATTCTCTAATATTAAGGTTATCTTAACAACATATAACCCTATTTTCAGATTTAAAGATACCATTAACCATTAATTAATTTCATTAAGCTTCTTTTACATTAAAGCTACTATCTTTATCATTTTAATCAATGACAAGATCATTATGCGTACCTATCATCAATTCAAATTTCATTATGGTTTAATCACATATGAACTCGATTCGTCATAATTCTACCTTTTATTCATGAGAAAACCCTAATTACTACATTTAGGGTTTTTATCCATAATTAGGAACTTTAATGCTCAAAATAGATTATAACCATCATATAACAACATTTTTCAAATCAAATATGATCTTATCCTCTTTGACCCCAAATTAGGGTTTCTAAATACTTAATCATTCTCATATGGTGTAAAAACCCTAAATCATGCAATTTTACAATCTAACATTATCATTCAACATGTTATTAATAATTCAATTAACCCATTAAGCATACTAGATTCAACATTTACTCACAAAAAGGCTTTTTAACTTAACTTTAATCCACTTTTCATCAACTTATTGTACTTTTCAATTAGAAATGGGATCAATCTTTAATATCATTTTTATTGGATTCCTCTCGCCCTCCTGATCAATTTTCATATATAACTTGTTTTCATCCGAGCATCCTAACAATTTCTATCATTTTTGCAAGATAAAGTTAATTGGGCCAACCAAAGGCCGCCATGTCACCTTTATATCTTGTTATTAATTAGTCGAAGAAGGCTACCATGAAAGGACATACCTGTCCTTGGGTCTTGAATACTAGGACAGGGGCATACGAGTCTTTTGACTCTATCCTTCTTCTTCCTCACGTGGGGCGCAATCTGCGTTCTTGCCGCCAGGGATGGCAGTCAACCTCCGAGTTGACTCCATGCCACAAGACCCTGGAGAAGGAATCGATGCGGCCGGAGCCACCGTCTTGGCTCCCTGAACTCGGCTGGACTTCCACTGACACGAGGTAGTAGTGGGAATAGAAAAAAGCATGAGCCCGTCAGAGACAGAGAATAGCTCCGCAGGTCTGACGACTCCGCGACGACCTGGGACGAATTGGGGCAAGGTAACGGATCCTGAGAAGTTGGTGTTTTCCGAGCGTGCATTAACCCTCTTGCTTGTGGGGTTCCCACCCCTTATATAGGCGGGGGAGATGCCTGTGTGGTTCCATGGAGTCCAGGCTCCATCGGACATTGGGAAAAGCCCCAATGGTGCACAAAACCCAGCCATCCAAGGGTCATTAGATCAGTTTTATTCTCCCGAACTCGGATATACACTTTTTAAGTTTCCTTGTTGATCAGGGTGAGAGATATAGATGTGGGGGGGATTGCCTACTATTGTTTCTATCAGACTATAGGTAGGAGATGATAGACTTCCATCCGATCTCAAACCAATGGTCTCCAGCGTGCCCATTATATTTCTGAAAGAAATCATATTGTGACATTTAAGATAATCGAGTCACTTTAGGATTTCTAGAAAAATCCATATCTCATAAACCACTTATCCGTTTGATCCCAAATTTTAAGGGAAAGTCTATAAAGACTTAATCTACTTATATTCCAAGTTTTAAATCTAAAATCAAAAGGAATACCTCTTTTTCTTCATATGCAAGTCAAAGACTCACAAACCATGTATTATGTATAAAAACACATATTTTCTCTCTCCTCTTTTTCTATTTCCTTTATTTTGACTACTCTTTCCATTAGTAATCCATGTAAACGGAATCTAATCAGTTGTGGCCATCAATGCCACTTTCTAGAGTTTTCATTACATTTCTCATAAATATATTATTATTTCTTTATTAAAATATCTCTTTTTAAGGATTTCTCTTTACCTTTCTTTTTATTTTCCTCATTGGAATTCCTTTTAACATTATAAACCTTATGGATACGAAAATCCACCAAAGATAACTCAATCATACCTCTTTCCACTTATTTCCCATATTTTATCAATGTTTCCAATTTCTTTCTTAGTAAGGAAATATTTAACTAATCTTTTCTTTTCTTGTTGCATTATCTTTGCAACTTTGGAATCCTTGGAACCCAAGGAACCCAAGAGGCACGAAATTCATCTTTGGGTAACATTCCTTTGCCTTCTAGAGGTTTCTACATCTTTCTTTTCTCTATTTTCTTATTTAATTATTTAATAATGGAGTTTCTTTTTTCTTTTCCTTGTTGTTGGGCCTAATAGCCAATAAAGCCCACAAAACAACCAACAAGGCTATTGTAAACAAAATCCATTTATTCAAAAAAAATTATATCATTATTTGTTCAAATATCTTCAATAGGAGAAATTACATTTCTCGCCAAAAGAACCCAAAAATTGGGGTTATAACATCTTTCCCCTCTTATAGGAATTTTGTCCTCAAAATTCTATCAAGCAAATAAACAATTCAAGATAAGATTTTTGCATGTCCATCATTGGCCCCTATGTGGCTTTAACTTACCCATGGAGCTTCCAAAGAACCTTTATCATCACATATCCTTTCCTCTGAGTTCTTTCATCCTGGCGTCTATAAACTACACAAGTGACTCAGGCCATTTCAACCTCCCTTGGGGCTCTCTAGGTTCATTGTTTAGCATATAGCCTGGGTACCTAACATAGTGCTCTAAATTGGACACCTGGAACTTATAACACATTTCTTTATCCTGAGGGGTAAGGTCAAACATAACCTTCTCCACGAATCCATCTCAAATGGACCCATGTATCGGGGACTCAGCCTTCTTAGCTATAGCTCAGAGTGGTCAGATTTTCATGTCACATATTCTTCCACAGTGAACTACATGTCAGTCTACTTTGTATCTGCTCACGACTCTCGTCGTCTCTAGGATCCTTTCAACTATTGCACGATCAAAGCGACTTCGTTTACACGCACTGTGGCCCTTTTCTAACCATCACATGGTCCTTTCACCTACATCACCTTACCGAAGTGGTGACCGACACAACCTCCCTTACAGAGCTTCTTTAAATCCCGATACTGGCTATGGTGGTCATAATCACATCTTTCATAGGACAAAAACTGTATCTAGCTATCACCCAAATCGAGCACATATGCTCTCATCAGACCCTTTAGTCTGGATCATACTAACCATAGTTAGGGGTGATTGTGACATCCCCAGATTTTCTAAAACTTAATCTGATGTGTGACGTCCAAATTAAAACCCTCACCTCAACGAGAATCCCAATTTAAACATCCCACACAAGGCTAAGAAGAAGAAAATCAAGGGAGTCAGAAGGAAACAACCAGTAGCACATGCACATGAACAATAAACAAACCACAACACATGTTCACCATTCAACATATAATTATAAAATGAATTGTTACAACATTTGATATTGTAATGCCCGGGCCCACTGCCCACAACTCTAGTAGAGTTTCAGGAATGATGACTGGCCCCACAAATCACCACTAGCCTTAACTGTGCACTTTGTCCACACTGACGCGCAAGCCAAGATCAACTTCCCAACTGGTCACCCATCCTAGTACTACTCCAAGTCGAGCACGCTTAACTATGGAGTTCTTTAGTGATGGGCTCCCACCTTGGTGATATGGGTAGTCCAATCATTCCTTTTTAAGATCATGTTATCCAAGGCCTCAAATCATGGGATGTTACAATCTCCCCCACTTAGACTCTTGACGTCCTCGTCAAGGCTCAACTATAAGACCTCATAATCTGACCCCATTTCAGTGCAGACCCACAATGGCCCATGGACACCTAGCTCCCGATCATGGAATACCAGCGCAAGGGTGGATACGTCAACCATGGACAACCCTTTCTTACATGCCTGGACCGCACGGCTCAAGACTGGCATGCCATGCCCATGCGGGCCCCACCTACTAGAGGGGTTATGGCTCTGATACCATTTGTAATGCCCGGGCCCACTGCCCACAACTCTAGTAGAGTTTCAGGAATGATGACTGGCCCCACAAATCACCACTAGCGAGAATCCCAATTTAAACATCCCACACAAGGCTAAGAAGAAGAAAATCAAGGGAGTCAGAAGGAAACAACCAGTAGCACATGCACATGAACAATAAACAAACCACAACACATGTTCACCATTCAACATATAATTACAAAATGAATTGTTACAACATTTGATATTGTAATGCCCGGGCCCACTGCCCACAACTCTAGTAGAGTTTCAGGAATGATGACTGGCCCCACAAATCACCACTAGCCTTAACTGTGCACTTTGTCCACACTGACGCGCAAGCCAAGATCAACTTCCCGACTGGTCACCCATCCTAGTACTACTCCAAGTCGAGCACGCTTAACTATGGAGTTCTTTAGTGATGGGCTCCCGGAAAAGGAGGTGCACCTTGGTGATATGGGTAGTCCAATCATTCCTTTTTAAGATCATGTTATCCAAGGCCTCAAATCCTGGGATGTTACAATCTCCCCCACTTAGACTCTTGACGTCCTCGTCAAGGCTCAACTATAAGACCTCATAATCTGACCCCATTTCAGTGCAGACCCACAATGGCCCATGGACACCTAGCTCCCGATCATGGAATACCAGTGCAAGGGTGGATACGTCAACCATGGACAACCCTTTCTTACATGCCTGGACCGCACGGCTCAAGACTGGCATGCCATGCCCATGCGGGCCCCACCTACTAGAGGGGTTATGGCTCTGATACCATTTGTAATGCCCGGGCCCACTGCCCACAACTCTAGTAGAGTTTCAGGAATGATGACTGGCCCCACAAATCACCACTAGCGAGAATCCCAATTTAAACATCCCACACAAGGCTAAGAAGAAGAAAATCAAGGGAGTCAGAAGGAAACAACCAGTAGCACATGCACATGAACAATAAACAAACCACAACACATGTTCACCATTCAACATATAATTACAAAATGAATTGTTACAACATTTGATATTGTAATGCCCGGGCCCACTGCCCACAACTCTAGTAGAGTTTCAGGAATGATGACTGGCCCCACAAATCACCACTAGCCTTAACTGTGCACTTTGTCCACACTGACGCGCAAGCCAAGATCAACTTCCCGACTGGTCACCCATCCTAGTACTACTCCAAGTCGAGCACGCTTAACTATGGAGTTCTTTAGTGATGGGCTCCCGGAAAAGGAGGTGCACCTTGGTGATATGGGTAGTCCAATCATTCCTTTTTAAGATCATGTTATCCAAGGCTTCAAATCCTGGGATGTTACAATCTCCCCCACTTAGACTCTTGACGTCCTCGTCAAGGCTCAACTATAAGACCTCATAATCTGACCCCATTTCAGTGCAGACCCACAATGGCCCATGGACACCTAGCTCCCGATCATGGAATACCAGCGCAAGGGTGGATACGTCAACCATGGACAACCCTTTCTTACATGCCTGGACCGCACGGCTCAAGACTGGCATGCCATGCCCATGCGGGCCCCACCTACTAGAGGGGTTATGGCTCTGATACCATTTGTAATGCCCGGGCCCACTGCCCACAACTCTAGTAGAGTTTCAGGAATGATGACTGGCCCCACAAATCACCACTAGCGAGAATCCCAATTTAAACATCCCACACAAGGCTAAGAAGAAGAAAATCAAGGGAGTCAGAAGGAAACAACCAGTAGCACATGCACATGAACAATAAACAAACCACAACACATGTTCACCATTCAACATATAATTACAAAATGAATTGTTACAACATTTGATATTGTAATGCCCGGGCCCACTGCCCACAACTCTAGTAGAGTTTCAGGAATGATGACTGGCCCCACAAATCACCACTAGCCTTAACGGTGCACTTTGTCCACACTGACGCGCAAGCCAAGATCAACTTCCCGACTGGTCACCCATCCTAGTACTACTCCAAGTCGAGCACGCTTAACTATGGAGTTCTTTAGTGATGGGCTCCCGAAAAAGGAGGTGCACCTTGGTGATATGGGTAGTCCAATCATTCCTTTTTAAGATCATGTTATCCAAGGCCTCAAATCCTGGGATGTTACAATCTCCCCCACTTAGACTCTTGACGTCCTCGTCAAGGCTCAACTATAAGACCTCATAATCTGACCCCATTTCAGTGCAGACCCACAATGGCCCATGGACACCTAGCTCCCGATCATGGAATACCTGTGCAAGGGTGGATACGTCAACCATGGACAACCCTTTCTTACATGCCTGGACCGCACGGCTCAAGACTGGCATGCCATGCCCATGCGGGCCCCACCTACTAGAGGGGTTATGGCTCTGATACCATTTGTAATGCCCGGGCCCACTGCCCACAACTCTAGTAGAGTTTCAGGAATGATGACTGGCCCCACAAATCACCACTAGCCTTAACTGTGCACTTTGTCCACACTGACGCACAAGCCAGGATCAACTTCCCGACTGGTCACCCATCCTAGTACTACTCCAAGTCGAGCACGCTTAACTATGGAGTTCTTTAGTGATGGGCTCCCGGAAAAGGAGGTGCACCTTGGTGATATGGGTAGTCCAATCATTCCTTTTTAAGATCATGTTATCCAAGGCCTCAAATCCTGGGATGTTACAGATATTACATATTGAAC
Source organism: Alisma plantago-aquatica (assembly GCA_963693085.1). NCBI lineage: Eukaryota > Viridiplantae > Streptophyta > Magnoliopsida > Alismatales > Alismataceae > Alisma > Alisma plantago-aquatica. Next base: position 313,118,548 of record OY856415.1, on the reverse strand, counting down.
AGTAAACTATACACATACATGTACTACCACTAAACTATAGGATCTTAAGACAATAGGTCCACCTGTACATCAGCTCGCTACACAACTCTCAACTATCCTGGATGTTCAAGAGCATAACCACAACCTATACAAAGATTACATGCGGTACACGTCAGCACAATATTTCAATAATATTGTACTGAGTATCCCTACGTGTCTTTTTATATACCTCTCATCATATCTTGGCAATAAGATAAAACTAATACTTGGTAGTAATAGAAGAATATAAGAAAAGTGTATACTTGCACAAAGATATTCATTAACAAAAGAGAACACATATTTTAAGCTTATTTCCATCATATATCTCGTGCATCTGCCCCTAGGGCTTTGATGTGTTTAGGCCTTGTCATATAAATCGTACATCTGCCCCTAGGGCTTTGATGTTACATCTGCCCCAAGGGCTTTGATGTTTGTCAATGCACTGTACTACCAAAGAGTTTAGTTCTATCATATGATGGATCATATATTTTATGTTTCATGTGTTCATAGACATAGGTACGGAAAATCAAGCAACATATCATGCAAGAATAATCATATCATGCAATATCATATGCCAAGTATTTTACTACACATATAAAACAAGCATATTGTATAATAAGCCAAGTAAGTGGTAATGGCGTACCTTCCAAAGAGACATCCAAATCATCACACATATCCCTGATGTCAACTATATCCTGGTCAACCCTGATAAACATAACATCACATATCACCATCAGAGTCTCATCATCTTACATCTCATCTTGACCCTAATCGTGTTCATTAGGGTTTCAATTTATCTCATTAGGATATATACATTATTACTTGTCTTATATTCATCCTTATGTAGGATTTATGTTACTGAAGATATGTTCCGGATTAGGATACATAATCTAAACATCAGGTTCCATATCATTATTTGTACAGATTAACTCTAAGGTTACATCATTAACCTAGATTACGGGTTTAAACCATGTAATACGAGTCAACTTCACATAACATGAACTTTATATATCTAACTGATATCCGACTTACATCTTGTCTTCATATCAGTTATATGAACAGACTCTGTAAATTTCACCATTTATTGAGCATGCATGTATTTATTACATTTTATTTAAGGTTATTAGCCCTAATTAGCCATATGGAACAAATTACATGATTTTGTGCATCAACATCATAATCACTGACCTTATATAGATTTTAAACATCAAAAAGGATTTACTGACATTTTATCATAGTTTTATGTCATCATTTGCTATTTATTATCCAATAAACAAACATTACATATCTTACATGGTATTGCTGATATTTAATCATCAAAATCCTAATATTATTATTCCATCTTGTTCTATGCATTTTTTTGAGAACTTCAGTGCCTTATTCATATTTTTCGGATAATCGAGCTATTTACTATGAATTATACAAGATCTGAAAGTTTGCTAAATTATTTACCTTTAACGGCCAATCACCTTGCGCCATGTGTCCACTAGGGTTGGGCGCAACTCCAGCTCTTCTCACTTGGACCTGCATGGTTCAACTATGAGCCGGCCAGCCTTGTTCTGGGTTTCCTTGGTTCGATGGCTGGACCACCAACCCTTCTGTCTCTCGTCTGATTCCACGCGATCCATTCACGTGCGTCTGGAGTAGGGTCGCCACTGTGATCCTCCCCTCCGGTGAGCGATCAACTGAGGTGTAGGGGTCCTCATTTGTTACTAAGACCACATCCAGCTTCAGCATCAACCACTAGATCTCCACAGCTAGTGAAGCTTCCATGTTGTCCTCTGTAGATCCATGACCACGAGGTCACCGGAGATGGTGGCCACCGCGACGTCAGGAAAGGGGGAAAAACATCCCCGATCATAAAAACCATCCGGAAATCTTCCGTAAAGCACCGCAGTCCCTCCTTCAACTCGTCCATGTCCTTTATTACAGCGAGGAGCACCGCTCGTGAGCCTCTGAGCTTTGTCGTGTCCTCCAGCAAAGTAGAGGTCGTCAGCCATGGAAGAGTTCACAGACGCCGCTAGAAATGCAAGAAAACTTCTATTATACCCTCTTCATTTCTCCTTCCTCATATTCCTCAAAACCACCTTCCGTCTTGCTCTGTTCTCACCTATAACTCCATGCGACACCTTCACTGTCTACTTATGGCCTCCGTCTGTGATTTGCGGTGGAGAAGACAGTGAACGGGAGAGCTCATTCCCTATGCTCACTTGGTTGTTCGGACTGAAACTAGGGTTAACCCAACTCTTTGGGAAGAGGTGAGTACAACTGCTGGGTTGGAATCACGTTCAAGTCCACAATCTACGTGTAATGCGACGTTGTGGTTGTTGCCTTCGGTCAAGTCAGTAACTGCAAGGTAGGAGAATGTTTCTCTACCGTTAGGTGACATCCAAGGTCCTGAGTTGACGCTCTGATCCGTGGCCTCTTCTTTAGAGTGTCCACAACCTAAGATCAGTGATCTAACGGCCAGAAAAGGGGTCGTGCATCCTCAACTAAACTAGGGCACGTGACAGAGATTAAAGATCACCAACTTAGGTCCAAAACACATCAAAAAGTGCATTATTTCACAAAAATCAAACCACCATAACATCCTGTAGGAATATATGATTGTCACCAAATTTTGACCATAGATTTCCTACCACTCAAGAAACCTTCTACCAAAATTTGGTGCCAAAACTCAATTGCTAGATCATCCAATTAAATTCTTCAAAAAGGCATAAAAAGAGAAATCTTAACCATGATATCAACATCACATCAGCACACCTACTTTGTTAAAACCTTGGAACTCTCAATATTATTCAACCTTATGATTTCACCAATGTCATTGGATGATCAAGGACTCCAAAAGTCCACTCCATCACAGTGATAAACTGTACTAACATTGAGTTCTTCATGTACCTACTTCCACTTTATGGAAGTGAACCTCTAGGTCAAACTCAAGAACCTTTGAACTCACATCATGGTTTAGTTGGACCATCTCTCTCATGGGTAGTCGAACCAGATCTGTCCCTTCACAGAACTCTCTCTTTCTCATGTCATCTAGGTAAGGCGACCTACCATAACCCATATTGCATCTCGACCTTCCTTGGTCAAGGGGAGACTTATCACAACATCCATAGTAATGAACTCCCATTCACTCTTGGGAACTCTTTATCCTCTATATCAATGCACTGGGTTACCGGGGCTCATCCTTCACCTTCTGTCTTGCACGGCCACATGCCACATGCAGTTTTGTCTTAAGCATCCAAAGTTCCATAATCACTTACTATCTTTGTAGTATCACAGTGTTTGGTGATCTTAAAATCATGATTTTTGGTACGTCATGATTCCTCAAAATCGATTTCTCAGAAACCCTAAACCAATCTCATCAGGGTTTTATTACCTTCCTATCCAAGAGGTGTATCTGAGGTTCCATCACCATCCTTTCATTACATCAAGGACTAGACTGCCAAACTAAACAACCATTAACTAGTTCAACATATCTTGTTACCTCTGAGTGTTAGCCAAACATATCTTGTTTCCAAGCTTAGGGTTAGCCTAACAACCTCTTCTAGCCAAACTAGGCAGCTATATCTCAACCACTTCACATCCTTAGGTATTAGTTAACATTGAAGACATACATTTCCCTATATTTCACTTATTGTCTCACCTTAAACTCTCTGTCAATCTTCATTAAGAACACTTTGAGCTCATCTTCTTATTGATCAAACTCAATCTTGTATGACTCATATCTCATGATAAAAACATCATCATGAGGTGACTACCTCATTCATCTTAGTGTTTGCAAACCATCCATGTATTATTTACTTTACCAGGGTATGTTATCTTCTCTATCCCCATGTCTCGTGGCAACGTTCCAACCTACATCATCTCTTATCCTTGGTTTATGCCATGTGTAATGTCCTATCTCTCACCCCCATAACAAGAGGAAATAAGCATTTGGCTGCAGTCCAAATACAGAGTTCTTCCTGTTCCAAGAGTAGAGATGGTACATCCCACCTTGCTAGTACACCTTTAAATCTAAGTTGAAATGTGCCTCATATGTCACTTCATCACAATCATCTCGATATCAAAGTTACTTCCATGGAAGACTAGTCCTGAATCTACTGAGGTTTACCCACATCCCTTGGTCACCTCCTGTAGGTCTATAGGGTGACGACACTCTTGGGGTCATCCATCTTCCCTCATGCATCAAGAGATTTCCCTACTCATCTACCCTTTGGGTCCCATGAGTTCATGAAGGTGATCAATCTCCTAACCCATGGCCATCAGACAATGATAGCTGTTACCACCCGACCCTATGGTCATGTGCAACTAGGGAATTAGGCAACTCCTACTTCCATCAGTCTTACCCCCACCTGACCCTAGGATAGATTTAGGATTCTCTTATAGTACATGTTCAACTTAGAACCTTACCCAAGCCTTCATCATCTCTCTCTCTGCATTCATGGGCTGACTGTCATCCTTTCATCGGGGTCATGGCAACCTGCCTACCTTGGTCAAGCCCCATATCGGTTACCTCCATGGTAACACATCCATATGCACATAGAGATGGCTATCTATGGGTCTACAGGTTCATTCTCATACCATGTACTTTTCACTTAGCTTCTCAAGATCCTATGAGACCTCTTTAGGTTACCTTAAACCAACAAAATTGGTATACACCCTACAAAAGGGTCCCTCTCCCAGGATGGGAGGAAAACTTCATCTTGATAACAAAGGTCACAAACGTCCTTAGGGTTTATATTTACATGAGCATGCTTGAACCTAGCAAGATATTAAGGCATAATAAGATCACCTATTGAACCATGCTAGGTCATACTTGTCCTCTTTCCTTAATGCTGGATCAAGATCATACCTTCCTTTATCATCAACCTAGCTGGGAGGGGTTTGCCAAACATACCTTAAACGTAAGGGGTTTTCCTTTCCTCTCAACATAGGAAGTTCCATGCCCGCATCCACAGAAACTCAACTCTCATTATGAGCATTAGGTACACCACTTCCCCTCTTAGGCCTAATAACCCTAGGTTCACTTTTAGGTGTCCAATTGCATGCTCTATGTTACGACCCCATCTGAGCTTAATTGGTAAACTAGGGTTTACCTAGACAATTGCAAAGATTAGTTAGAATAATCATTCTTAAAATCTAATTAATGACGATAACACAATTAGGATGTTTTAACTATGATAAGAAGTCTAAATGTTCTTTTGTCTTGAGAATTAGGGTTTGAGAAACATAAACCTTAATCGGCCCAAAATAGGGTTTTGATGATACATGAATACAGAATTTGATAAGTAGAATGTCTCACTAAATGATTTTTAGTATTTTATGTGTAACTCTTATTTACTTCAAATTTGGATATGATTTGGATATATAAAATATGAACAATATTGGTAAATATCAAAATTTTTGAAGAATTCCCTGACCTGTTAATCGGCCGAGTTTCAAACTCGACCGATCACATTTCCAGAATTTTACAGCAGTGTGGTAATTGAATTTTATCTTTTTATTAGTATATCCAATTGATCTCAAATTTTAACTGTGCTTAAAAAACACAGTTTTAGACACTCTGTTAAATTGGAATAATTTTTGGATGACTTTTGAATCCCTACAGTAAGAGTGTCGGTCGAGTTTGTGCAGGACAAACTCGGCCGAATATTTTGCAGACTGCAATATAGCAGTGCACTGTTCTATTTTTAATTATTTATTGGTAACTCCAAATGATCCCAAATTTTAACTGAAGCTTTAAAGAACAATTATAAACAACGTGATAAATTCTCATAATTGTTAGAGAATGTTTGATCTCTGAAATAAACGAATTACAGTAACTTTTGTATAACTGAATATTCAGCCTATATAATTAAAGTTAAGTGTTGGGTCAATATGCAATTGACCCAAGCAGCTCAATTGACTTATATGAACGACCACACACACAAGCAGCTCTCATTCTTCGTCATTCATTCCAGAGAAATGAGCTCCTAGAGAGAGAGGGAGAATTAGGGCTTGAGTGAAGAAAGTGGGGGAATTGCTGAATTATGGTTCTGCGGTCCCAAGAGTGGTGAAATCAAGTAAGTTTGGATCCTTTGCATAGACTTTTATGGTGAATCTTCTCTCTCATGTAAAGATTCCGTCCTTGCTCTGATTTGATCCAAGATGATGTCGAAATTCCCTCTTTTCTCACCCTTTCTTCATAATCCCTCATTTTCAAGGTTTCCGAGTTGAATAAAAGAAGAATTGGGAGATTTGCTAGGGATTTGATAGGAATTCGAGATTCCCTGAGTTGAGCTGAAGTTGTGAGGTGTTTTCACACCTTAGGGTGAGTGGGTTCTTCCTTCAAACATTCTAATGCACGAATTTGATTATAGCATCCAAATCCCTAATTGCTTAGTATGTGATTCTAAAACCTAAAATGTCCGTTTGATTTAAGATTGTTGCAAATTGATATGATATGGATTCCTTCTCTGTTTTAAATGATTCCTAAATGGTAGATTCATATCAGAAACGTATGCAACACTTCCTAGTGAGAATGCTTTACAGATTTATATCAAATGATGTAATTAGGGTTTAACCTAATTGAGACATCACTAGTGTTTCAACCTTATTGAAAAGGACTAGTAACTCTATAAGTGGTTAGGATGTATCTCGTGGGTTATCTTAGTTGAATCTTATTCTGGATACATGATATCACAGTGATGATATGGAAAACCTAAATTTAGTTGAATTTTCATGTTTTCATGTCTATATTGATTGCATATGATTTGTTGGAAACAATCTTTATTTAGTGAATGCTTATATCCTATGAAATCCTTATGAGAGCCATGTGACAAGTGAATGAGGTAAATGAAAAGGTGAATGAGGCAAATGCAACCCTAACAGTAGGGTGTTGGCATGTGATGAATGAATAAGGCAAATGAAACCCTAAGGATAGGGTGTTCAATGAATCATGCTATGGTAATATGAAAGGTCTCGATATGAGATGTGGTGATATTTAATTGTTAAATTGTATGTTTCTAGTGCATTTAACTTTATATGCTTGTTCTCCTTGAAATGATATTTACCTACTGCAGGGCTTCTTATATTTCAATACATATCTCGTAAATTGCAGGTGATGAGATATGACATGCCCTAGAAAGGGATGTTACTGAGACATGGTATATGTTGAATACATGAGCTAAGATATTTACATGTTAATCAAGTATAGACCTAAGTGCCCTAACACCGTAGAACCCCTTAGACGGGTCTGCAACTTTGGGGTGAAACTCGTGTTGCAACATCATCCGTGCTTGTGTCGCGGACAAACGAGGAAAGAGAAAAAAAAGGGCAGTGTCTAACAACAATTGTGCTTGTGTCACAATGGCGCTGCGATATCACCAGAAAACTTGGTTATCTAACACCATTCGTGCTTGTGTCGCGAAGGTAACCCTGTGACTCTCCGCCGGTGTACTCAGGTTTAAGGAGGAGTCGAGAGCACACGTGGTTGTGCGAGGAGGCCGAGGAGCCTGTGTCCTGTGCAGACCAGGACGAGTAGTCAGACTTAGCACTTCCCGGGTGTGTCGCTAAGTCTTGTACGGTGGGACCGTAGCATGAATTTGTTGTGGATCTTCATATGCAGAGTACACTGTATATGTTTAGGGCATAATCTAAAATATGATCATATAGGTTCACAAAGTTCTTTATAAATGAAAGAGTTAAGGAAGACTAGAAGCATAGTGTTGTTGTAGTTATTCTTTGGATCCAATATTTACATTCTTTGTTATTTCAATTATATTGTTTTAGAACTGCTCAGTGTAGTATTAACTGTTGTTAAATTTCATATCGTTTATTCAAATTATATCTGTAATCACTTTAGTGCATTAGTCTGTTTCCATGAAGTACTCATTCACTGAGCGAGTAGGCTCACCCCTCTACTCAAACATTTTAGGGTTAACCGCGTGGACTTGAAGATGATCAGAGCATCAGTGTAGACCTGCCACAGGAGTCAAGTACGAGATTAGTTGTGTCAGTCGGTCCTTGTCACTCTAGGTCCTCAGTAAGAGTTTAGAGAGAGAGTTGTAATTACAATGTGTAATATTGTTTCTCTTTGATATGTATGCTAATTAGAAAGTTTCATGTGCATTGTGTAAAAGACACCGTGAATGCTTATACATGTATCTTTACTATTGAAGTCTGATTAGTAAAAGAAATGTTCAGATTCCATTGTTAATATGTTATGTGATTCAATGCAGGGAAACAAGAAAAGAAAAGAAAAAGTTAAGGGTGTTCTTTGTATTAAATATAAATCCCATCTTACGCCCTAATCTCATGATTTGAGGAAATTGTGAGATTGGGGTGTAACAGCTTGGTATCATAGCTTAGGGTGAGTTGTCAAGGACCATTAAGTTAGTAAGTTAGAGTCCTATGTGTAGCAGATAGGAGATGTTTGATTTTAGCTTTGGGGATTTGAGTATTTGGATATCCTGGCCCGTTATCTGAGTACTTGGATCAGCCAGTACAAGCTACTCTGTCTATTCTCTCACGTATACCCTGGCCAGGTATACAGTGGAAGAATGGGCTAGAGAGGAACCCTAGAAATGTTAGGGTTAGAAAACGAGAAAAGAAACAAGAATTAAGAGCATAAATGTAAAAGGAGATAGAACTTACATTTCATAATGTTGTTTTGTTGGAAATGTATACAAATGCTCTTATATGTTTGAATTGAAATATTCAATACTTTGAAATATGGGTCTTTAATATCTGTTGTACACTATGCAATTGTAGCATTTATTGATTTCACTCTTTGTAACAAGTAGACTAGAATTGACCTTTGAATGGGCTTTTGTTTCTATGGTTTTGCCCGCTGATTCGAGTGGAATTGCCATCAGCAGGTCTGTTTAGGTTTTCAGTCTATACACGATTCGGCCGAGTTGTATGTGGTTCGGCCGAGTTTCCTTAATAGACAATCGAATAGCAAACTGATCGGCCGAGTTGTATGTAATTCGGCCGAGTTTCCTTTTTCAAAAAATCAAACGACAAGTTGATCGGCCGAGTTTCAAGCGGATCGGCCGAGTTGTGAAGCAATCGGCCGAGTTTCTGACCAATCGGCCGAGTTTCTGAGCTGTGAGTGGCAGTTCAGGAAGAATGTAATCCTTTGTAGTTCTTGGCTTCAGGATTTCAGGTTTGGCCTGGTCCGGTTGGCAGGATGCGTTATTAGGATCTAATGAATCCTATCAATAGCATAATAAGAATAGAATTAGAATAATTAGACCCACCTCAGAGTAAGAATGTACATACAGTAAGATGTTGAAACATATGGGTAAGATCAGAAAAACTAAGAATTAGTCGAAACTGATATCTGAGGTTAAACTTTGGGGTCTCAAATGTGAAACCCTTAATTGGGAATAATAGAACATGATAAGAAATTCATAATCAGTTTATTAATTAATATTACATGAACTATACATATGAAATATAAAAAAGATATGTGAAATGTATGTATGGTTCAAGATAGCAAGAATCAATCATGAAGAATGAATCATAGAATAGCGTATAATGCTTTTATGAACTCTAAAGCAAAGGCTAAGTAGAAGAATAGAGTGAGCTTTCAATAGGTCCATAAAAGTAAAAAGGATCGTATGAATATGTAATTCATAAGACTAGAACAACAAACTAGTTTCTAAGCAAAGGACATAGGTGTAGTTTAATGAATGAATAAGTCATACAAAGGTAGACTGTATTCAGAAGAGAAAAACTTGATTGAAAGAGAAATTATGTTTGATCCATGTATGATCCACTTGATGTAAAAATGAAGAATATGTAATGTATTCAACATGAGTAAAAACTAATAGAAGGACTATTAATTTAGAATGTTAACTTCACAATTGTATAAAGATAAAGGAGGAAATATGTGCAACATGGTATACATGACCATACATATGAATAAGCAACATGGTCATAAAAAAAAATTTAGAATTAAAGATGACAGGTTAAAGAGTAGTATAGGGAAAGAGGACTATGAAATGTAAGAAAGGGTTTGAAATATGATGGAGCAGTTATAAAATAAAGAGGTTGTGAGATTCAAGCAAGTGCTAATTAATCAAATATCTCTGTTGATAACTAAGTAAATCTACATATGAGAATGTATTAAGGGAATGCTTGAATACAAAAATTCCAAGTCTTAAAATCATCTTCTCTTTCATATATTCCTTAATGAGAGCAAGATGGGAATGAAATGATAAGAGAAAATGAATCATATATGGTGCATAACTACCTTGGTGGGGTCATCTAGTGAATGTAATAGTGACATACAGTATGATGAAGTGCGATAAGAAATAAAATTCTTGTGTGATAGCAAGAATAATGAATAATCTATTCCTATCTTAAATGCTTCAATATTAATGAGGTTTATCGTATATAATCATATGAAAGGGATAGGTAGCAAAAAGTAAAGAAGTAATGAATGAGCAGAGAGATATGGGAAAACACTAGCTTTGTGTAATATGTAAATTTGTTCTTGCATGTATGATTTGTTGAAGGCATATTAGGGTATGAAAGTTGGTTCTACATGTGATTTCAGTGTATGTGTGCAAGCTATATGTTAAATTAAAGGCGTATGATAGTTGTAGTAATTCATACCTGATATGCATCCTAGTATTGTGTATTTGTAATATGGGGATACTGTTTGGATGATGTTAGAACACATGGAGAGATACCCTGAACAAGGTAGTCATACATATTCACTCATATTAATAGAATAGGATGATAATCAGATTGTTTGGACAAGTAACCCTAATGAGGTGTAGCTTGTTATACCTAGCTCTAATATAACTGAGTGATGGTAATTGAATATGATTAATGCTTGAATGACTGATACAATTGTGGATTACCTTATTACTGCTGTTGAAACCCTAAAATGATATAGTGCGATGGTTACACTTTGAATTGTGTGTGGGCCCATAACCCACAGGTCCCAGGATCGAAACATGATAGTATGGAATGAGGTGGTAATGCTTCACCTCATACATCCATGACCCAATGAGGATCCAAGAGTAGTATTGTGCAATTGATTGTTGAATCTAGTCTTTTAATTCAAGACTGTTTTGCTATTTGAATAGCACTTGATTAAAGTTTAAAACAGTATGGTGAACTTGCTTTTGTCACTTAAAGGTGATACAGAACAATAGAACTCTCTGAGCAGCATAAGTTGAGATAGTTGCATCAGAGTATCAGAGTTGCGCAGTGAAAGCGTGGTGGTTTATCTTTGCATTCTATGTTTGATTGTGGCATAAAGAATTTGCTTGATATCATTGAGAACTATTTGAGATATGTTGTGAGTTAGTAAAGAATTAAAAGATCTAATGTTGAAAACTACATTCGGGTATGAAATACAAGAATATAATAGCATGGAAGGCTTTAGAAGCTTAGAATAACCTTGAATGTATCTTTCTTGTAGGTTTATGTTTCGAGGACGAAACATTCTAAGGGGGGGAGAGTTGTTACGACCCCATCTGAGCTTAATTGGTAAACTAGGGTTTACCTAGACAATTGCAAAGATTAGTTAGAATAATCATTCTTAAAATCTAATTAATGACGATAACACAATTAGGATGTCTTAACTATGATAAGAAGTCTAAATGTTCTTTTGTCTTGAGAATTAGGGTTTGAGAAGCATAAACCTTAATCGGCCCAAAATAGGGTTTTGATGATACATGAATACAGAATTTGATAAGTAGAATGTCTCACTAAATGATTTTTAGTATTTTATGTGTAACTCTGATTTACTTCAAATTTGGATATGATTTGGATATATAAAATGTGAACAATATTGGTAAATATCAGAATTTTTGAAGAATGCCCTGACCTGTTAATCGGCCGAGTTTCAAACTCGACCGATCACATTTCCAGAATTTTACAGCAGTGTGGTAATTGAATTTTATCTTTTTATTAGTATATCCAATTGATCTCAAATTTTAAATGTGCTTGAAAAACACAGTTTTAGACACTCTGTTAAATTGGAATAATTTTTGGATGACTTTGGAATCCCTACAGTAAGAGTGTCGGTCGAGTTTGTGCAGGACAAACTCGGCCGAATATTTTGCAGACTGCAATATAGCAGTGCACTGTTCTATTTTTAATTATTTATTGGTAACTCCAAATGATCCCAAATTTTAACTGAAGCTTTATAGAACAATTATAAACAATGTGCTAAATTCTCATAATTGTTGGAGAATTTTTGATCTCTGAAATAAACGAATTACAGTAACTTTTGTATAACTGAATATTCAGCCTATATAATTAAAGTTAAGTGTTGGGTCAATATGCAATTGACCCAAGCAGCTCAATTGACTTATATGAATGACCACACACACAAGCAGCTCTCATTCTTCGTCATTCATTCCAGAGAAACGAGCTCCTAGAGAGAGAGGGAGAATTAGGGCTTGAGTGAAGAAAGTGGGGGAATTGCTGAATTAGGGTTCTGCGGTCCCAAGAGTGGTGAAATCAAGTAAGTTTGGATCCTTTGCATAGACTTTTATGGTGAATCTTCTCTCTCATGTCAAGATTCCATCCTTGCTCTGATTTGATCCAAGATGATGTCGAAATTCCCTCTTTTCTCACCCTTTCTTCATAATCCCTCATTTTCAAGGTTTCCGAGTTGAATAGAAGAAGAATTGGGAGATTTGCTAGGGATTTGATAGGAATTCGAGATTCCCTGAGTTGAGCTGAAGTTGTGAGGTGTTTTCACACCTTAGGGTGAGTGGGTTCTTCCTTCAAACATTCTAATGCACGAATTTGATTATAGCATCCAAATCCCTAATTGCTTAGTATGTGATTCTAAAACCTAAAATGTCCGTTTGATTTAAGATTGTTGCAAATTGATATGATATGGATTCCTTCTCTGTTTTAAATGATTCCTAAATGGTAGATTCATATCAGAAACGTATGCAACACTTCCTAGTGAGAATGCTTTACAGATTTATATCAAATGATGTAATTAGGGTTTAACCTAATTGAGACATCACTAGTGTTTCAACCTTATTGAAAAGGACTAGTAACTCTATAAGTGGTTAGGATGTATCTCGTGGGTTATCTTAATTGAATCTTATTCTGGATACATGATATCATAGTGATGATATGGAAAACCTAAATTTAGTTGAATTTCCATGGTTTCATGTCTATATTGATTGCATATGATTTGTTGGAAACAATCTTTATTTAGTGAATGCTTATATCCTATGAAATCCTTATGAGAGCCATGTGACAAGTGAATGAGGTAAACGAAAAGGTGAATGAGGCAAATGCAACCCTAAGAGTAGGGTGTTGGCATGTGATGAATGAATAAGGCAAATGAAACCCTAAGGATAGGGTGTTCAATGAATCATGCTATGGTAATATGAAAGGTCTCGATATGAGATGTGGTGATATTTAATTGTTAAATTGTATGTTTCTAGTGCATTTAACTTTATATGCTTGTTCTCCTTGAAATGATATTTACCTACTGCAGGGCTTCTTATATTTCAATACATATCTCATAAATTGCAGATGATGAGATATGACATGCCCTAGAAAGGGATGTTACTGAGACATGGTATATGTTGAATACATGAGCTAAGATATTTACATGTTAATCAAGTATAGACCTAAGTGCCCTAACACCGTAGAACCCCTTAGACGGGTCTGCAACTTTGGGGTGAAACTCGTGTTGCAACATCATCCGTGCTTGTGTCGCGGACAAACGAGGAAAGAGAAAAAAAAGGGCAGTGTCTAACAACAATTGTGCTTGTGTCACAATGGCACTGCGATATCACCAGAAAACTTGGTTATCTAACACCATTCGTGCTTGTGTCGCGAAGGTAACCCTGTGACTCTCCGCCGGTGTACTCAGGTTTAAGGAGGAGTCGAGAGCACACGTGGTTGTGCGAGGAGGCCGAGGAGCCTGTGTCCTGTGCAGACCAGGACGAGTAGTCAGACTTAGCACTTCCCGGGTGTGTCGCTAAGTCTTGTACGGTGGGACCGTAGCATGAACTTGTTGCGGATCTTCATATGCAGAGTACACTGCATATATTTAGGGAATAATCTAAAATATGATCATATAGGTTCACAAAGTTCTTTATAAATGAAAGAGTTAAGGACATTAGGTTCAAATTATATCTGTTAGAAGCATAGTCTTCTTGTAGTTATTCTTTGGATGCAATATTTACATTCTTTGTTATTTCAATTATATTGTTTTAGAACTGCTCAGTGTAGTATTAACTGTTGTTAAATTTCATATCGTTTATTCAAATTATATCTGTAATCACTTTAGTGCATTAGTCTGTTTCCATGAAGTACTCATTCACTGAGCGAGTAGGCTCACCCCTCTACTCAAACATTTTAGGGTTAACCGCGTGGACTTGAAGATGATCAGAGCATCAGTGTAGACCTGCCACAGGAGTCAAGTACGAGATTAGTTGTGTCAGTCGGTCCTTGTCACTCTAGGTCCTCAGTAAGAGTTTAGAGAGAGAGTTGTAATTACAATGTGTAATATTGTTTCTCTTTGATATGTATGCTAATTAGCAAGTTTCATGTGCATTGTGTAAAAGACACCGTGAATGCTTATACATGTATCTTTACTATTGAAGTCTGATTAGTAAAAGAAATGTTCAGATTCCATTGTTAATATGTTATGTGATTCAATGCGGGGAAACAAGAAAAGAAAAGAAAAAGTTAAGGGTGTTCTTTGTATTAAATATAAATCCCATCTTACGCCCTAATCTCATGATTTGAGGAAATTGTGAGATTGGGGTGTAACACTCTATCTCTTAACTATGAATCAAGCATGCAACAGGCATGACATGCACTTACTGTCATCCTTCAACTTCAAGCAACACTTAGAGTTGGGTCCTCCTCAAGAACAAACAACAAGGTATAAGGCCTCAAAACCTATTACTAAACCTCTCCAGGGTATACAAAACTTCTTCTTCCTTTCTTAGAAGGTAAACACTTATACCATAGGCGCATAAGTACTAGAAACCTCATCCTCTCTCTTAGGTTTGGTTCCTCCCATGGCAACCAAGACATCATCAACCTCTAGGTGACCACTATCATCCACTTAGGTCGCATCATCCTTGACCCTCGACTTCTCTTCGTATATCGGAGTCTAGGATTCCAACCTCCTTGTTGGGTTTCTTGCTCTCTCTCTCTAGAGATAACCCTACAACTAACCTCACCATTAGAGGTCCTCTCTTCAAGATGGATCAACCTCGAAATCATGCCCCTACCTGGATGAAGCCTATGTTCAACTCATGTTTGCTCAAGGTTATCCATAGCTCTTATGCTTATCACCTAAGCTATCCATCAAACTCTCCCATCTAGGGTTTCATCCTATTGTTCACACTACTGATACATTCTGGGTGCCCATCATGCCCATATGACCTCATGGGGTTTCCATAGGTTCTTCTCTAACCTCATCAATGAAGGAGTTGTCCTTTACTGAAACATGCACGACCCGTCCCAGGGTTTGGGTCGCCAGAGGTACTAGGTCATCCGACCACTCATGGCTCATACGTCATCTAAAGCATGTCCATACAAACATCTGGTCTAACTCATCATGCCATCTCTCTCTCTAACCTTCACTTAAGGTTAGGGTTAACATCATCCTCAGAGGATGTGCCATGCCTCTACTTGCAATGGAGATTTCTATCTCCATGAGTAACTCTCTTTATCTGTCCTCCTGATAAGAAGGTCTAGCCTCGACTCTATCTTGAGGACATGACAACTTATGTCATACGACCTAAGCATGTATCTATTCTTTAGTTCGCGCTTAATCTATTAAGCTTATGTCCATGACATCTTATTTACATACTTTTCTTTAATTTGGTGGAGGATTCCTTAGACCTTGTTATCCTTAGCCATACCTCAAGAGGGTGAGGAGAAGAGAGAAAACCCTAATCCTTAAGGTCCTTGACAGAATTTGTGATGAGAATGGATGAATAAGATGAGAAAGTCCTAAAGGTATCTTATTTCAATTCATACCCTAAGACTTTGGTCAGGCAGTCACACGAATACGGGATTCCTCATATTCCGACTAGCGGTGTGGAGGAAAATATTGCCAGCCCCTGGTCGTGATCCTTTTCTAGACACCTCCGTCTTTCAGATAATCCTCTAATAACTCCCTTGGGTTCTATGGAGTTTGTAAAATTTAATAATTATTAATGGTTAAGTGAGGAACCTACGCTCTGATACGAAATGTTACGACCCCACCTCCCGATAACCCCCAATTAAGGGATACCGAGTGGTCGAAGTCGCACCCATAACTTTCGGATCAAAGGTTCGACACTTAACCAAGAACAATTATAAATTTCAACAATCTATACTGAAAAGCTGTAATAAAGTTTTGCATACCTTTTGAAAATTTTGGATTTCTACACTTCTATCCATGTATGTATTCTACTCTAACTAATCCTCCTTGTATTTTACTTCATGTATTTCACAATATGATGATTTACTGTTTGTCCTTTTGGCTTGTACCTAAAACACCAACAAACAAAACGTCGATCAGTCGAAGCTGGTATGTGGGGGAAACAATAAACGTGCAACTATGATAACAATATAATCATTCAATTCATCATTTAACAATCAAGATTACATTTTAAATATAATTCCGCGATCTAAGGGTACCCTATCCTCTGTGTTGTCCCCATTAAACCCCTCATGATTCACATATCAAGTGAACCAGTTTCTAGGGTTGAGTCACATGGAACTACTCATAGGTAGACCACTCCTTATGTTACAACCCCATTTTCTTGAAAATATAATGTAAAGAGTATTTCTCTTTTAATAAATAAATGAGATCCTTTTCTTTGATTTGTAATAGATTTCGTTTGAGATGGCCTTGATTGATTGATTGTGGGCTTTGTTGGCCATTGAGCCCAATTGAAAATAAAAGGGAATTAAAAAGGAAAAAGGATTGATTAATAAAAGGGAAACATGAGAAATTGACAATTAAAAGAGGATAAAGGCAAACCAAAATTCCCCAATATGGGAATCCGTGCCTTTGGGTTTTTCTTGAAGTCCAAGGGACCCAAAATAAAGAGAGAATGGAAAAAGGAAAAGGAATATAAATTAATTTGGATTAGTTGATGAGAAACCTTAGGAGAGAAGGAAGCCTTCTCATCCATTGTTCTTTGTTTCCCAAATTTTGCACAAAGCTAGGAAAAAATAAAAGGAACGTTCCCTTAAAATTTGAGCTAAAAAGAGTTATGGTTTGGGAGAAATCGTTTTTACAAAATTATCTCCAATTTGGAAATCATTTCTGAATTAAAGAAAATAGATTTTTTCCTTTGTATGATCGCGAGCAGCGAGGTCAGTTGGATCTTAATCCAACGGCCGACGATCGTCGCCTAAGTCCCATGCAGACTTGGACTCTGCTAGGTTGCAGAGGAAGTTTCCTCTTCAATTTTCTCGAGATCCAGGACAGATGGAAGCCCGATTTTATTCCCATCATAATCGGGAAAGCAGAACGAAGAGAAACGACCCTATTTTTGTGGGGTTTTGTCGCCAATGCAAGAAACGCCCATCTGGGCAGGAACCTTGCCCCGACCCTATAAATAGGGGAGGGCTATGGAGGGAACCCGCATCCCTAACTACTCACCCAAGCCCTATGGAAGGAAGCAAGGAGTGCTTCAGTGCGTTCAATTGCTCAATTCGTCTCGACCTGCACCCTCGACTTCTCGGAGGCCATCGCCGGAGTCCGGCGAGTAGTGGACGATCTTGGTGTGTATCTGATGAGCAATTGGGGGCGTCGTCAAGTTCGAAGGAGGGAGGCAGAGCTCCCTGGACCGTCATCGCAAGAAAAGGAGCCCTATAGCCCAGAGTCAACCTCGCGATTGACCAGCGTTGCTACAACAACAAAGGCGAGAGGTAGAAGAAGAGAAGAACTGGAGATTTAATAAACAACCACGTCGTGCCTCAGAACGGGTAAGGGAGGTCCGGTCTTTTATCTTGTCTTATCGTTAAGTTAGGCACGCGTGCCCATGGCCATCGGATCCTCAGTGGACCACGGACCATGGATCGAATGATCCAAGAATTTCCTAATTAGCTAATAAATTGATAAAAAGGAATTATCTTTGAAAAATCATATCTAGTGATAGAAACTCAGATGAGAAAAGTCAATATATAAAAAACGATCAAACAAATATGAGGAATATGTTAAAAATAGTTTGGACATCTAAATCTGTATATTTTTGTAAAAGTGTATGTTTTGAATAAGAAAGGGATTAATTTGTAACTAGAAATCCTAATGGTTGGTAAAAGATATATTTAGTCTTGCAATTAGGTTAATTCAATCATGTTTAACCTGAGTAATTATTAAGATGGTTTTTAACCTATTTTGATGATAGAATTACATGTTTAGGGTGTTTAATTCAAAATGTTGTTTAATATGGTTAAGAACCCTAAATTAGAGAAAAAGAAAAGAAATGATAGAGTAATCCGAAAATTAGGGTTTTTTGTGCCTACTAGCTCAGATCCCAGTCCCCTCTGTAGTTTAATGGGTTGACCTAGTAAAAGGCTACCAATGGGGTAGGCCCATCAGGTCATTAGATGACTTAGTAAATGGCTACCAATGGGGTAGGTCCATCAAGTCACATTGAGTTAGAGATTGGACTATCTATGGGTAGTGCTATGTGACTCAACCCTAGGTATTTATCTACCTATTAGGTAGGATCATGCGGGGTTTAATGAAGATCTACCATGTGAGAGAGGTAGTATCCATGTCCACTACAGGGACAACACAGAGGAAGGGGATAGGAAGGGATTGAGTAGTAATGCTTAAAATGTAATTTGAATGTTAAATGATAATTGGTTGTTTACATTATTAATGTAATTGCACAAATTTTTGTAATCCCCCACATACCTGCTTTATGTTGATGGCGTATTTGTTTGTCGGCGTTTTAGGTATAAACCCTAAAAGAACACACAGTAAATTGTCACATTGCGAAATAAGAAGTAAAGTGCAAGGAGGATTAGATAGAGTAGATTCAAGCTATGGATACTTAGGAATTCCAAGTTTTTCAACGGTAAGCAAAGTTTTAATTTTTACTAGATTTCAGTTTAGATTAGTAGAATTTCATAATTATAAGTGATTATTTGTTGAACCTTTGATCCTGTTAATTGATTAACGATTCCGACCTTCGAGTCTCCCTTAATTGGGGGTTACCGGATGGTGGGGTCGTTACAATTAGTATCAGAGCATAGGTTCTTCATCTAATCATTAATAATTATTAAATTTTACAAATTCCATAGAACCGAGGGAGTTATTAGAGGATTTTCTGAAAGACTGAGGTGACTAGAAAAGGATCACATCCAGGGGCTGGCAAAATTTTCCTCCGCACCGCTAGTCGGAATATGAGGACTCCCAGATCGTGTGACTACCTGGCCGATGTCTTAGGATAAGACTCGAAATAAGATACCTTTTGGACTCTCTCATCTTGTTCATCCCTTCACAACTCAATTTCTTTTAAGGATTTTCAGGATTAGGGTTTCTCTCTCTTTCTCACCCTCATGTGGTTTGGGCAAGTAAGTTAAGGATTTAAGGAATCCTCCATCAAATTAATAAAAGATACGTAATGAGACATCACCAACATAAGTATAATTAGTTTAATGATAAACTAAAAGTTTGTTTGTTATGCTTATGTAGATGGCTCGTACAAAAGTCGTGGCTATTCCTTTTTCCACCAATGGTGGTGGACCACCCCGTAGGGAGAATGGATCCTCAGAGAAGAGGAAGAGGAACCATGGTGGAGAGACCTCTAAGAAGAGAAAGAGGCCTGAACAAGCTGAGCATGGGGCCCCAAACCCTGAACCAATGCCCGACATCAACCAAGAGCAAGGGAGAGGACCAGAATACGAGGAATACCAGGTGCATGAAGAGGAAGCCCAAATGGAGGAGAACCAGCCTTGTGGTCAAGAACCAACCATGGTAGTTCACACTACAGAATGGATGGAACAACATAAATGGCTGACTGAGGCTATTCATGCCCTGGCTCTAAGAGACATAGCTCGAGATGTGAATGGTGAGCCACTTCCAGTTCGTCCTCGATTGGGAGCCACCATTCTGGACTTCGTCAAGCTGAACATCGAGAAGTTCTGGGGAGAAGACAAGACTGAAGTGGTCGACAAGGCTGAAGCTTGGCTTCTTGCACTCGAGAATGGGTTCCGGATGCTTGAGGTGCAGCCGAATAAGAAGGTTTTGTTTGCTACTCACCTTTTGGAAGGTGCAGCCAAGATATGGTGGGAGAACCATATCACGGGAAGAGACCTAAGTGAGGAACCAATGGCGTGGACCGACTTCAAGACCATCTTCACTGCCACATTCATCCCCGTCTCTGCTAAGAAGGAGAAGGAGCGAGAATTCACCAACATGACACAAGGAAACTCGTCAGTTGCGGACTTTGCTCACAAGTTCCGCATCTTGGAACGTTTCAGGAACATGATGGATGAAGAGAGGAGGGTGGACCATTTCATAGAGTGTCTACACCCTGCCATCAAGCCCCATGTGATGGCTAGCAAGGCAAAAACCTTCGCTGAAGCTTACAACACCGCCTTAGACATGGAAAGGATGGTGATGCCTGCACAGAATCTATCCAAGGGATACCTGGGCTTCACTGAAGGAGCTCAATGTTAGAAGAACAACCACAAGAAAGGTCACTGGTGTCACCAGGCCAAAGGAAGGCATGGATGGAAAGGTAAACCCCACCCAGAGAACAATCGACCTCGATGTCGCACCTGTGGGAGATGGCATACCGGTGAGTGCGGCTACAAAAAGAGGGTCTGCTACCGGTGTCAGCAAGAAGGACACCTCATCGCCAATTGCCCGCAGCCGGATCCAAGAGGACCTTTGGGGTCTTACCCGGTGGCAGCACAACCAGTAGCTGCAGCACCCCCAGTAGGAGCACCAGCTGGAGCACCTCCAGGTGGAGAGACAAGGCAAGCTAGAGTGTTTGCCATCGACAATGAAGAAGCTCAGGAGAATGCTAATAAGTTGATTGAAGGTAATAACCCATAGAGTTTTTTTTCCTTTTAGTTCAGTAGACCATGTAATAGCCCTTCTAATATGGAATAACTATGTAGGCTTGTTGGAAGTCATGGGACAAAATGTAAAAGCACTCTTTGATTCTGGTTCAACTAATACTTTTATTTCGAGAAATCTGGCAACTATGCTTGGTTTGGATATTAAGGATTTGGGTTATGTTTTGGATGTCACACCCCTGAGTGGTCGTATTTATACCTCTCTTTTGAAAACCCCGGACTTGAAAATAAAGTATTTGAACCATGAGCTTCCCACTGACTTTATCCTTCTCGACATGAATGATTTTGATGTAATCATCGGAATGGATTGGCTTTCCACCTAAAGAGCCCAGATTGACTGTAGATAGAAGAAGATTCTCATTAGGAAAACCGGCTATCCACCCTTCACCATTCAAGGAAATAAAGATGCGACAACCAGCCTTTATGTGTCCGCTTTGAAAGTTGAACATATTCTATCCAAGGGTTGTCAAGCCTACCTAGCCATAGTTACCACACCTTAGGTTAATGGGCAATCCTTAGAGGATATCGAGGTGGTTAGGGAGTATGAAGATGTGTTTCCAAATGATCTACCAGGCATTCCCCCTGAGAGGGAGGTAGACTTCTCGATTGAGTTAGCTCCTGGGACTAACCCTATATATAGGGAACCCTATAGAATGGCCCCTGCAGAGTTGCTTGAGTTGAAAACCCAGTTGCAGGAGTTGTTGGATAAAGGTTTTATCCAACCTAGTACATCACCTTGGGGAGCACC
The DNA here is from genome assembly GCA_963693085.1 of Alisma plantago-aquatica. Lineage (NCBI taxonomy): Eukaryota > Viridiplantae > Streptophyta > Magnoliopsida > Alismatales > Alismataceae > Alisma > Alisma plantago-aquatica. Next base: position 313,096,740 of record OY856415.1, on the reverse strand, counting down.
GGTCCTCTTTGTTAAAAAGAAGGATGGGTCACTTCAGATGTGTATTGACTATCAGATGATCAACCAAGCAACCATTAAGAACAAGTATCCTTTGCCTAGAATAGATGACCTGTTTGACCAACTCAAATCAGCTCGAGTCTTTTCCAAGATCGATTTGAGGTTCGGATACCATCAGGTGAGAATAAGAAGTGAGGATATACCCAAAACCGCTTTCAGAACCCGCTATGGCCACTATGAGTTTGTGGTCATGCCGTTTGGATTATCCAATGCACATAGTGTCTTTATGAACCTCATGAACTATGTGTTTCAATCGTTCCTTGACTCTTTTGTGATAGTGTTCATAGATGAAATTTTCATGTACTCTGATGACCTAGCCCAACACCATGACCACCTGGGTATTGTCCTTGGTATCATGAGAAAGCATAAGTTTTTCGAAAAATTCTCAAAATGTGAGTTTTGGTTGGATTGATTCATGTTTCTTGGACACATCATCTCAGGAGGAACAATCGCAGTAGATCTAGCCAAAGTATCGGCAGTTTGAGACTGGCCGGCACTGAATAACCCCCCGAGATTCACAACTTCTTGGGGTTGGCCAGATACTACCATCACTTCATCAAGGATTTCTCCAAGACTGCTCTACCGTTGACCATGTTGACTCGGAAGGATGTGAAGTTCGTGTGGTCTGAAGTATGTGAAGCTCGATTCCAAGAATTAAAGGAGAAGCTGACTACCGCTCCTATGTTGACTCTGCCTTCTGGAAATGAGGGTTTCATGATATTCACCGATGCTTCCAAAATGGGACTTGGCTGTGTGTTGGAATAGGATCGGCATGTGGTTGCATATGCTTCCCGACTGTTCAAGCCGAATGAGGTGAACTACCCGACACATGACCTGGAGTTAGCTGTTATAATCCATGCCTTGAAGATATGGCGACACTATCTGTACGGTGCTACCTTCAGATCTTCACCGACCATAAGAGTTTAAAGTACCTGCTGACACAGAGAGACCTAAACCTACAACAACAACGATGGATGGAGTACATGAAGGATTACAACTTCACCATCGCCTACCATCTTGGTAAGGTGAATGTCGTAGCTGATGCTCTGAGTCAAAAGAAACTTAAGTGTTCAACTATTTTGTCCAATCAATGGAAAAGTTTGGAGGAACTTGTGGAATGGACTCCACAGCTACTAGAGGACCGAGTTCGGTTGGCTAATATCCAGATACAGTCTGAGTTGTTGAGTGAGATCATAGCAGCACAGTTGACCAGTGAAGAGCTTGATAAGATGAAAGCTTTGATGATGAAGCCACAGACTCGTCTATCCGTGAGAGTGGACGGGGGAATCAGGTTTGAGAATCGCATTTGGGTTCCTGCGGATTCACCAATAAAGGAGCGTATTCTGCAAGAGGCCCATGGATCCAAATACACAGTGCACCCTGGAACTACTAAGATGTACAAGGACCTACAGTGGTTTTTTTGGTGGCCAGGAATGAAGAAAGACATTGCGTCATGGGTGTCGAGTTATCTTACGTGCCAGATGGTGAAGGCTGAACACCAACGACCCGACGGACTTTTACAATCAATAGAGATTCCAGAGTGGAAATGGGAGCAGGTCACCATGGATTTTGTGGTGGGTCTACCACAGACCAAGAGAGGTTATGATGCGATATGGGTCGTGGTAGATTGTCTTACCAAGTCAGCACACTTCCTTGCATTGAAGACCACAGCTAAGGTGTCAGACCTAGCTGAGTTGTACATCAGAGAGATATTGTGTTTGCATGGCGTACCAGGATCAATCATTTCCGATAGAGATCCCAAGTTTACTTCCAAGTTGTGGAAGCAAGTTCAACAGTAACTTGGTACAAGTTTAAAGTTTAGTACCGCTTATCACCCCCAAATAGATGGTCAGTCAGAAAGGACGATCCAGACTTTAGAAGATCTATTGAGAGCTTGTGTGCTCGATTGGGGTGGCTCATGGGAGAAATACTTACCATTAGCAGAGTTCTCCTACAACAATAGCTACCAAGCCAGTATCGGGATGCCTCCGTGTGAATCTTTTTATGGAAGATTGTGTTAGTCACCACTTCACTGGGATGATGTGGGTGAGAGGACCCTATTGAGGTCAGATGAACTCCAAGTGTATGCAGATAAAGTGGCTTTGATCAAGCAAAGGCTGAAGAGAGCCCAGGATCGACAGAAGTCGTATGCTGATGCAAATCGAACTGACATGCATTTCAGGCGATACATGTTTTTGAAAATCCAACCACTCCGAGCTATAGCCAAGAACAGAGGAAAGTTGAGTCCCCGATACGTGGGTCCATTTGAGGTGTTAGAACATATTGGTGAAGCTACATACCATTTGGCATTACCCCCTCAGTATAGCATGATGCATGATGTGTTTCACGTGTCTAACCTGAAGCGATATGTGCAAGATCTGAGTGATGTGCTGAGCATTGAACCTATTCAGCTTCAAGGGAAGCTGACTTATCCTGAGTCACCTTTGGGGATTCTAGATACCAAGGTGAAAGAACTCAGATGCAAGAATATAGAGATGGTAAAGGTTCTTTGGAAGCATCATGGAGAGGATGAGGCCACATGGGAGCTGAAGGCAGACCTGGAGAAAACATACCCTGAATTGTTTGTTTGATTGTTTGAATTTTAAGGGAAAAATTACTATAAGGAGGGGAGGATGTTACAACCCCATTTTCTTGAAAATATAATGTAAAGAGTATTTCTCTTTTAATAAATAAATGAGATCCTTTTCTTTGATTTGCAATAGATTTCGTGTGAGATGGCCTTGACTGATTGATTGATTGTGGGCTTTGTTGGCCATTGAACCCAATTGAAAAGAAAAGGGAATTAAAAAGGAAAACTGATTGATTAATAAAAGGGAAACATGAGAAATTGACATTTAAAAGAGGATAAAGGCAAACCAAAATTCCCCAATATGGGAATCCATGCCTTTGGGTTTTCTTGAAGTCCAAGGGACCCAAAATAAAGACATAATGGCAAAAGGAAAAGGAATATAAAATAATTTGGATTAATTGATGAGAAACCTTGGGAGAGAAGGAAGCCTTCTCATCCATTGCTCTTTGTTTCCCAACTTTTGCACAAAGCTAGGAAAAAATAAAAGGAACGTTCCCTTAAAATTTGAGCTAAAAAAGAGTTATCGTTTGGGAGAAATAGTTTTTGCAAAATTATCTCCAATTTGGAAATCATTTATGAATTAAAGAAAATTGACTTTTTCCTTTGTATGATCGTGAGCAGCGAGGTCAGTTGGATCTTAATCCAACGGTTGACGATCGTCACCTAAGTCCCAGGCGGACTTGGACTCTGCCAGGTTGCAGAGGAAGTTTCCTCTTCAATTTTATCAAGATCCAGGATAGATGGAAGCCCGATTTTATTCCCATCATAATCGGGAAAGCAGAACGAAGAGAAACGACCCTATTTTTGTGGGGTTTTGTCGCCAATTCAAGAAACGCCCATATGGGTAGGAAACTTGCCCCGACCCTATAAATAGGGGAGGGCTATGGAGGGAACCCGCATCCCTAAGTGCTCCCCCAAGCCCTGTGGAAGGAAGCAAGGAGTGCTTCCGTGCGTTCAATTGCTCAATTCATCTCGACCTCCACCCTCGACTTCTCGGAGGCCATCACCGGAGTCCGGTGAGTAGTGGACGATCTTGGTGTGTCTCCGGCGAGCAATTGGGGGTGTTGTCAAGTTCGAAGGAGGGAGGCCGAGCTCCCTAGACCGTCGGCGCAAGAAAGGGAGCCCTATAGCCCAGAGTCAACCTCACGATTGACCAGCGTTGCTACAACAACAAAGGCGAGAGGTAGAAGAAGAGAAGAACCGGAGATTTACTAAACTACCCCGCCGCTCCTCAGAATGGGTAAGGGCAGTCCAGTCTTTTCTCTTGTCTGATCGTTAAGTTAGGCGCGCATGCCCATGGTTGTCGGATCCTCAATGGACCACGGACCACAGACCATGGATCAAACGATCCACGAATTTCCTAATTAGCTAATAAATTGATAAAAAGGAATTATCTTGGAAAAATCGTATCTGGTGATAGAAAACACAGATGAGAAAAGTCAATATATGAAAAATGATCAAAAAAATATGAGGAATATGTTAAAAATAGTTTGGACATCTAAATCTGTATATTTTTGTAAAAGTGTATCTTTTGAATAAGAAAAGGGATTAATTTGTAACTAGAAACCCTAATGGTTCACTACTACAGAAGTGCCTTCTAGTGTCGGTTGTTTAACCCCCTTTGGCGTCGGTTTCGGAACGACGCCTATGTGGGCGCCGCTAAAAGGGTGGACACTTCAGCGTCGGTTAAAAAACCGACGCCTATTTAATATAAAGGCGTCGGCGTTTTATAAAACACCGACGCCAAAAGGGTTCCCGCCACAGAAAACGGCGTCATCTAGGACGCTTTCTGCGTCGGTTATATACTAAACAACCGACGCATAAAAGTGTCCTAGATGACTCCCATTTCCTGTAGCGCGAACACTTTTGGCGTCGATGTTTTATAAAACACCGACGCTGTAAGTCTGTGCTGACGGTTATCGGTAAATAACCGACGCCTATATCTATTTTTTTTTTATAAATCTATTTGCAGGCCTGCTGTGGCTGGTCAGCAGGATGAGAACCTGCAGTTCAGTTTTCTGAACTGCAGGTTTACGACATCCATTGATATCAGCCTACAAACAGGCCACAAACCTGCAAAATTAACATAAAAAGATTCACACAAGTAGATACATTCAGACATCAATTCAATTGTCACGTTCACACATATAGAATCATTCAAATACATGTTTTAACATTCAGAAACATTCATTTACAAAGTATCATTCATCATCACTATCAACATCCCAATTATATCTTACAGTTGCCACTGTTTGTACAGCTATTGCCCATTCTTCTCTTACTTCATTTAATGATTCCCTCGTATATGGAGCATGTACATTTTTTAAGCGTTTGCCTATAGTGTGGTCAGTTTTAAACACCTGCAAAGAGAATGATGTATATATAAGTAATAATATAAAAATAAGATTGATATATTTCATACTAACTAATGAGACTATATATAATACCTCATGTATGGTATCGATGTCCAATGCGGCATGTTTGATAATCATCTGCATAAATCGCATCACATAGTATGCGCATGCCCAGCCATTGTCTTGTGTAGCGCACTATAAATTGAAACATACAAATTAATACAACTAAGCACAATTCACATCAATAATATATACATTGGAGTCGGGGAGTCGGGAACTTACTTTTACGTTCTCCCAAGACAATGGCTGGTTCTTTTTCCTTGGGACCTTTCCTCCAGCATTTTTGAATGCATCTAAACCCCTACATGTTAATATAACACACTAAGTTGCATAAGTAAATAGTAATGTAATAAAAGATGTTAACGGATATAAAAAATGAAATATTTCTCACCAGAATAATGCCATTCTCATTACGTGTCCAATTTTAGTGTTTAATGTACTTCCTGCGGGATCTAGATAATAAACAGTGAACGTCCCGGGGACAATAACTAGTAACTCCCAATGTCTACCACTAGAGGTAAAAAGTTAACAATTAATAACTCAAAATGCAAAATAATAATGGAATTTTCTTAAGTCCAAATTATAAATAAAGCAAACTTACTTGACATTGAATGGAGCTATTATTATCGTCTTCATTTGATGACCAAAAATTGTAAAAGCATCTATACAGTATTGTTGAACACTATCAGGGTCTTTAGCTACCATACTAATCAATGATGGAATCAAAAATCCCACATGATCATATGCAAATTGTTTGCAATGATCTTCGATTAAGTAGCTGCAAAACATATAGACGTATGCATTAATATATAAGAAACTAGATCACCGGATCTTACACAAGGTATATGGATGTATAAACAAGATCTCACCTTATCCATGTCTCTATCATTGATGTATTCAACCATTCATACATAAACAGCTCAATAATATCTTGTATAAATAAAGAGCTGTCGTATGATTGACCTGCATAATCTGCATCTAAAGAAACAATTATAGGGCAAAGTATATTATGTGCCCGTAGCCAACATGCCATTCCCCTACAAGCAGGACCTAACGGGTATTGTAGGTCAGTTGGAACCCAAGTTGGTAATGCGGGAATTGGAGGTGGAGGCCTAGGTGCTCCTGGTGTCTTCTTTTTAACCTGTATATATAATTTCAGATCAGTTGACATCATATATACACATTAACAGTCTAAATCAATGTAAATTTATCTTACAATTTCAGTCGTGTAGAGGACATCTGCTTTGGGCCACAATATGACCCCGCTTTCTGCGTCACCAAGTGTATCAATATCTGGGTGGGCATATGGCAACGCAACTTCCCTCCAATCGGGTAATACATGTATCGGGCTCACACGAATGTAGCCCTGCGGCATTGGACTCCCATGAAACGTTGCCCCAGGAAGGGACTGGTAAGCTTGCGCCTCTGCAACAACATAGTTTTCCATTCTTAAGCGGCATGGCTTCAATGCCTACAAATTTACGTAAAGAATGTTATACATATCATCTTGAAAACATATCATCTTGAAAAGACTAGCTACAATGTCATAAACAATACTTACAGCAGACGTGTTAGGCGATGGGTCTCCAGGATTACTTGCAGTCTGTGCACCAGGAGAAGAGTGGGTCGGCATAGGCTGATTGGAAGCCTGAGATGTCTGCCACCGCAGCAATTCTTCCTTGACCTTCTCAGCAACCACATCGTTGAGCTTCTTAGCAACTATATCCTCGACTCTCTTATTCTCCTATACATGGATAAAACAAATATTAGCTTTTTATTAATGAATTTCCTTTTGCAGTAACATTATAAAAATAGAATATATATGTTACCTCTTCTTGAGAAAGTCCCGCTCTGGGTTTGCGCTGGGATGGCCCAAAGAATGCTTTGATGCCCACACCAGTGCCGGCACCTCTAACACGTCCAGGATGCTCTGGGTTACCCAGAGCAACTGTCAATTCATCCCTTGTGCCCTGAGGGATGAACGTGCCTTGTTTTCTCTGCTCGTGCAGCTCCCGCTAATCACCATAAACAAAAATTGGTAAGTTAACACCACAAATAATCAATATTCAAATGATTGCTCTAAAAGTTGTATTTTACCATTTTTGCAGCCGCCTCAGCAGTTTCGGGCTTCTTTATTTCACCCTTCTTGTTTTTCCTGCCAGCTATCCAGATATCATGGCGAGGGAAGGGTGTGGCTGCAGACTCCTGAGTAGTCGCAGACTCCTGAGTAGCCGCAGACTCCGCCTGTAGTCTTTGGCGAACGCTTGCATAGCCTTTTGGACCCATAGTATGGTCATGTACATTCAGTGCACGCCTTGCTTTTTGTGCGTCACTGAGGGCCTAGTTAGTATGCACATTTATAATTACGTTAGTAGCACTAAATCTTAATCTTGAATAGGTGAATACAATGTATATTAATTAAAATGGGAGTGACGCCTAATACCTTGAATTCTTCAGATTTTCTTGAAGCAACAAAATTGTCCCAATCTTCTTTGTCCAAGAAGTTCCATTGTTCAAGGGCTGACTTCTTCTTCTTATCACCCTGTCTTATGTATTCTCTGTTCAGATTTGTCCTGTAATTCCTAAGCATCTTTCCAGCGCGTTGCATCACACTTTTACGATGCAACATCTCATCCAATGCAAACAGATTCTGTAAAATAGAAATGTTATTAACTAGTACCAAAAATATAATTGCAAATAATAGAATTTGTAATCTACAAAATAGAATTGCAAATAATAATAACTCACGCATAAATCTTTCCATATCAAGTCTTTCTTCGCCTGAGGAACTTTATGCCAATTATCATATTTAACACCACAATGGCTTCGAGTGACAACCCCAAGATAGTTTATAAAATTATTGCGGTTCACTCCAATTGCATTCCCTCCATTATCAAACTCCACAACCAATTTGGATCCACTGCCACTCAGCGCAAGTAACTTTTTCAACAGAGTGATACCCCTTTTCTTGTTAAGTTTTTGTTGCTGCGCATCAAGTTGCTCAATTGCTTCAGTGGGTAGCTGTGCATCATCAACCTAAAATTTGACAAAAATAAACACACCGAATTAAGCCAATATAGAAATACAGGATATATGACATAACTAGAAGATAATGAATTTTATAGAAATACGGGATATGTTTTTAGAACTTACGTTGGTATCCTCGTCATGCTCGTCATGGACAGCATGCTCATCATGGACTTCATGCTCATCATGGACATCATTCTCATCATGGTGAGCCATCTGAAAATTTCATTAAAAAGGAAAACATTTAGCATTTGTATCAACTAGAATAAGGAAAACATTTAGCATTTGTATAAACATACACATTCTTATATATAATAAATTCACATTCTTATATATAATAAACATTCACATTCTAGGCCAACAAACACATTTCATGTCATTCTTATATATAATAAATGTGTACCACCTATCCCATCCTTGAACACCTAATCTCACTAGTAAGTGTATAATGTGTATTGGGTTTTCAAGAAAATTTCGGCAGCATTTCCCCGCTGTTCTCTAAGTACATATGTACTTAGAGAACAAACGGGGAAATGCTACCAAAATTTTCTCGAAAACCCAATACACATTATACACTTACATCCTAAGTGAGATTAGGTGTTCAAGAACAGTCCCAAACCGGGGACTATCCAAGATTTACTCCTATTGAGTAAATTTTGGACGGGTTTCTAGGCCAACAAACACAATAATAGATATTTACAATGAAGCCGGACTCCATACAAACAGTATATAATTTAGTGATTGTTCATTCTAATTTATATCAATGTACAAGTAATATAAAAAACAATGATTGTTCACATTCTAGGCCAACAAACACATTTCATGTCATTCTTATATATAATAAATGTGTACCACCTATCCCATCCTTGAACACCTAATCTCACTAGTAAGTGTATAATGTGTATTGGGTTTTCAAGAAAATTTCGGCAGCATTTCCCCGCTGTTCTCTAAGTACATATGTACTTAGAGAACAAACGGGGAAATGCTACCAAAATTTTCTCGAAAACCCAATACACATTATACACTTACATCCTAAGTGAGATTAGGTGTTCAAGAACAGTCCCAAACCGGGGACTATCCAAGATTTACTCCTAATGAGCCAATCTTGGACGGGTTTCTAGGCCAACAAATACATGTGTTGTCATTCTTATATATAATAAATGTCTATAAAGTACAGGCAACATGGTTAATCCTAATCAATAGAGCATTATTAAATAATAAATCAAGAAATCAATAGTTTCAAACAAAAGGTCTAGGAATCTTTACTAGACATTATATGTATCCCTAATCATCATATTTAACATACTACATTATTATGAACATCCAGATCAGATTAAGATCATACTATGTTATAACCATTGGTTTAATAACCCTATTTCTGCATGTACATGTTTATCAACTTTAAAACCCTATAATTCATGAAATCATTCTAATTCAATTTAATATGTTGGGATCACATAATTATATAATGACATCAGAATATATAGAAGAATCATAATTAACATGATTAACAACATGCTCATCAAACTAGGGTTTTCTTGAATATCATCTAATATTTGTGTACTAGACATTATATTTGTCCCTAATCATCATATTTAACATACCATTATTATGAACATCCAGATTAGATTAACTCTAATCAAATACATTACATGCATTTTTATCACAACAATTTGATCGATGCATAAAAAAGCAGAGCAGCTAGCAGCGGGAAGACCAACCTTGTCAGAGGGAAGAAGGCAGAGGCTCCGGTGGCTCTGGCTGGAGAAGTAGCTAGCAGCGACGGCGGTGGAGGAGCAGCTAGCAGCTCCGGTGGCTCTGGCGGTGGTTGCGGCGGCGCGACGACCGTGGAAAAGCACCAGGCGGCGCCGAAGAGTCAGGCGTGGCGGCGGCCTCAGGCGCTTGGAGCAGCAGGGGCAGGCAGCAGGGGCGGGCAGTAGGGGCGGCGGAGAAGGGGGCGCGGAGAAGGAGGAGTGGTGGTGGAGAAGGGGGCGCCGGAGAAGGGGGCGCCGGAGAAGAAATAGCCGGAGAAATGGCACTGGAGAAGAAATCGCCGGAGAGAAATCGCCGGCAGCAGAGAAATAGGGTAATTGCTCGCAATGAAACAGAAGAAAGGGGAAGAGTCGGGCGATCGCGAGTATAAGTTCCCATATAGCGTCGGTTGTTTGCATCCACCGACGCCTAAACATCTTTAGCGTCGGTTGTTTGCAACAACCGACGTCCAATTGGACGATATTTTCATGAAATTGTTTGGCGGGAACAACCTTCCGCGTCGGTTATAACAGGATAACCGACGCTGAAAGTGACACTTTTTGCGCAAATTTTCATCGCACATAGGCGTCGGTGTATACCTACATGACCGACGCTGACAATGACACTATTTTTTTTTTATCTAAATTTGGATTTCGCGGCCGACTTTCAGCGTCAGTTTGTTATAAACCACCGACGCTGAATACAAAGCGGTACCCGTGTCTGGCTGGTCTTTGAATATAGACGTCGGTTTGCTTAAAAAACCGATGCCTAACATATAAGGCGTCGGTTTTCCTTAATAACCGACGCCCAGAAAAGTGACATTGAATGCTATTTCTGTAGTAGTGGTTGGTAAAAGATATATTTAGTCTTGCAATTAGGTTAATTCGATCATGTTTAATGTGAGTAATGATCAAGATGGTTTTTAACCTGTTTTGATGATAGAATTACATGTTTAGGGTTTTTAATTCAAAATGTTGTTTAATATGGTTAAGAACCCTAAATTAGAGAAAAAGAAAAGAAATGATAGAGTAATCCGAAAATTAGGGTTTTTTTTTTGTGGACAAAATCTGATCGTAAGGATCTTAATGGAAAATAAGACAAGAAATTAGGGTTTGATGTATAATTTAATAAAAGTAAAGTAAAAGTAATAAATGAAACCCTAATTATGATCAAAACCCTAAAAAGGGCAAATAACCTAGGAAACATTTAGAATTAATGAGTCATGATGGCATGGTTAATAATATAGAAATTGAATGCCTTTTTCAGGAACAAATTGTGTGTGTGCGTGCTTGCTTGATTCCTGATTGATTGAGTTTTTCATGCATTCAAGTCTGCATAACAGGTATGTGGTTACACTTATGACTACCCGAATTAGTTTTTCGGGATTTTGTCGAGGTTTCCATCATGACTTGAATTAAACTGTTGGATGTTTTAATTCATGAAAATTCTTATGTGAATATGACTATCACCTAAGAGTTATGCCTACTAGCTCAGATCCCAGTCCCCCTATGTAGTTTAATGGGTTGACCTAGTAAAAGGCTACCAATGGGGTAGGCCCATCAGGTCATTAGATGACTTAGTAAATGGCTACCAATGGGGTAGGTCCATCAATTCACATTGAGTTAGAGATTGGACTATCTATGGGTAGTGCCATGCGACTCAACCCTAGGTATTGATCTACCTATTAGGTAGGATCATGCGGGGTTTAATGAAGATCTACCATGTGAGAGAGGTAGTATCCATGTCCACTGCAGGGACAGCACAGAGGAAGGGGATAGGAAGGGATTGAGTAGTAATGCTTAAAATGTAATTTGAATGTTAAATGATAATTAGTTGTTTACATTGTTAATATAATTGCACAAATTTTTGTAATCCCCCACATACCAGCTTTATGCTGATCGCGTATTTATTTGTCGGCATTTTAGGTATAAACCCTAAAAGAACAAACAATAAATTGTCACATTGCACAATAAGAAGTATAGTGCAAGGAGGATTAGATAGAGTAGATTCAAGCTATGGATACTTAGGAATTCCAAGTTTTTCAAAGGTAAGCAAAGTTTTAATTTTTACCAAATTTCAGTTTAGATTAGTAGAATTTCATAATTATAAGTGATTATTTGTTGAACCTTTGATCCCATTAATTGATTAATGATTCTGACCTTCGGGTCTCCCTTAATTGGGGGTTACTGGAAGGTGGGGTCGTTACACCTTAACTCAGGGTGTGCTAAAGAGTCTCATGGCACTACTCGTAGGTAGCCCAATTTCTAACTCTCGGTAAACTAGACCTTGCTCTAGGATTACCCCTTTTTTAGCCCTTTCAAAGCAACAGAGTTGGACCCGGATCTAGCCAGTTATATATATACTTATGGTGATAATCATAGTCACTTTATAGTTGCATGAAATAAATAGACATCCAACAGTTATTTTCAAGCAACCGATTAAAACTTCGGGAATCTCTGTGAAACTAGAGCGATTATTCATAAGTGTAACCACATACCTAATTTGATGATTTCACAAGCATTAAGCAAATCCAACCAAGCATGCAATCCAAGCAATTCAACAATCACATAATTCCTGAAAAGAATATGTACTCTATTTATTACACACTTTATCAAGAACCTACTTTATTGACTTGGATTCACTTTCTAGGGTTTGTGTATCCATTTTAGGGTTTCGTTTTGTAATTAGGGTTTCCCTTCATCTTTTACCATATTAAACCCTAATTTTATGCCATTACTCATAAACCCTAATTATCTCATCTATTCTCCAATATTAAGGTTATCTTAACAACATATAACCCTATTTTTAGATTTAAAGGTACCATTAACCATTAATTAATTTCATTAAGCTTCTTTTACATTAAATCTACTATCTTTAGCATTTTAATCAATGACAAGATCATTATGCGTACCTATCATCAATTCAAAGTTCATTATGGTTTAATCACATATGAACTCGATTCGTCATAATTCTACCTTTTATTCATGAGAAAACCCTAATTACTACATTTAGGGTTTTTATCCATAATTAGGAACTTTAATGCTCGAAATAGATTAGAACCATCATATAATAACATTTTTCAAATTAAATATGATCTTATCCTCTTTGACCCTAAATTAGGGTTTCTAAATACTTAATCATTCTCATATGGTGTAAAAACCCTAAATCATGAAATTTTACATCTAGATCAGGTTCAAATCTAACATTATCATTCAACAGGTTATTAATACTTCAATTAACCCATTAATCATACTAGATTCAACATTTACTCACAAAAAGGGTTTTTAACTTAACTTTAATACACTTTTCATCAACTTATTGTACTTTTCAATTAGAAACAGAATCAATATTTAATATCATTTTTATTGGATTCCTCTCGCCCTCCTGATCAATTTTCATATATAACTTGTTTTCATCCGAGCATCCTAACAATTTCTATCATTTTTGCAAGATAAAGTTAATTGGGCCAACCAAAGGCCGCCATGTCACCTTTATATCTTGTTATTAATTAGTCGAAGAAACAACTCAGGATACCATGAAAAGACTTACCTGTCCTTGGGTCTTGAATACTAGGATGGGGGAATATGAGTCTTTTGACTCTATCCTTCTTCTTCCTCGCGTGGGGCGCGATCTGTTTTCTTGCCGCCAGGGATGGCAGTCAACCTCCGAGTTGACTCCATGCCACAAGACCCTGGAGAAGGAATCGATGCGGCCGGAGCCTCCGTCTCGGCTCCTTGAACTCGCCTGGACTTCCACCGATGTGAGGTAGTAGCGGGAATAGACAAAAGCATGAGCCCGTCGGAGACAGAGAAGAGCTCCGCAGGTCTGACGACTCCACGGCGACCTGGGACAAATTGGGGCAAGGTAACGGATCCTGAGAAGTTGGTGTTTGCCGAGCGTGCATTACCCCTCTTGCTCGTGGGGTTCCCACCCCTTATATAGGTGGGGGAGATGCATGTGTGGTTCCATGGAGTCCAGGCTCCATCGGACATTGGGAAAAGCCCAATGGCGCACGAAACCCATCCATCCAAGGGTCATTAGATCTGTTTTATTCTCTCGAACTCGGATATACACTTTTTAAGTTTCCTTGTTGATTAGGGTGAGAGATATAGATGTGGGGGGGATTGCCTACTACTGTTTCTATCAGACTATAGGTAGGGGATGACAGACTTACATCCAATCTCAAACTAATGGTCTCTAGCGCGCCCATTATATTTCTAAAAGAAATCATATTGTGACATTTAAGATAATCGAGTCGCTTTAGGATTTCTAGAAAAATCCATATCTCTCAAACCGCTTATCCGTTTGATCCCAAATTTTAAGGGAAAGTCTATAAAGACTTAATCTACTTATATTCCAAGTTGGAAATATAAACTCAAAAGGAATAACTCTTTTGCTTCATATGCAAGTCAAAGACTCATAAGCCATGTATTATGTATAAAAGCACATATTTTCTCTCTCCTCTTTTTCTATTTCCTTTATTTTGACTACTCTTTCCATTAGTAATCACATATAAACGAAATCTAATCATTTGTGGCCATCAATGCCACTTTCTAGAGTTTTCTATACATTTCTCATAAATATATTACTATATATTTATTAAAATATCTCTTTTTAAGGATTTCTCTTTACCTTTCTTTTTATTTTCGTCATTGGCATTCCTTTTAACATTAGAAACCTTATGGATACGAAAATCCACCAAAGATAACTCAATCATACCTCTTTCCACTTATTTCCCATATTTTATCATTGTTTTCAATTTCTTTCTTAGTAAGGAAATATTTAACTAATCTTTTCTTTTCTTGTTGCATTATCTTTGCAACTTTGGAATCCTTGGAACCCAAGGAACCCAAGAGGCACGAAATTCATCTTTGGGTAACATTCCTTTGCCTTCTAGCGGTTTCTACATCTTTCTTTTCTCTATTTTCTTATTTACTTATTTAATAATAGAGTTTCTTTTGTCTTTTCCTTGTTATTGGGCCCAATAGCCAATAAAGCCCACAAAACAACCAACAAGGCTATTGTAAATCAAATCCATTTATTCAAAACAAATTATATCATTATTTGTTCAAATATCTTCAATAGGAGAAATTACATTTCTCGCCAAAAGAACCCAAAAATTGGGGATATAACAGTAAGAGTGTGTCATCCACCTACATGATTGGTGTTGGGTTAGCTCGCTTAACTCATTTAAGTGCTAATTCAGATGTTTTAAATGTCGGCTCGGGTTCTCTTTGCCTGACTTATTGTGCTCCTTGACTATGTGAGACCTTAGAAGGACCTCTGCATCTAAGATGACTGATGTGGAAGAAGTGCACCAATATTGGCTCCCATAGCGCATATAGGTCACTAAAAGCTTTGTGGTTGCTTCTACAACCTCCTAAATAAGCTTCCATAGAATGTAGGTAATGCTTGCTCATTGTCGTACTCTGGCTGGAGGTGACAGAGGAGCCAATGGTTGATATGTGGGTTTTTTCCTATGAGCTTTACTAGACCTTTTGATGCCTCAAGGACATCTAAAGCTTCCTCTAGAACATGGAAAAACATTTTCAAGTGGAAAGGACAAGCTGAAGATCCTCTCTTAGATCATAATCTTCCTTTATCTATAACTAGTTAGAAAGCTCAAGTAACTAGGTAATGTTACCCTTCTCAATCTACTATTAGCTTCATCTATTTTGAGCAATTGTCCCACCCTCTAGAATGGACACTATATCTCATTCCATAGTACTCTTCCATGTCAAGTCCTTGATCTTTATTTATAATTTTCATATCTGGCTACACTATGATTGAAAATCTTAGATGAGTAGTATCTTTTCCTTCCTCATCAGACCACCTCACGCCCCAAAAAAGGGGTTGTTTGAAAGATCCTAACCATGGGGGGCCAACCAATTGTATACAAAGTGTTGGTTCATCCTAGATCAATGAATCACCATTTAGGTGGAGAGTATTCTAAATTTGCATAGATTGAAGGTTTAAGATGACTTCTCGGTCATATGATTCTCTTTACTGAGGCTAGAGATTGCACCACCTCGCTAGACTTAGGGTCACTCCCATAAAAAGGGTAATGGCTAGCGTGACTCCAAAACATCATAGCCTAAGTACTAAACAACAATACCAAAGTTCAACCACATTTATTTTATTAGTATCCTCAACTTCAAATAATCTCATCTCTTTGTAGCAATCTCCTAATATTCTAAAATTTTATAAAGAGGCTCATAATATCCTACAATAGCTTGTACTAAACATCGACACACAAATTTATTCATTTGTCATGCAAATAATTCTCCAAACAACCCAATAACTAGGTGTATATACCTTGACTTCATTTGATTTAATCACACCATGTTTGATATGACAAGTCCTGCAACACTTATTACAATCCTGACATACCTTAAGGCATGTCAATTGGCAACTTCAGTTTGTTGTGATAATTAAATGAACATCTTGGCCTCATAAGTACCCAAATCAACTAATAAAATGTATTCATAATAAATTGAACTCATTAATGTCTAACAATCATCAATTGCTTCTCTACATATATTCTTTGGGTGAAAAGAGTCCTCAAATGTATAACAAATTTCCCAATTTGTTATTAATCATTTACTAATATTTATGCTCTCAAACTACTATATTGGGTATTGTTGAGATGGCGAAACCTAGGGGTCATGGGGGCTCTAGTGGTGGTGGTGGCCCAACGCGCAAGGTTGATCCTGAAGTGGATCACGGCGGATTGAAGGAGAATCAAGAAGGCTTGATCCACATTGACCATCATGCTGACAATCGAAGAACCAACACAGGAAGTGAAGATGCCTAAGAGTGGGGGTTCTCCATCCTATAGATTGGAATATAGTTCAGTTATTCCAGCATGCGAGGCACTCAAAATGATGAATGATCACATGAGAAAGGTTCCACATTCGAAGGAGAATGACCAACTGAGACCACAAATACACCAGGGAGGGACTCCAATGCTTTTCCCCCGCCGCCGGTGGGAGCCACCTAAAGCAGTCTAAGGGGGAACACATCAGAGCAAGCTAGAACATCTTATCGGGGGGGTGTCATAGGAGGACAGTCGAATGAAGCCAGCGAGGGATTCATCAAAAGATTGTTCGAGGATGGGCTACCGGAGGACGCTGTCACTCTCAAGGAGATAGATGGCACACCCACCATCACCATAGCACCAGATGTGGAGGAAGTCCTTGCATCCCCATGGAGGTTCACTGTGGTGGTTCGTCTGCTCGGGACCAACATTAGGTATATGACTCTAGGAGACCGCCTCAAACCATTATGGAAGATCACTGGTAGATTTAATATGTACGAGATGGAAAAAGGTCACTTTATCATCCAACTGTCGTGCCAGCGGGATTATGAAGAAGCTCTTATGGGAGGACCGTGGAAGGTATTTGGCCTCAACCTACAGGTATGGGAATGGTACACTACCTTCAAGCCTGATGAGGAGTTCCCCGAATCATTTGTTTCATGGGTACGCATAATGGATCTGTTGGTACACTTATATGTATAAAAGATCTATGAGTACATTGGCAGAGCCCTAGGAAGGCTGATCAAGGTAGACATCCATACAACGAGTAGATCAAGAAGCAAGTTTGCTAGGATCGCCTTGTATTTGGACACCAAGCAGCAACTGTCATCCTCCATTCTGATCAATGGAGTTGAGTATGAAGTCTTCTACGAAGGCATCCTGTGGCTCTGGGCCATGTGTGGCCAGTTGGGACATACCTTGAAGGAGTGCACCACAGACAAGTATTACCCTGATGTAGAGAACAAAGGTGAGCGAAGATGGCAAGACAACTTATCCCAAGCTAACATCCCAATCAAGGAGTCGTGGCAGATGTATAAGTACAAGAGAGGAGGTAGGAGGAGCAATAACAATAACCAAACATCAACCATTGTAAATACAAGCAACACGTTTTCCAATCTCACAGATGAAGGAGGGGAGCAAGCTATTGAGCCAAACATAGAGGAAAACACTGACGGGCGAGGGACCACTAGTCCCCCCAAACGTACTGAGAAAGTGTGGAGGAAGAAGAAAATCTCAAGGGAGGAAGAAAGAGGGGAGAAATAAGAAAACATGTTGCAAAACATCACCAACAATCCCATACAATCTACCACGAAGAAATCTTTCACTGAGAAGGAAAAAGAGGCCCACATCGTTGTTAATCTAGATGTGGATGAAGTGGTGGAAGTCATTGAGGACAAGGAAGGAGATATTGTTACTGTGATGGATGACTCGATGGACATGGAGAGGCCATCAAAGGAGAATGTCTCAAATGAAGAAATCAGCTGCATCAATGACATCCTAGCTAACAACAATCTTGTTGTCCCAGCAAGGAAAACCAAAGGAAACTGTGCAAAGATGAAAAACAAGGAAAATAGTGACCACCCACATCCTTGGAGCCCCGCCGTAGAAGCCCAACACTAGCCCATACAGAGCTTCAAGAAGAACCACCACCGGTAGGAGATACAACCTCAATCGAGGAGCCCACTCCAATTGAGCTATCTCTCGCTGAAGAGGATGATAAGGAGAACCAAATGCCTAACTCCCCTAACCCTAGAGGGCTCTCTGAGCCTACAGGAATCATCAACTAGTTACTCATTGATCGACACATTTTGCTAGAATATTCGAGGAGCAGGAAAGAAGGACACTCATAGAAACCTAAAAAACTTTATGTCTTTATACAAACCCAGGATTATTGGCATCATAGAGCATTGGGTAAGTGGCCAGAAAGCATCTCACATCATCTCTAATCTTGGTTTCAATAGATCCTTCAGAGTTGAAACTACAGGCTTCACCATGGGGATTTGGTTGTGCTGAAACAACACTGATTGCTCTGTTAAATTGTAAACTACCATAGACAATTCATCACTTGTTGTGTCAACAACTCAACCCTGATCACATTCGTCTATGCCAATCCTCACATCTCAATTCTCAACCTTTTGTGGAAGCATATTATTTTTATGGGGGACACCTTTCCCAAACCTTGGATCATGTTGGGAGACTTCAATACCACTTGCAGTCCTGAGGAAAAAAGCGACAACACATACTACAATCACTCTGAGGCTAGGCTCTTCCAGGAGACCTTGAATACGACTGGCCTCACTGACGTTGGCTACTCAGACCCAAGGTTCACTTTCAAGAGAGGGTTCCTACAATAACGCCTTGACAGAGCTGTTGTCAACCATGCTTTTATACAATAACATGAGTTATTCATAGTTGAGCATTTACCAAGGATGCAATCGGATCATAATGCACTCCTGGTGAAATCTCGCACCCTCACCAAGGACATAGAAAGATTTGTAGCTAAATCCAGCTAGGCTCATGATGAGGGGATGAAGTCTTTGCTCAGGAACATCTAGAATACTTTGGCAGACTTCAACACAACTCTCGGCAAAGCAAAACATACCATCACCTAGTGGAACAGGAAACAGGGCACTGAAAAGAAAAGGAAAAAGATTGTGCTTATGAGAAACATAACGAAGCTTGAGAAAGAGCTCGCCTCATGCTACAACCTGATCACCGACGACATCTACACGGACATGAAAGCTGAGCTTGATCTTGTCCTGAAAGAAGAGGAGGAGGAATGGAAATTGAAAAGCCATATTAACTGGCTCAAAAATGGATACTGTAACACCAAGTTCGACAACACCTATGTCAAGCAACGCTGGAGGAGGAACACCTTCACCTCACTACAAAATTAGGCAGGAGAGTGGATCGCTGACAATGATGAACTCAAGAACTTGGTGCACAACCACTTTCTCAACCTACTTACTGAACCAGTCCATGGAAGAGACGGAGCCATAGTCGCGATCCCTGGCCACTTTAAGAAACTCACTGAACATTAGAAGGAGATGATTGCAGTAGAGCCCACTGAAGCTGAGTGTGCGAACATCCTCAAGGAGGCCAATCCTTATAAGGCAACAGGCCCGGATGGGATTACTTCCTTGTTCCTCATCCATCATTGGGATTCTGTGAAGCTGTCCATGTTAATGATGGTACAAAGCACCTTATGTGGAGATCCCCTTGCCATTGAGATGTGCAATGCCACTATGGTCCTTATATCCAAGATCCCACATCCTACTAGTTGCCACCACCTATGTCCCATATCCTTGAACAATGTCAACCTCAAACTTGTATCGAAGATCATCGTGGAATGTCTGAAGGCTCACTTAACTAGATGGATATCCCAAGAACAAAGTGCTTTTGTTCCCAGATGCCGTATCACGAACAACATACCCTCACCTAGGAGATCATCCATATGATGAAAAGGAAGTGGGGGAAGAAGTACATGGCCACTAAATTGACTTATCCAAGGCATACGATAAGCTTGCTTGGTCCTTCATTGCTGACACCATCCAGAAATTGGACCTCCCAAACAACATCACTAGCTATATTATGAACTCCATCATAACTGGAGAGTGTAGGTCCTCTAGAATGATGAGAGATCCCAATCTTTCAAACCTAGTTGTGGACTCCGCCAAGGGGATCCCTTGGCCCCTTATATTTTTGTGTTGTGTATAGAGCACTTAAGCCAAATGATTCATGCTCGTGTTTAAAGCGGAGAATGGGCACCAGTCAAGCTCGGATGGTAGGGGATCATAGTGCCACCTGTACTTCATTGATGATTTGATTCTTTTTGGGAAAACTTCCCATGCTTAAATGTGTACGATCAAATGGTGCTTCCTTCAGTTTGAAAAGGCATCTGGGGAAGCTATTTTGATAGCTAAGACTCAGATCTTCTATAACCACATCATCCATCGTTCAAGTAGAAATCAAATCAATAGAATATGTAGATTCAAGGAGACAGAAGATTTGGGGAAATATTTCAGAGTTCCCATCATTCACAAGTAGGTAACCAAGAAGATGTATGCTAGCATGCTAGACAGAATAGAGAATACCATGAATGGTTGGGTTGCAAAATCTTAATCGTTCACTGGCAGATGTTGTCTGGCCAAGTCCACCCTTGAGGCGGTATCGACATACACAATGAAAACCGCGGTCCATCCCCTCACCCTCTACGACAATATAGATAACATCGTTAGGAGGTTTATTTGGGGTGGATGCCACAAGAAGAACCCCATGTCCCTAGTGGCATGGGACAAAGTCATTAGCAGAAGAGAAGATGGTGGGATTGAACTCAAGACTATGAGAGAGTGGAACTGTTCTCTCATCGCCAAAACTTCCTGAGACGTAGCCTACAACCGGAGGACCAATTGGTGTAACTACATAAGGGAAGATACCTAAAGCACTCAGCAGGGAGCAGAAGCAACCTCTATAAGCTTGCATAGGCCACCTTGAAATGCAAGGCGTTTATTGACGATAACTCCTACCCAATCCTACGTAATGGCAACACCATCAATTTGTGGGAGGATACTTGGGTGGGAGCCGGAATAACCCTCAAATCCAAAGCTCTACACCCGATACCTGAAGTGTTGGCAGAAGTTTCAGTTGCTAGTGTCATCCTGGACACAGGAGGATGGGACACCGAGTTCTTGAACTATCGGCTCCCAATGTTAGAAGTGACCCAAAACCTGAAGATGGAAACCCCATAGAACACAAACATGGACAACCTACGTGTGTGGGTTGCCATGCAAAATGGACAATTTTCTGTAAAATCTGCTTATAACCTCCTACGTAACCAATGCAACATCCATGTTGAAGGAGAATGGAATGCAGTCTCGAAGTCCCAGGTGGCTACTAAAGTTAAGTACTTTTCCTTGATCACCTCCCACGAGGCGTTTCTAACCAATAGAAGGAGGGTACAACGTAACCTCGCAACATGCAGTATGTGCAAATGGTGCAACTCTGATGAGGAATCCTTAATCCATGCCCTACGAGACTGCCACTTATCTAGGGAGCTCTGGACACATATATACAATGACCGCCATCCACACAACTTCTTCTAGATGAACAGCACAATTGGATCACCACTCATCTGAAACAAGGCAAGCAGCAAGTACAGATGTTCATGACAGTCGTGTGGTACCTCTGGAAAGCGAGGAACTCCTCTATCTTCGAGAACCAGTAGCTACTGGCCTTACTTCTGGTGTAAGGAATCAAGCGCGACTTGTCCCTAATGGGTCATGAAGTTCTAAATAGGTTTCCCCCCGAGTAATGCCTGACCGAATGCCCTTGGAGCAAACCCTAATATGGGATAGTCAAGATTAACATGGACGCGGCTTGGAACAAACCAAAATTTGGAGTAGCTATTGTCGATTGGGACCACGACAGTAGTTGGGTCAGCACACATTTGAGGAAGATCCACTCTAACTCTGCCTTGCATGCCGAGATCATTGTTGTGGACATATCTCTTGAGTGTGCACTCCGATCGGGGATAGAGAAGGTCTACGTTGAGACTGACTTTAAGGTGCTCATAGAAATGCTTCATTCAGATGTTAAGGACAACCCTCACTTTGTTGTCATGCTCGAGCAAATTCAGCAGAGGTTACTCACACGCACACAGAGGGAGGTTATCTATGCACCTAGATGTTGTAATAGATTGGATGACTCCATGGACAAAAACCATCAAAAACAAACCATGAGTTGCTTTACTTATGTAAGGCCACCGGATTGGCCTACGACTATTCTTGAAGACGAGTTTTGTAATGTTAGTAGTACTACCAAGTTTCTCCTTCCTAAAAACCTATCAGTTTGTAACACTTTTCCCTATTGGCTTGCAAGAGGAGGGAAATATGAATAAAATAGCCTCCTGGCTTCCCTAAAAAAATATTGGGTATTAACACCCCAAAAATAAGGGACATCACATTCACCCCACCTCTAAAGGAATTATGTCATAGAAATTTATCCAATAACTTGTTATCAGTGATATTAAGGAGTTAAATATCAGAAAGGCCTCTACTAGGTTACAAACCTACCACTGTTTTAGATGAACCTTGAGTTGTCTCCTGAAGATTTAGTTAACCTAGGATGTACCCATCCCACTTTGTATGAGTTGAGCACCACATATTGTCTTACTCACAACATGGATAATTTTTTTAAGAATTTACATCCCCTATTACCCAAGAAATGGGTTTTCATTAATACATATGAAGTGGAGAAGATATTATCCAAACTTCATCTTTCACCCTACAAACCAATGTAAGATGATATCATATTTTCATGTATTGAAAATATCATAGTAAAAAACATTAGTAAGTTCAATGTCAAATTAGGTTTCCGTCATTAAGTAAGGTGTTATTATAGATTTTCTAATACTAAGGTTTCACACCATCGTGTGAACTATCAAAAAATTAGAAGGTTAGATTTAAAGAGACTGATGTTAAACCCTACATTTACTGATCATCTAATCCACGATCAAGATATCTTTATTTTAATCTTGTGATTATACATTTCTATCTTTCATGTATAATGCGAAGAAAAATAGAATATACTAGGTAAAGCTTTCACGATCTCAAACTTGGATATTACATGTATTATAGGGAGAAATTATAAAACATGTCATTCTTATCTAAGTGACTCATCATACATAATCATTTAAATAGATCAAGTGTGGTTGATAACATCATATGTTACAAAATAGAAGTGGAAGGAACAACATTTATGAGTATTTTATGCACAATGCATTTTACTTTCAGAACCAGAGTTTCATTGTTCATTTCAATTCTAGCTAAGTACTAGCTTTACAAGATGAAATCAGTCAAGTTAAGACCTAACTCAATCAATGGATTGACTTTCTCATCTTGATTTTTCTACCCATAACTTTATTTAACCCAAATCACACACCTAGCCTTTAAATCAACTTTAGGAATCATGCATAAGGTACTCAAACCATCTACTTAGCAGTAATCTAGATTAGGATGCATCATATTTCATACATATCATATTGTGCTTATATTTGAGGTTACATCCTTTGACCATCTCCATGCCTCTGTATAATTCACCACTTATCACATACTAACACTAGAGGTCCCCCTTTCTAAAACAACTTGAATGTGATGTATATTGAACCTTGTCATAGATTAGGTTATGTTAAATGAGAAAATCTACATACTTTCATCATCAATACTTAGCTCATATTTCTTTGAATTGGATCAGACATCATTATAACTTATATCTTTATAATGAAACTTACAACATCAGACATTAAACTTATATAAGATTGCATGTGCTTATGTACATCTACTTTAAATGTCATGTATCTGATAAAGCTCTAGACATATAACCTATACCTACTCTCTCTTCTAGACTGAGGGTACTCCCTTTCACTTAGGTTGCATGAACACCTCCTACTCTCCTCTACGAGTGAAATTTTTTCATATTTACATATATATAGTAACATAAAATATAGGTTTTTTCTATTAAAATGTGCCTTTGAGAAAACTTTTGAGGTTCAATCTGAGTGAAAACAAAACTAAATCAGAAAAATTGAGTGTCCCACACATAATAGATAGTCTAGTGCTATGACACCTAGTGAAATGGTGAGAACAAGGTGTAGACTAGTGTAGCTACCCAATACATATGAGCTCTATATAGAAAGGGATTCACACACTTGTCTAAAATTAGTTCTCAAACATCTAGGTTCTTAGTGAGAAGCTAAGTCAAACATAGTTCCTATATAAATAACTCACTATGTTGCTAGATTTTAGTTAAAATGTTCTATTTAATTTTTATGGTTCATGGTGACGAATTGTAAGTTGCATTTATTCATTCTCTAATACTGACTATAATGTTCCCAAATTCTGCCATCCCAGAACCCCATGGGGCCAAGAGGAGGAACCCTAAAAATGTTACTCCGATTGAGATGTGTATGCATTATATGCATACATGAACAAACAACCATAAGTATACACCGTAAACAAGCTCAAAAATCAACACGTGTATATTGTAGAATGAATTATAACAACATAAATTACAATTAGACGCGAAATGAAAATATAACATAAATCTAAAAATGTATGCTATTTAGGATCATACACAATAGGAACAACCCATACAACTATTCACTTACCCATCTTTTCTCCCATTCTAGCTCTAAACCTAAAACATATGTGAAACAATAGATGAACTCACAAGGTGTTGCGCACATGGGAAAAGATTCATAAAGTATGCTTGAATTTTTCAAAAATAATTTGATAAAGAAAATGAAGAGTCAATAAAGCCATTATTTAATGTTAAAATTAAGGAAACCATTGTTTTAGTAACCTTTTGATGACAATGTACTACTAAGTGGTGTCAGCATTTCATATTTCCCCGTCCCTTTACATATAGGGATCTTGCCCCTAGGCCTATGGGGATATTCTGACCTTATATTTAGAGATATAGATAGAGATAGAGAAATGGATAAATAGAAAGTAAGAGAATATAACCAATTAGTAGCTACAAATCATCAATTTTATTTATTTTCTTAGTGACATGGAAAAAATCAATTCTAAATTCATATTACATCTAAGACATATTGTAAATTAAGAACAAGCAATACATCATATCTAAGTTTCACCCAATAAAAGTAGTCATATGTTTATATAAAACCACACACCTAATTTCAGATATTTCTTATTTCTAGGACCATCTATGTCATCTCGTCATCATGTAATTAATAATAATTGAGCATCATTAATATATCATCATAATTATTCTAATTATTTTAGGATCATGTTAGGGTTTAGCCAAACCTAGATTGAAACTAAGATTAAATATGTCTTTGATATATAGGTGATCTTTGTGTCATAACTTAGGTCTAATTTGAGTTACATGATTTTCTGATGCTTTATCTATTATTTAGAATTAATATGAGATTAAAAGAATGTAATTAGTCTTTAATAGGATAAGACCTAATATTGGGGAATATTGTTACATTCAGAGTCCAAAAATGGGTTTCAATTATAATTAGGGTTCTACGAGAGTTGTTTGAGAATTTATATCGACTATACACAATTTTTCATTTAATGAAGTTTGAAAGGAGTTTTGTCATCTAAGATGGATAAGATATGTAAAGGTACATCAAATAGGGATCTTATAATAAAAGGTACAATTTTTGTGAGTTCAACAGTATATTCAGGATATTTTTAGGCTATGGAAGCTACTTTAACGATATTTCTAAGATCAAGTCTACTTCAGAGAAATTGGAAGAAATGTTCCTGATGTGGATTATTACAACCATTGATTCCATTGACTGGACTATCTATCCAGTGGCTGAGAGAAATCCATGTCACTTGGTAGGAGGGTAAAACCCACCTACATGATTAATGTTGGGTCGGTCGGTTTAACTCACTTAAGCATTGGTTCATATGGCTTAAGTTTCGACTGAGTTGTCTTTTCCTGATGTTTTGTGCTCCCCTACTTTGTATAAGCTAACAAGGGCCTCTATGTCTAAGATCACTGACAAGGAAGAAGTGCACAAATGGTGACTTCCATGGTGCATAGAGTTCCCTCAAAGCTTTGTGGTTTCTTCCATAGCCTCCTCAGTGAGTCTCCATGGTGTGGAGCTGATGCTTGCTCATTGCCATACTCTAGTTGGAGATCACATGGAGCAGTTGGTTGATATTGGGGATTCTTCATATGATCATTACTAGACCACATGATGCCTCAATGAGATCTTAAGCCTCTTGTAGAACATGGTAAAGGCATTTGCAAGTGTGCAAGACAAGATGAAGATCCTCCCTGAGATTGTCATATTCTTGCATATTTTGCTTGTCCAAAATCTCAAGGAACTAGCTAATGGTGCCCTTATTGGTCTGTTGTAAACTTCATCTATGCCTAGAATTTTTTCTTCCCTCTGTAATGGACATTATCCCGCATTCCACAATTATCTTCCACCTCTAAACCTCGCTCTTGATTCTAGATTTCCATCCCTGTCTATACTACAATTGAAAGTATTACCAAACAATTATCTCGTCCTCCCTCATCAGGCCACCTCACACCCTACAAAAGGGGTGGTTTAAAAGATCTTGACTTCCTGGGGCCAATCACCTAGATACAAAATGTTGGTTCCTTCTGGATAAGCAGATTGATATTTAGGTGGACTATGTCTTCTCTCCACATATATTGGAGGTCAAGAGGACTTCCCTCTCACGAGATCCTCTTTATCGAATCCTGGGATATCTTCACCTTGGCAGATTGAGGGTCACACCCATGAAAAGTGTAATGGCCAGTCTGATGCAAAAATGTCACATCCTTGGTACTAAATACCAAAGTTGTACCACATTTTTCATCAGTATACTCAACTTCAAATAATCACATCTATTTGTAGAAATGTCCAAATATTCTAAAATTTTAGAAATAGGCTCATTGAGACACAAAATCTATTATTTGGTAATGCAAATAAATTATCCAAGAAACCTTATAACCAGGTGTATAAAACATGACTTCATTTGAACTAATCATACCATCTTTGCTACGACAAGTCCTACAACACTTGTTATGATCCTAACATACATCAAGGCTCATCAATTGGTATGTTCATATTATTATGACTTCTAAATGAACCTCTTAGCCTCGTAAGTGCCCAAATTGACTAATAAAGTTATTCATCATAATTAAACTCATTTAGGTCTAACAATCATGGAATTCATATTTACTTACACTCTTAGGATGAAAAGAGTCTGCAAATTAATAACCAATTTCTCAAATTGCCATTGATCTTCTACATAATTTGTATGATCCTAAACTTCTATATTGGGTATAACACCCTAAAATTGGGGTCATCACACATCTGTTGAGCCAGAACATAGAGAAACCATTATGGATGTGGAAGAGAATAGTTGGATTCAAAGTGTTCCTCGTGCTTGCACCCATAGCACACAAACTTATTGAAGAAACACTTTTGTATGTTCTTATCCCAAAGTTCTTGCAACTCAATAGTACTTCCATTTTGTGAAATTCATTATGAGGTTGTCCTTCCCCTTTGCATTTTTCCTAGCCAAAGTTGTACCCTTCAATCTTCCTTCCATCATTCCTTGGAGTAGAGATGCCTTCAGTGAACCCTAGGTATCCTGAATCTAGGTACTTAGAGGGAATGGCAGTCCCCTCAATGTTCAAAGCAATGTCAAAAGCCCTAGTGAATTTTTGGGGCTTGATGATCATGACATGATGTTGGTGAAAAGCGCTCGTATAGTTGCCAGAGTTCTCCAATCAGTGTCACTCATTAGAATATGGGCTAAACACTTGAGAAGTTCGAACTTCCTAGCATATTCTACCATAGTCATATCTCCTTGGTGGACATTCATAAACGTATTCTCCTTATCCTTCTATCCAGAGATGGGGACAAACCAAGATTTCAATATGTTCCAAATGTCTGCCCATGCAATTAGAATCTTTATACAATCTAGGGTGGTGATTTAGGTTTCCAACCAAACCTTTACTTTTACCTCAAGTAGATGAGAAAAGAAAATACCTTATTCTTAAGCTACACCTCGAGAATGTGGAAACCATTTCCAATTTTGGCAGCTAAACATCAGACTTATCAATGACTTTGGAGTTGTCTTCTTCATAGAAATTCTTTATGTTTAGCTTGATGAGATATAGGATTGTAGTACCCAATTGAGGGTGGATAGGATAGAGTGCACCATTCTCATCTCGTGCGATGTCCGCAAGGGCCAAGACATTGATGGTATCCGTCAACACCGTGGTTGTTCTAGCCAAATCATTTCAAATCTCTTGACCATGGCTCATCCTCATCACCAAGATTAGCACAATCAACAAGGTTGCAAAATCCTTAGGATTATGACCAATAATGGGGTTACATACCTTAATAGGTTCTAAACCAACCTCCTGAAAGGCATCTTCTATCCTCTTTCTATTCTTATAGAACTACTCGTTCATGGCCCATTTCTTCTTATTCAAGGAATACTTCTACTTGTGGTGATACTTCTTCTTATTGACATTGTGGGGTGGGGGGCTAATCCATCATCAATATAGTCTTGGTGCAAGCCATTCTATATACCATAGTTACAATTAGTTTAGGTTTAAATTTATTTAATAAATTTTAGCACACTGATGTTAATATTATCAATTCTACATGTACTACTATTATTTATTAGCAAAGGATGTCATCATGACCCTAATGATGAAAAAGACTTATTCAAAATATGAATGACTATCTAGCCATTAGTAATTATGAAAAAGCATGGGATGAAGAAAAAAATGAGATGTCTAATGAGAAAATCTAGGGTTGTTTTGTTTCTGTAAGTCTTCCTTGTTTCCTACTCCTTCATTGTTTTGCGGTTTCAATGAAATGTTAAAGTACTAAAAACTCTATTCACCCCCCCATCTAGATCTTTTCAGTATATCCACACTTTTGGTATGCACCCATGCAGACAAAAGAGCTATATTGGCCGCATGTTTTCTTTGTCAACATTTTAAGTTTGTTGTATTATTTATCTAAAGACATGGACATCCAAAAGATGACAAAAAAATAACATATGGCTAACTTTCCAACCTTTGAATCATAGGTTGTTAGTCCACAACTCAATTGTCTACAACCAAGATTTTGAAGGTGATTTATTTTATTTACCTCGCAATGATGTTTCAAAAAAATACAATCATCTTTCTTGAAGTAGACTTCACCTAAACATAGCATCAACCTTCTTGAAGCAGCCTTCTTGATGTAACCTCAAACACTTGAAGCAGCCTTCACCTCCTTAAAGTAGCACCACCAACTTGAGATAGCTTTCACCTAGTAGTAGATCCAACCTCCTATTAAGCAACCTTTTTGAAGTAACCTCAACAAACCTTAGAGCAAGCTTTTCCACCATGAAGTACCTCAAATCAAGCTCCCTCAGGCAGCCTCCACCACTTGGAGTACCCAAGGAGCACAAATAGCATAACATGTGAATGGAGATTGGAAGAAAGGAATTACACCAAGGGAGTATTGCTCTTCGATCCTATATCAAGCGTTACACCTCTCAAAACACTTCAGATGGACGTTTCTTGGATGGTATCTAAGAGTTTATGTCTATAGGACACAAACTTGGAGCTCAAGGAACAAGATTGCAAGTGTTTCATAGCTTTGTTGCTCTCTAAAATGAATGATGAAGTGTAGTTTGTGTGTGTTGGGTGTCATAAGGCTTCTCAAATTTATAGGAATGGTTTGCAAGTGATTAGGGACGTTTTAGGGTGTCTCTAGGGTGTTATTAGTTCTTAATTATTCGTTAGGGGGAAAGTAGTTGGCTAAAAATTGCAAAATTGTTCAAACTTGGAAGAACAATCCAAAACCCTATTTGGTCGACAAAATAGTTGACTGATCATGTCCCGATCGATAATTTGTTTGACAGAGTATAGGTTGAATGAAAACATAGAGCAAAGTCTATTTCCATCTCCCAACACTTGGACTAACGGTCATATGATTTGTACTGAGTTTGTGTTGGTCGACCATATTATCGACCGAAACAGACTTTAGAGTGCAAATTTATATGTTTTTTACCAATGCTCTAAAAGCTTGACTGAGGTTGTTCTCGGTCAATAATATTTTCAACACAGGGTGTCACAGTCAACTAGTTTGTCGATCGAGAGTGTTACTAATTTAGGTTTCTTAAACACTTACTAAGTTTGTGTTCTAAAGGAGAATAATGACTATAATCTCTAAGAAGAACCTAACTAAGGGTTATAAGTTGATATAGAAGATCTAACACTTGATTCACATAATATTTATGTACTTGTACAAGTATTTACATTGTGTACAATCATGAAAATATTAACATTTTAGTGCATTGTTTTTAAATTAACATTTAAGAACATTGATCTTCACTTATCCACTTAGTATGATCTCCTCATTTACTTGAACACCAAAATACTCAAGTAGAACATTAGATCCACAATAATAAAATGTTTTGTCTTCAGTGGATGTTTCTTAATGATCTCCTCATTCTATGGAATATCTAGGAGGAGTAGGAGGTGGAGGATTGTCTTCAGTGGATGTTTCTCCTACAGTCCTAGCTCCTTTGTGCCCAAAGTCAATCCCCATTTTATCAAAAATATTTTATGTGATTCATTAGGGATGTTTATCACATATGTAGCCTAAGTCTTCTATGTTTTTGCCAAGGGAAGATTGGATTATTTGGCAGACAAAATCAGCATAAGGTGGGTTCCCATAAAAATCAAACATGTTAGAGAGGATGTTACAAATGAAATTTGTGGGAATGCTTACAAGAATGGAATAGATAAGGCACATACTAAATTGGGGAATTTTAGTTTTATTGGCTCTAGGATGGATATTTTGGGTGATGATAAGATTCATTATCCTAGCCTTAGTGGTTAAAGAAGTGGCATAATAGGTTCCCCTATGTTCATGTGATGATGTGTTAGGAACAAAGTTAGACATTTTAATATCATATGGCTAATGGTTTCTTTTTCGGTGGAAAACATGGAGATAGGACTGCTAGTGGTTAGGTCTATAAAATCCACATACTCCTCAATATCTATGACTAGCATTTTGAGGATATCATTTTCAAAGAAGTAGAAAGATAGACCATCAAACATGGAATTGAAGGAGAACGGATCATAAGAATCTCTAGTAAGGTTAGTGTAGATATCATTGACAACTTGGGTAGACTAAAATTGAAAGGATAGGATAAGAAATTCCTTCTATTTTTGCACCTTAAAAAGTTGGGAGAGATCAAGAAGGGTGATAAAGTCGTTGAGTTCCATCAACCATCGAGGAAGAGGAGACTTGCATGTGAGATTCATGTAGCATTCTCCAATAGCTGCATCGTTGAAGGGTATGTCATTAATAATGCTCAATGATGGAGTTGGTGTGGGTCCCTTCCTTGAAGCAACTTTCTTCTTTCCACCACGAGTTGAAGAGGATGTCATCTTGAGCAAAGAATGGTGAAAAAAAAGGTAGATATGGTTGAGGGACGATGGTTGCTGAAAGATAGATCTAAGGAATGCTAGAGATGTGGTAGAGAATAGAGCTCTCAATTTGTGAAGAGAATGGCCGGATTTGTGGGCTATTTATATCAAAACAAAATTGTACTCAGTCAACAAACTTGTCAACCGAGCCCCCAACAACTCTCTTTCCTAACGACTCTTTAAGGGCTAGTCGATCGAAGTTGAGTTTGAAATTTTTTTTTGCAACGGTCGAGGACTCAGTTGAGAATTTTTTTGATCGAGGAAACTATGGTTCAGAAACAAATTTGGCCCAAGAAATATCTAGAAGATTTTGAGCTAATACTTGCACAGTTGGCCGAGGGTCCCACCGAGAGAAACTCAGTTGAGAATTTTGTCGATCGAGGACTTTCTCGATCCAGTATTGTGCCGACCGACTTTGATACTATGAGAAATATTAGAATAGATTGAGCTTGACTAAGTACTTATTAATGATACTAAGTCATTGTAGATAAATATTGTAAAAGAATATTTCTATTATTATATTCAATAATATTACTTTTATTTTATGTCAAAATAGAAATTTTGATCATGAATATTGAGCAGATATATCAAAGAAAACATCTTCTAGAGGAGTAGTAAGTAACTTCTTTCTTATATATTGAAATTGATCTAGAGGAAGTGGTTTGGTAAAAATATCATCCAATTGTTCTTCAACATAAACATGATGAAGAGTGATATTATTCTTGGCAGTATGATCTCTCAAAAAGTGATGTCTAATCTCAATATGCTTGGTGCGACTATGTTAAACCAGATCATGAGCCATGTTTATAGCACTAGTATTATCGCAGGAAATTGGTGTAGAGAAAAATATAGAACCACAATAATTCAAAACTTGTTGCATATAAAGCCCTTGAGTACAACACGAACATGCAGCCATGTATTCAATTTCTATGGTAGATAAAGAAATTATATTTTTGTTCTTACTAAACAAAGATACTAAGGCTCTTCACAGCAAGAAACAACCACCACTTGTGTTCTTGCTATCTAGATGACAACCAACATAATCGACATCATTGTAAGTTTTTAAGTCCAACGATTGACCTTTAGGATAGCACAAATCATAATTTATAGTATAGGCAAGATATCTTAAAATTCTTTTGACAGATTTAAAATGAGAATGCATCAGATTCAATTGAAATCTATAGCAAAGTCCAACATCAAACATAATCTAGTCTAGATGCGGTCAAATACAACAAGCTAGCAATGATGTTCCTATATAAAGAATCATCATTGTACTCACCATCTTCATCTTGTCAATTTTAGTAGAAGTGGTCATAGGTGTAATCGCAAGTTTGCAATGTTCTCTATTAAATCATTTTAAGAGTTCCTTAGTGTATTTCTCTTGGCTTAGAAAACT
The DNA here is from genome assembly GCA_963693085.1 of Alisma plantago-aquatica. Classification (NCBI taxonomy): domain Eukaryota; kingdom Viridiplantae; phylum Streptophyta; class Magnoliopsida; order Alismatales; family Alismataceae; genus Alisma; species Alisma plantago-aquatica. The sequence continues at coordinate 313,063,684 of OY856415.1, read as the reverse complement.
TCCACCAGATGTTTGTTTTATTTGAAAACCAAGGAAAAATGTCAATTCACCCATAAGACTCATTTCAAATTCATTTTGCATGATATTACTGAATTGAGTACATAAAGAATCATTTGAAGCACCGAAGATAATGTCATCAACATATAGTTGAACAACTAGAAAACATGATTCATATGTTTTGAAAAAATAATGTGGAATCCAATTTTCCAATAGAGAAGCCATTATCAAAGAGATAATTCTTAAGTCTTTCATACCAATTTTGGGGTGCTTGTTTTAGACCATAAAGGGCTTTCTTAAGTTTATAAATATGATCAAGTGTGGCACGCACTAGTATTTGGTAGTACCTGGGATGGAAAGATCTTTCAGGAGTGAGATGGGTAGAGTAGAACCAAATTCAAGTAGATGATCAATAATATCAAAAGTGAAAGTAAAATCCTACATTAGTCTCAATAGAACAATATTTCACTATATGATTCTGTTGTCCACTACAACGGTGCCAGAATTACCAGAATTTGATGTGGCTTTTACTGCACTAACAAATCCAACTAGGGCTGAAATCAATATGTTTTTACCAAAACTTTGTGCAATAGTACCACCCGCAAGCAGACGGGTCTTATCACAATATAGTTAAGGATCGAATCCCAAGGAACAACTTTTTTAAGAATATTTCTAGTTGAATCCAGATCGACTAAGACTAATATTTGGAACAAGAGTTGATTTGGGTATAGTTAAACTAATTGCAAGGAAAGTAAAAGAGCATGATTAAAATTGAGTTTAGATTAATTATGGGAATCACTGGGGTGCAATCGGGTTTCACCACCACTACACATGCAAATATATCCAACACACATCCATGCAAGATACCACTAACCAAATGGAGTAGAAAACCATCCGTTAGGAAATAGAGTTTGTATAAGCATCTCCATGGGCTCGATCTCTCGTTACCCACACGTCACACACTTACTACTCCGAAGATATCCCTTCCGAAGATCTCATCCGAACATCAATCATGCTAATCGGTATTCAAATCCTAAGTATTGAAGTTCCCACAATGAAGGAATATTTAGATCATGCAAGGTAGGTGATCAATCCACAAACTATGCATTAAATGATTAACAATGAAATGGAAAGTTATATACAAGCCATGGAATGTTATAAGATGAACATGCAAGAACAATAAGCGGGTCTAGTCCCTGTACCCCAGCAAATTTGACTACTTGCTCCTCATGAGGGAAACAAAAAGAACAAGAGAAAGGGAAGAATTTGCCATGGTCATTGTGAAGAAGATGGACATGGCTCGGTGGAGAAACAGTCTTCTACACGATGGCGGGGTAGATCTGGACAAGGAGGGGAAGAACACCAAGAAAGACGGGGATGATCTTGTCTCACCTTATTCCTTCTCTTCTCGTGCTCTTTCTCACAAGAGATGGAGTGGTAGATCGTTGATGGAATAGTAGCAAAGATGCCACAGAGGTAGTCTTTGGCGGTAGAGATCATCTTCCTTGGTTGTGCACAGAGTGGCAGCCTGCCTGTGTCGTTGAGCAGAAGAGATATCTCAAATGAAGGAGGGGGTTGTTTGGAGAGCACCGACTTAATTGTTGTAGTTTTAGCCTTAGATAGCGATCACAGTATTCCTCGACACGACCGTGTCGTGTGTGCTCCCGACTTTGTTGAGGTGTTTGATGCAGTCAAGATGATGTGGTTTTGTATCGGGTCTGATGTCTGTGTCGCAGTCGCACAGGTGTTCCACAGTCATGGTGGGGTGTCGTTCGCGGTACATTGGCCTCAACCCGACTGAGTCAAGGTGGGCCCGACCGTGCCCGATCATGCCATGTGTTGGTCTACACTACATCTTAGACGTGCTCGTGGTATCATCTTCTTGGCCGCGGTCGCGACATTGTTTTCTTGGCTGTGGTCACGGCATCATGGAACAAACCCATTCCACGGTGGGGGGGTGCTATTGCTATGGGTCGATGGGCATGCATCAATTAATCCTCTAACTGATGAGGATTCTTTCTAATGAAGGAATTGGGCATCCAAAATAGGGTCCAAATTATTGAAAGTTTCTTGGGCTCGCTAGTCGACTAGTGGGACTACCATCTCCTACATTGGTGCACATAGTGTGATGCTTAATCCTACTATGGAGATGAATGGATTAGATCAAAACTCTAAGTAATCATCTAAACCTAAGGAATATTATATATGAGCAGATTTAGGTGGCATATGAAAGCTTTCAGCGCAAAACTGGGCCAAAAATGGTGACGAAAACTAAGATGAATATGCATTGATCAATATACTTTCTAAGTCTAATGCCAAACTAGGTCTCATAACTTTTGTTTAGTTTTCACATATTTTGTATTAGTTTCATGCACACGCACACACAATATATATATATATATATATATATATATATATATATATATATATATATATATATATATATATATATATATATATATATAGAGAGAGAGAGAGAGAGAGAGAGAGAGAGAGAGAGAGTGAGAGTGAGGCTAGTGTACACTCGAGTGTACTAGAGGCACCGTACACCTCAGTCATTTTTGAAGATGCAATAATTTTTTTTTAAATCTAAACCATTGATCTTCTTAATTATCATAAGAACATACTATATAATAAATTTTAGCTCATTCAGACACTTATAGGTCATGCATCTAAAGGAGGCAAGAATCATGTATTTCAAATTAGTTTTGTGCGTCGATTTTGTTGGCCTTGGATGAGTGACTTACAATCATCCAAATGAGTGCAAATTTTGTATGTGACCTATTATAATTGTAACCATGAAGATTAATGGATTAGATTTTGGAAAAACATGGTCTAGATAGGCAAACACCATTGGGGTGTACGGCATGATCTATACACTCGAGTGTATTCTAGCTTGACTCTCTCTCTCTCTCTCTCTCTCTCTCTATATATATATATATGTATGAATGTATATATGTATATATATATGTGTGTGTGGGTGTCTGTGTGGGGGGGTTTCTATATATATGTATGTATATATTTATGTTTATATTTATGTATGCGTATATATATGCTTGGTTGTATATATATTTATATGCATATATATACATATATATGTCTATACATATTTGTGCACATATATATGTCTATCATTGGGTCTATGGTTAATTTTCTATGGTTTTTACACATTTGATTAGGTATTTTGCATTTATCGGCTGTACATTACAAAGATAATTTTGATACACTTGTTGTGAAGCTGTGGCAACCTTTTCTAGGTGTCATGACATATTTTTCATGTGATTTGAGGGTAAAGGATCCAACCCCAAGGGTGATTCTTCTCCCGTGGTCACACACACTATTTCCCATGGAATCATATATGTGGTTGATTCTTGGCTAGAGACCTCAACATATATGACTAAGGCTTCTGTTGCCTTCATTGGGTTCTATTGATTTCATGGTGTGGGGCACATGGGAAGAGGCAGACCGAAGTGTCCTGTTACGACCTCCTTGTCAACTCCCCAATTAAGGAAATACCTTCAAGTTGAGATCTATTACCTATATTCCTTAGATCCAGATTTAGCAAATAACAAATAACAACAACTAAATTTTGTCAATTTCAAAAAATTGGTTTAGTAGTTATAAAATCATGCTCCTCTAAGGAGTTACATAAATTTCCAACATGGATTATACATATGAGAAAAATTATTTAGCTATTCCTCATTTCCTTAGTTTAATTTCTTTCAAATAATTTCATCTGGTTCACCATGTCTTGATAACTTCATATCTTCCATGTACCAAAAATGGTGTGAACCAAAACATGGATCAGTACATTACTATATTGTATATGTGGGTGCATGCAAAAGTGTGTAAGTAATATAAAAACAAATATGCAATCAACTATTTACGAATAAGAGTTGTAATTTACTTCATATATTCTAATCTTTATGTGATACTCATAGTGGCATTATGATTGAGCAAAAAGTAAATAAACATACAAAAATCTATTTTATCAATCCTCAGCAAACATCAAAACTCGATATGGTGAGTTGTCATAATTGTAACCATGTACCTCATGGTACACCATGTGTATCATGAAAGTATGCTTTAAGCAATTCTTGCAATCATGCATGCAAAGATGAATTTGTGCAATCAACATTTAATTTGCATGAATGTATATCCTAAAGTATCACCAACACATTATTCAATTAAACTCTAGTCAGATCGTAATCTAGGGTTTAGTGTTTTCTCAGGTACTATTATGGAATAAGGATACAAACCCTATTCCATCACATATAGACATTAATTGAAACCCTAATTATCATATCTATTACATCCTTGCATTTTGATCACTTACATTCATTAATGTGCATTAGCTACATAGCAAGTTATTATCTTCAACTTCAAAACCCTAATTTTACAAATGTATAGATATCCACTTTAGAAACCTTACTTATTAATCATTATGATCATGTTCCTCTTAATTCAACAATATCAGACTAGAATATGAACTAAGAGCTTTTAATATGTTCAACATATTAAATACACAAATCTAGGGTTTTCATATACCAATCACGTACTAAACATGTATCCTAAGTACTTTTGGAATCGGGATGAGAATTAGGTTTCAATTATATTTTATTTACATTCCTCTTATATACCTGATCAATTTTCATATATAACTTGTCTTAAATTGTTACCGATTAATGACTACATTTTTGCAAGATAATTATTAATGGGTCAATCATAGGAGTTTGCATCAGCACAAGACTAATTATCCATTATATCTGAGTGGTTAGGACAACCAATAGGCTCACACCAGGCTTTCGTTACACACCCGTGTGGTTGGGTAAGGAAAATAATAAAAGAGTGAAATTAGCCCTTACCTTGTTGTGTTGAACCTCGGGGAAGCAAGATCATTTCAATGGACTTTCATCTTCTTCCTCCACCCTGCTACTCCTAAAAAACAAGTGCCATGGGCCGATCAACGAGTGGGATAAGTTTGATACCTAGGGCACCAAAGAGTCTAGTGATGCTGCAAGTACCTCCGTTAGGATGAGGTAAACTCATTGGTGATCTTCATTCCGCTGGGGATGGCTCCTACTAAGGAAACAATGGTCGAGTTCTAGGCTTTTAAGCAACACCATGGTCTACAAAAGAGGAGGATTAGAGGTAAATCTTGGTTCCAGGTATGGTCATATGACCACCACAATGGCTTCAGGCATCTTGCGAGTCCCTTGGCAGACCTTGGTGCAGTAGTCATTTCTAGGACGACAAGCACCTGCTAGAACTACATCCCCAGGCTGAAAATTGGTGCTTCTTCTTAGTCCAACACCAAATTTGGTGTGGAAGGGTTTTGTTCCTCGAATCCGAAGGAATAGTTTCTAGGGTCTATAGATGTATAGGTAAGGAAAGGGGTGTCGAAGGAAAACATGATCTTAGTCGCTAGCCTTCCTTGCTGGGAGGGGTTGAAAGAGGCCCTAGGGCCATTGATTAGTGATCAAGCAACTAACATGATGTGTTTCACATCAACAGGGGTGTGTCCAACAAGCACTAATTATGGCATTCATTTAATCAGTTTCCAAAACTGGAAACAAATTATTTATTTCAATTAGGCCCCTCTCCATTCATTATTTTTCTATAGCCAATTTAGAAACTCCTTGTTCTATGAAACTTGGAGGGAAACTCATAGATATATTTCCCATCTTATATCTTGCATTTGGGATTTTTCGGAACAACCTTATCAAATGAATCTTTCTCCTTAGTATTTCTTTCAAAAATCTACACACATCAAAAGGAAAGATCCTTTTTCTCTCAAATTCTAGAATTATCTTCTTATTGTTATTATCTTCAAGTATACAAAAAGGTAGGCTGAGATAACACTATTTGATGCTCAAATGGTTAGATAATTACTCGCTTAATTATATAAAATTACAATATATCTTATTTACTTTTGGATACTTGCCCATTATCTCATTTTTTATTATTCCACAATTAAAGACATTAATATTTATTTGTGCATGAATTCATTTTATTTCATGAATTTATTCTACAAGGATCTATTGGAAAAGTAAATAATCTCGTGGGCCTCACTTCGGCCATGGCTTACACCCATTCCACAAAGTGGAATGTTTTATTATTCTTTCAATTATAACTAGGGATTTTTCTTATCAATTTGAGACATAGATTCCAATTTACCAAATTTGAAGATATGACATGGTTGTTGGTGTTAGGAGAAGGTAGAAGAAGATCAATGAATAATAAAGGGAATTAACTCTATTCACAGTGAACTCATGGTTTGGGAAGGTTGTTGATAGTCAGGTGATGCTATTTCACCACTCATAGGATCTCATGTTGGTTGGAGGTGGTTTCTCAATTAAGTGCTTTAGTCTCAATAAGCCAGAACTCAGTGGATAAGTTTGGGGCTTCCTTATCTATCTAGCCATCTTGATGAATTCCTCACAATGCTTTAGGCCAAGTTATTTTGCATGCGGTGCCTTGAGACATCATGATGAGGTGAAGGTGATATGAGATGGAGGTGGTTGAAGGTGGGTATGTGCAAGTTCTTTATGAAGGAGAATGACTTGTGGTTGAAATGGTGGGGACATTGGGAAACTATTGGATTCGTTTATAAGATAAGGTGGTGAGGAGGGGTATTTATACCTTGCCCTAGCTTCCCGGATACAATGAGATATTGGCATTATGACCACACATGGAGATGATGGATATAGATGTTCTTAATTATTGAGGCATGAAATAATAATTCAAAAAGTCCAATTTTGTGATAAACCATTTAGGGGAAGAGAGAAAGGGCTCACGGTTGGAGTCCAAGCCATATAAGTCAATGCGTGTGATGTTGAATATGGGTTGGGAGCCTTCGATCCGGAATCAATGGCCGCACTCAATGAACACATCATTTTTCATGCCCAAAGTCCCATTTTTAAACAAAAATTAATTGGTCCATCTTACATTAATATAATCTAAATCTCATTTATCTACTTAGGTGTATATTATCTAAATATATTAAAAATCATATAGGTCTTCAAAGCATAACATTTCCATAAAACTTTAGAGATATCTTTATTTTACCTTTATCTCAGCATAGGACATAGTCGAATCAAAAATACAAAATACAACTACCCTTTTTCTTCCATTCAACGATTTCATCACCATGAACATCATCTAAGCCTCTATCCCATTCATGTTGGTATTGGCTACATGAATCCTTCATTTCCATTCAGCTCTATCATGGGTCATTTTCTGATTAAGATGTAAATATTCAAAATCTCTATGTATAAGCCTTCCCATGTTAGTTCACACATTCCTCTTCTTCTTTTAGTTGTGCTTGACTTCATATAATTTCTTTCTATAGGAACATTAGTCGGTAGGCATTCCACATGTCCATACCATCAATGTTGGGCATCATGCAAATTGTCCCCAATGCTCTCCACCCGCAACTTAGTCATTTCTCCAGAGATCTTATCTTGTCATCCCACACATCCATACCAACATACATATTCTAGCCACATTAATATATTTGAAACCTTATTTCTTCACCGCATAACATTCACTCCCATAGATCATGATTGGTTGTATAACTTGTTCTATAAAATTTCATTTTTTTAATCTAAGAGGGATCTTTTGAGCACATATTGCTTTAGTTCCACTCATCAATCTGAACCATCCTATAGTGATCCTGTGACAATCAATATTTTGGACATCCCCATATATTTTAATAATAGATCACAAGTAACATAATTTATCACATTTTGGTATGTCTAATCTATTCAACTTGGTTCCACCATTCACACTATGAGATTGATTGGATCTGTAATGCACAACTATAATGTTGGTCTATGAGGATATCTAATAGTCTAAATTTTGGATCATGTTATTTGCTTTAATAAAATTTGAGCACTTAATAAGGTGTTTTTAATAATTTCTAAATTTTATACATTTATTTAGTACATTCCCTGAGTATTATGTAAATCAAAAAGTTGTGCTCTTATTTAATATTAGTAAACATTTTGTAAGATTTATGATTTAATAAAAAGAGTAAAAGAAATTTTTCAGAAGATTCTGAGTTGGTTAAAAAATGAATAATTAATTAAAAATGTATCCCTTATTTATTTTGGCACCATGTTCAAGGTATCCGACTAATTTCGTTGGACTCATCTTTGGTCTAATGTGGGATAATAACAAAATGAACATATATATTAAATTTAAAAGATAATTAGATTAGATGTGACATGACAAAATACTCTAAGTAATTAATTGATCATTGCTATCTAGATTGTTCTAGTTGAAAAGATTTTTGATGTTATTACAATGATTTCCCGAAGATGGTCTTATCAAGGAGAATAAGAATCTTAGATTTCTAGAATCAGGAAGCGATGAGAGGAACGAGAGGGGTGCAAGGCGGAAGAGGGGGAGGCGGCAGAAGAGGGGGTAGCGGCGGCGCTAGAAGCCGCAGGCTCGGAGAGGAAGATGTTAACCAAGGGGGAGAAGGTTCTGGAGAAGAACAGAAGAAGGAAAGTCGTAGAGGAGAGAAAAGAGGCGGGGACAGAGCGTGGGAGGAAGATCCCCCTGGAGGCGGGGTTAGGGTTCTGGTACCCTCAGCAGGGTTGGTCTTCCAGTATGCAGGGATGTGAGGCGCATCCACTTCCAACAACGACAGCGAGGGCTACAGGAGGACAGAGAAACATGATGTCGATGCTTCCGCTGGAGTCGCGGCTTTCGCGGGGACGGGAAACCGATCGGACGCCTCAGCTGGGGGCAGATAGAAACCGTCTTACAGCGCCGCTGTTGGCGGAATTGGCAACAAGGAGGACCATATAACCACGAGAGGCACCTATTTTCTAGAGAAACTATTCGAGGGGAATCTGGACGACGAAGCCATAGAACTCACAGAAGTTGAAGGATCGTCGGCCATCTTCATCGAACCAGAAGCAGAAGAGGTGCTAACCCGACCATGGATGTATGCGGTCGTAATCAGACTGTTGGGTGCCGACGTTGGGTTCATGACAATGAGGGACAAAATCAAACTCCTATGGAACCCCAAAGGCCGCTTCAATATATACGAGTTGGATTTGGGGCACTATGTGGTGCAGATGTCTTGCAAGGAGGACTACGATCTCGCCATGACAGGGGGACCGTGGAAACTGTTTGGGTGTTGCTTGGCCGTGTGGGATTGGTACCCCACATTCAAGCCGTCAGAGGAGATGCCCAGACGGATTGTAACATGGGTCCGCATACACGATCTTCCCTTACACATGTATGTGCTGACTCTGTTCGAGTACATCAGAATGGCGTTGGGGAGGCTAATCAAAGTAGATAGCCATACCGCATTCCGGACAAGAAGTCGATTCGCTCGCTTGGCGATAGAGGTTGATATTTTTGAAGAACTACATCAATCCATTCTCATAAATGGAGTCGAGTACGTTGTGGAGTACGAGGTGGATCCGGACATATGCACCACATGTGGTAGAACTGGCCACACGGAGCAGTACTGCAGGACGAGGACGGTGAGTCTACATGCTCAAGAGAAGATGAAGTCGGCCCAGAAAACACAGGAAGACCAGGGGAGTAGGGAGGACACTTGGCAAACCCAAAGAAGGAGAGGAGGTAAACAAAAGAAGCAACAACATGCCAAGCAAGTGGCCCAGCAGCAGGGCACTACGGGATCGGGCAATCATTTTGCGTCGCTGGATGAAGGCGACGATGACGGGTGAACAATGATCCATGCAACAACCATGGAGCATGGGACCCATGCTCAGCATGCAGAAGGTGAAAATAACGACAAGACCAGTAATGTATGGCGTACCAAGAGTACCAATAGTATCGCAAAGATGAGACAGGAGATCCAGACGAGCCAGTCCAGCCACAAAGATGTAGTTAATACCAGTGAGAGGGTCCTGAACTCGGGCACGGAGGAGAATTACAAAGCGGTCAGCCCTGATGTCGACGAGGTTATACATATAATGGATGAGGATAATATGGCGACGGACACAACCGAGGAGACAATGCATATCACTGAAGTCACTGCGGGCTTGCAGCCAGAGGAGAACAACAAGATGGATGGCTCCGAGGAAAACACAGTCAAGACAACCGAGTAGGAGGGGGGACAGTTCGACCACTTCGTCTAGATCCATAGAGGAAGAACATATAGCTTCCAGTAACATCCTCATTATCCCGACACCTCTTCTTCCAACAAGGAAGATATCGAGTAGAGGAACTAAAATGAAGAAGCAAAGGGTTGCCTCTCCTTACGAGCAGAGGAGGAAAAGCCCAAGGCTACAGGACCAGGGTGCCAGAGATGCTAATGAGGAAGCCAAAGATGGGAAGGTAACTGATAGTGGGGCTGCGCCCAGTGAACAGCAGGCGTAATCTCTTCCCATGACCATGATTAATCTACTGTGCTGGAACACAAGAGGCATCGGTAGTGATGACAGACATCGAGCGCTGAAGGAACTCATGAACATTCACAAACTAGGCCTGGTGGTGATTCTCAAACTGAGGATTAGTGCTGACAAGGCCAAACGGACCATAACCAGACTTGGGTTCTCTCACTCGTACTGAGTGGAGGCCAGGGGTTATTCGGGAGGCATCTGGCTATGTTGGAACTCCAAAGCCTGCACTGTAGAGATTGTTGAAAACCTCTAGAGGGGGGGTGAATAGAGTTTTATGATAATTTAAAACAATTTAAACTCAAACAACCAAAGTAAAAGATAAGAAGAGAGACACAGGTGTTTAGAGTGGTTCCACCTTAGCAAATACTAAGGAGTCAGTCCACTACCCGGTTGCTTACCCAACCGGGATTTTGAAAGTATTGAATTTTATTACCTTTTAAGGATGTTACATAAAATTACAACACTCTCTAAACACCCTTTGGACAGCCTTCACCTAGAAGTAATCTTGCCAACCTTGAAGCAGCCTTCCTTGGAGTAACTTCAAGCTCCCCCTTGAAGTAGCCTCCCTCCCGAAGTAGCTTCCCGTCAAGATAGCCTTCTGAAGTAGTCCAAAGTCCTCCTCTTCACACGAAGAGCTTCACCCTCTTCCTATATGCAGCCTCCTCCCTGGAGTAGCAACGAAGAGTACAAATATTACAAGGAACAAGAAAGAAAATAGGAAAGTACAACTTATCCTTTTAAGCTCAAGGCTTGAATTGCCTATATCAAGCGTATGGATTTTCCTAGCCAAGGTAATAGACTTGTGGATGCTAGGGTTAGGAAAATCTAGCCTATAGGACGAGCTTGAGCTAGATGGAATATGGACAAGTGATCACAGTGCTCAATTGCTTGTAAAAGATTGCTCAAGAGTGCTTAGAAAGAATTCTCAAGTGTAGCAAGGTGAGTTCTAGTGTCCTATAGCTTGTCCTATTTATAGGGATAGCCTAAGTATGCTTAAGGACCTTCTAGATAGTTTCTAGGGGGTTCCAAGTTCTCAATTAGCCGTTAGGAATAGATTGGTCGTTTTTACAACGGCTAATTGCTTTAACTCTGCAGATTCTGTCAGAGACCGTCTCGGTCGACAGATGGTCGACCGAGACACCTACTCGGTCGAGCTTTTCTCGACCGACAGGCTCTCTGAGTGCAACGTTCACTTCCAACTGCCAACTAACTCATTTGCTAAGTCTAACGGCTACTTTAGGTCAATCTCGGTCGATAAGGTTGTCGACCGAGAGTGTCTCGGTCGAGGAGTGTGTCGACCGAGATTGACTCTGTTTCAATCTATCAATTAAGATACTAAGTGTGTGCATGAGTGTGCATAATGTGATCCTATTGGAAGGGATGACTTGTCTAACTATGGTGTGTAGCTAGGGAAGATCCAATGCTTGATTTACATGCAATCTAGGTACTTGTACATTATATAATTGTACAAGTTTTTTACAATAGTGATTACATTGCATGAAAATAAAACTATAAACTTATGATCTCCCTAGTTGCTTCGTCATCCACCATAATCCTGCACACTCAAGTAGCTCGTTAGATAAATAAGAATGAAATGTTTGTCATAATCAAAACAAAGGGATTTTATAGATGTCCATTTAGCCAACAATCTCCCCCTTTTTGAAGATGACAAACATTTCCAAAATATGAATAAAGGAAATATAAAACATATAAATGCCATACCTTTAGATTGCCGTTTGGAACTTTTCCTCTTATTTATAAAATGTGTGCTTAGTATCCCCAGTGAATTAAGGAACATGAAATCTAGTTCATTTGGGATTCATTTGGGAATATAGCAACTTTCAATGTAAGCCAAGAGTATATTTATGAAACTCATTGATTGAGTTTGTCATAAGTATTATAGTTTTATATATCTCTCCCCCTTTGTCATCTCAAAAAGATAACCGTTTTAGTTAAAAACTCCCCCTTCATTAGATATCCCATCAAAAATGAACGAAAAAGATGTCCATTGAATAGCCAAAATGTAAGGCAATAGCTAAGATGCAACAATTTGCAAATTACCAATTGAAACGTTCATATCAATATTGATACAAACCATAAAAGCATAAGTAGTCGTTTTTAAGAGCCGCAGATATCAAAGAAAACATCCTCCTTAAATTTGTATTTTGCTCCCCCTTAAATGGATATTCCTTTAAGAATATTGATTTTATGCTTGTCTAATTTAGCCACAATATCTCTCAATCATACAAATCTTGTTTAACAATACTAAGGTCATAGCCCTTTTCAAAATAATGTTTGCACATTATTTGGAAAAATTTGTAATCATTCAGATTTGTGTTTATTGTTCATATAAAAGATTTTACAAAGATATATGCAATTATTATGTCAGTCTGAAAACAGGAACCAGGTCGGTCGACCATTGTTCGACCGACAGTGTGTATCGGTCGACTATTGTCTCGACCGAGAAAGGTTCTGGAGAACAGAATTTTCTGCATTGGTTGATTTAATTATAGTAGTAATATTTTTCCTTTGAATTGTTATTACTTCCTTATTTGTTATGCTCTACAATAATGAACCAATGATCCATATTTTGAAGTATGCCAAAATAAATAATCATGTGAAAAGAGTAGCAATTTTCATTCAATAACATGAAGAAGATTACAATCATATGGAATATAACTATTACAACACCAACACTTCACAGGAAAGATTTAAGAATTACATCAATGTCCGGATCTTTCCCAAGAAATGGCTCAGCTCCATAGTATTGGACCAGAGTTTTCCAATCCAAAGCACCAGTTGTAGTCAACGCATATGCTTCCAGGAAAGTGGGGACTCGGTCAAAACGGAAGTGAGCAGCTATGTCTTGCAATTGTATGGAAGAAAATTGAGTATGAGCAAGATCCATTGATGGTGAAGGTGGAGGTTGATAGTAGTTGTATGAGGGGTTAAATGGGTCAAGCATGCCAGGGTTTAAAGAATGCGGATATTCATCGGTTTGGCCAGGAGAAAGGTTTTGCATTCTTTGATTCAAATATGTCATGGCATGGTGATTGTAGTTTAATTGTTTACTAAGATGGTATTGGGAGCCAGCAATATAAGTAAGGGTGTTTTGGATGGGATCAATGGAAAGGTTAGTAGAAGGAGGGGGTGGTATATCCTGATGTGATGACTCTCCTTCTACTCTTGCCTTTTTATGGCCAAAGTCAATCCCCATTTTCTCTACGGTGTTCTTACTTATCTTTGGTGGTCTACGCTCCCATATATATCCCATATCTTCAATGTTTACCTTAGAAAAATGTTGAGTAATCTGGCATACAAAATCGGCATATGGTGGATTGCCAGAAAACTCAAGCATATTTTTAAGTACTATGCGAATAAAGTTGATGGGAATTTCTTTTATGATAGCATAAATGAGACACATGCGGAAAATGGGAACCTCGGATTTATTGGCTCGTGGATGTATGTTGGTGGAAACAATGAGGTTTACTATTCTACTTGCAGGTTTTAGGTTTATAGCATAATAGGTTCCCCTATCTTCATGACAAGTGGTATTGGCTTGAAATATGGCTCTTTTGATATCACTTAAGCTAATGGTATGGTCATCATCGGAAAATAAATTTATTGGATTGCTGGTGGTAAGGTCAAGGAAATCTTGATATTCATCTATATCAATTTCAAGCATGTCAAGAATATCCCCTTCGGAAAATTTAAAACTATGTCCATTGACCATGGAGTAGAAGAAAGTGGTGTCATTTTCGGTGTGAGATAGAAGATTGGCATAGAACTCGTTGACTACCTTAATGGAGTAGGAAGGAAAGGATGGATTGATGAAGTCCTTCATCTTTTGTACTCCAAAGAGATGCTCCAGATCTACGATGTTGATGAAGTCCATCACTTCGACCGGACGTCGGGGAAGAGGAGCTTTAGAGGAAAGCCGAAAGTATCTATCTCCAGCATCTCCGTCGACGAAAGCTATGTCATTGATGATCGTCAGTGGCGGAGTTGCTTCCCTCTCTTCTCTTCTTTTTCTTCCTGCAACTTTCTTCTTCCCACGAACAGTTGATGATGAGGCCATTGTGTTTCTTGAGAGTGGAGAAGAAGCGAGGAAGATTTAAGGGTAAGAGTGCTGAAGGATTGCACGAAATTTCACTAGAGATGGACTATGGAAGCAAGGAAATGCAAGTGTGAGTAAGTGGCTCGTTTTTGCACTTATTTATAGAATTCCAGCGACCCGGTCGGTCGACGGCTCGTCGACCGAGCGTCCGCAACGGTCGAGTTGCAGACGCGCCACTTGGTCCTCCAACGGTAAAGAAAACGGTCATAACGGTCGGGTCGCAACGGTCATATCCAACGGCTATTGCTCGGTCGAGCTCTTGTCGACCGACATTGTCTCGGTCGAGCACTCGTCGACCGACAGTTTGTCTGACACTTAGTCTATTTAGAATTTGTCGGTCGAGTGAGACGGGCTGACCGAGTGGTTCTCGGTCGAGCATTTGTCGACCGACAAACTTTCTGAGTTCAATTTTTGGCTGAATCTTAATGCAAATCATAGAACATTTTTGTAGAGCATATGTGTATTTCAAGGGAGTAATAATATTTAAGGCTTCTAATTACTACAAATGATTTGACGTTTTGATTTAAAAAATATGCTAAGATAAAGTTCAATAAAATAATGTTTAAACAATTTTTATCAAAGTTTATTTTAGGTCGCCCTTGATTTCGACCATAGTGCCCCTTGGTCAAATTTTATTTTAACCAAGAGGCATATTTTGCAGGTTTCCAGTATGAATCATTCATATGCGAAGTATGAGTTCTGCAGATAGCTTGAGACTCATTAAAGTGTACTAATTATGAGAGCTTAATAAAGACATCAAATATGGTGAAGCATACTCAAGAATAATATCCATTCATGAATTTAAGATTACTTTGGATAGACTAAGATATAGAAGCATACAAAAAAATTTATTTGAAACATTTTATTTATTGCAAGTATTTCTGAAAAGAATGATTAAATAGAATCTTTCAAGAATAATTTTCACATACAATGCAAAGATTTTGTTATCCCTAAATGTTAAGTTGAGATAGACATAAGAATATACAAATTAAGGTCTATGGTCATATCTCAACTTAGTCGAACCTGTTTAATTTGGGGTTTTTGGGACCCATACCATCTCGACATTCTTTTTCTTGTATGGGCATGAAAAAGAATAATGTCCAAGGCGTGAGCAATAATGACAACAAATTGTATCAACCTCAAGCCTTGTTCTATGGTTTTGATTTAGATTATTCTTGGGTATATACATTTTTGTGCCTCTAGGTATATAAGCAGATTGACTCGCTTGTGTCCTTCTAGGTTGTTGATGGGATTTCTCATTAGGCTTATAACCTAGTCCTCTTCTCCCTATTTGATGATAGGAATTTTCTAGTATATTATCAAGGATTCCATTGTTGCTTAACTTGCTAACTTTTTGTTGCAACTTAACGATCTCATCCATTCTTTTCTTGATATCTAATTTTGCTTGATCTAGATTGGATGATAACATATTTCTTTCTTTCACTATATTGTCATAATCTACATGGGTGCACAATATAGGTTGTTTTTGAATATCATTTAACTTTGCAAGCAATTCAGTCTTTTCTTGACATAGAAGATCATAGTTAGTCTCTAGAGTGAACATTTTCACTTCACTATTACTCAGAGATGATTTCAAAGTACGATTGTCAGACATAATGCTATCTTTTTCAAAACCAAGAGTATTCAATTTAGCATATAAATCATCATTTTCGGATGTAAGCTCAAGAAGTCTAGCATTTAGATCATCATTTTCTTTATTTGATTTCTTTAATTTCTTTTTGTATTCAACATATTTGTTATGTGTTTCTTCAATAATAGCTACTAACTCCTCCTTAGGTAAATCAAGCAAACTTACCTCTTCTTCTTCTTCCTCACTTATTGTAGCAACGAAACACTCTTTATGTGCATCTCTTTTCTTTGACCTCCATGGACATTTAGACGTAGAGTGCTTTGTTCCCAAGCACCAATTGCAACCTGTCGAACTTTTGTCCATGCTCCTTTTCTTGTGGTTGTAGTCACCTCCTCCCTTTATTTCTTCAAGACCTTGTTAGGGCTCCTTGAAGCCTGCTCTGATACCAATTGAAAACCTCTAGAGGGGGGGTGAATAGAGTTTTATGATAATTTAAAACAATTTAAACTCAAACAACCAAAGTAAAAGATAAGAAGAGAGACACAGGTGTTTAGAGTGGTTCCACCTTAGCAAATACTAAGGAGTCAGTCCACTACCCGGTTGCTTACCCAACCGGGATTTTGAAAGTATTGAATTTTATTACCTTTTAAGGATGTTACATAAAATTACAACACTCTCTAAACACCCTTTGGACAGCCTTCACCTAGAAGTAATCTTGCCAACCTTGAAGCAGCCTTCCTTGGAGTAACTTCAAGCTCCCCCTTGAAGTAGCCTCCCTCCCGAAGTAGCTTCCCGTCAAGATAGCCTTCTGAAGTAGTCCAAAGTCCTCCTCTTCACACGAAGAGCTTCACCCTCTTCCTATATGCAGCCTCCTCCCTGGAGTAGCAACGAAGAGTACAAATATTACAAGGAACAAGAAAGAAAATAGGAAAGTACAACTTATCCTTTTAAGCTCAAGGCTTGAATTGCCTATATCAAGCGTATGGATTTTCCTAGCCAAGGTAATAGACTTGTGGATGCTAGGGTTAGGAAAATCTAGCCTATAGGACGAGCTTGAGCTAGATGGAATATGGACAAGTGATCACAGTGCTCAATTGCTTGTAAAAGATTGCTCAAGAGTGCTTAGAAAGAATTCTCAAGTGTAGCAAGGTGAGTTCTAGTGTCCTATAGCTTGTCCTATTTATAGGGATAGCCTAAGTATGCTTAAGGACCTTCTAGATAGTTTCTAGGGGGTTCCAAGTGCTCAATTAGCCGTTAGGAATAGATTGGTCGTTTTTACAACGGCTAATTGCTTTAACTCTGCAGATTCTGTCAGAGACCGTCTCGGTCGACAGATGGTCGACCGAGACACCTACTCGGTCGAGCTTTTCTCGACCGACAGGCTCTCTGAGTGCAACGTTCACTTCCAACTGCCAACTAACTCATTTGCTAAGTCTAACGGCTACTTTAGGTCAATCTCGGTCGATAAGGTTGTCGACCGAGAGTGTCTCGGTCGAGGAGTGTGTCGACCGAGATTGACTCTGTTTCAATCTATCAATTAAGATACTAAGTGTGTGCATGAGTGTGCATAATGTGATCCTATTGGAAGGGATGACTTGTCTAACTATGGTGTGTAGCTAGGGAAGATCCAATGCTTGATTTACATGCAATCTAGGTACTTGTACATTATATAATTGTACAAGTTTTTTACAATAGTGATTACATTGCATGAAAATAAAACTATAAACTTATGATCTCCCTAGTTGCTTCGTCATCCACCATAATCCTGCACACTCAAGTAGCTCGTTAGATAAATAAGAATGAAATGTTTGTCATAATCAAAACAAAGGGATTTTATAGATGTCCATTTAGCCAACAATTGTTTGCTGCCACAGGAAGTTCATTACATACAAAGTGAATAATGCATACTTCATTACAACCATCTATGCAATCCCTCAAATCACCACGAGGAAGCTTCTGTGGAAACACATTGTCCTGATGGGCCAGTGATTCAAGGAGCCATGGTTAGTAATAGGCGATTTCAACACAACCTTGAGCCTGAACGAGCAGACTAGCAGCGAGTGCTTTAACAACAATGAAGCGACTACCTTTCAGAACACTCTAATGGAAGTTGATCTGTCGGATCTTGGATTCTCAGGCATGAAGTTCACTTACCGGCATGGACTTCTACAGAAAAGATTGGACAGAGCCCTGGGCAACACTGTGTTCAACTCTACCTTCCCGAGGACCATCATAGAACACTTACCCAGGATGGGATCGGACCACAGTCCCCTCCTGGTCCGTGATTTTTCCAAATCCCAGTGACAACACAGATTCATGACGAGGGCGGCATGGCAACATTCTGCTGGGTTCTCAGACTTGCTTATGAGACACTGGAATCAACATTTGAGCTTCAACGAAGCTCTTGCAGAGGCTCTGGGGCCCATTACCTTATGGGATAAGGAACGTTGCAAGGAAAAGAGGAGGAAGAAGGATCGCCTTATCAGAAACATCAATCGACTCCAAACGGAGTGGCAAATCAATATAACACCATGTCGGACGTGTTATGCAGTGATATGCAGTATGAGCTGGACTCCATCCTAGAAGAGGAGGAAGATGAGCTCCAACATAGAGATCACATTAAATGGATGGGGGAGGGCGATAACAACAACAAATTCTACCACAACTTTGTCAACCAGAGAAGACGGAGAAACACGGTGACTGCCTTAAGGAACGCAACCGATGAATGGGTCAGGGGTGAATCCAAGTTAATGGACCTGGTCATTCAGTACTTCAAAGGTGTCCTTACGGCCCTTGTAACAGGGCCTGCACTTAGATGTGCTGACATGCCGGGTGAATTCAGGTCGCTAACGGCCGCTGAGAAGAACAACTTGGGTAGTTGTCCCACCCCCACCGAGATACACGACATCGTCAAATCACTGGATCCGGTGAAGGCGGCAGGTCCCGATGGTGTCTCACCTCATTTTATTCGAAAGAACTGGGAAATAGTTGGACAAAGCGTCATTAAGACCGTCCATGGTGCAATAAATGATGGACATGTCCATGAGGATCTTTGCGACTCCACGATTGTGTTGATACCCAAGGTCACGACCCCAGACAGATGTGAGAATTTGAGACCTATTTCTCTGAACAATGTGGTCCTGAAGATTGCTTCCAAATTGGTAGTGGAGCATCTCAAAATTCATATTCCCAACTGGGTGTCCCAGTCCCAGAGCAACTTTGTACCAGGCAGGCGCATAACAGACAATATAGCTTTAGTACAGGAGCTTATACACTCGATGAAGAGGAAGAAGGGGGCTAAAACCATGGCCATTAAGGTGGACCTCACTAAGGCGTATGATCAAATGGCGTGGGATTTCATCAAGGGTACTGTCATTAAAACCGGGCTTCCACACAACATCGTCAGATACATCATGGATTCCATCATGAAGGGGTCTACCAGAATAGCTTGGAATGGAGGCACGTCAGATAGCTTCAAGGCCAGTAGGGGCCTCCGACAAGGGGACCCCCTTTCCCCGTATATGTTCGTTCTTTACCTTGAGAGGCTCAGTCAGCTGATCAACAAGAAAGTGGCGGAGGGTTCCTGGAGACCGGTGAGGCTTGGGGCAAGGGGGCCTAGTGTCTCCCACGTTTGCTTTGCGGATGATTTGATTCTTTTTGCCCACACCGGAATGTCATAGATGGAGACGATTTTGGATTGCTTCAGGCAGTTTGAGCGAGCGTCAGGCCAGTCCATTTCCACTCCAAAATCAAGAATCTTCTTCAGTAGGAGCGTGAAGCGAGATCTGAAGGGCCAGATCAGCGATATGAGCGGGATTCTATACACTACTGATCTGGGGAAGTACTTAGGTGTGCCGATAATTCACAAGAGAGTAGACAAGCACACATACAGTGACATTTTGGACAGGGTGAACAACAGGACCTCCGCCTGGGCAGCTAGGACTCTATCTCTGGCAGGGAGGGTGTGCCTTGCTAAATCTGTCCTGCAAGCTATACCCACATATGTTATGCAGACTGCGGTGATTCCTCTCCAACTTTGTGATAGAATCGACGGAGTAATCAGGAGGTTCATCTGGGGCGGTAACCACAGATCCCATCCCTTGTCCCTAGTGGCCTGGGATAAATTGACTACAAGCAAGAAGGACGGCGGATTGGGGATGAAGTGTATGTATGACTGGTACTTGGCACTAGTGTACAAACACCTGTGGGAAATCTACACTGGTCGAAACTCCCTTTGGAACCAATACATGCATGAGAGGATAAGGAGTGGGAGTAGTCGCACAGCGTGTAGCTCGAGGCTCGGTAAGGCAGTGCTCGGTGGCGATGTGTTCATAAACCAAAATTCATTCTTAATCCTGATGAACGGAGACACGGTCAGTGCTTGGTCTGATAGGTGGTTGAGGGAGGGACCTACACTCAAAGAGGTCACACATCATCCCATCCCTGAGGAGTTGGATGATCTGAAAGTAGCGAGTATACTCGACCTAGACGGGAACTGGGACATGGAGTTCTTGGAGCACTGGGTTCCATATCACATTGCAGAGGAGATTGCCAAGATGAAGCCCCCGACCCCTTTGGATGGCACAGATGTCAGAGTATGGGCGTTGACACAGAACGGACAATACACTACCAAGTCATCCTATTGAAAATTAAGAGAAGGAAAAGGGATTCGGGTGGAAGGAAACTGAATGAAGATTTGGAAGCTCGAGCTCTCGAGCCGTATCAAAACATTCATCTGGCTCATGATGCACGATGGTCTCTTGACGAATTATAGGCGGGCGAAA
Organism: Alisma plantago-aquatica; assembly: GCA_963693085.1. Lineage (NCBI taxonomy): Eukaryota > Viridiplantae > Streptophyta > Magnoliopsida > Alismatales > Alismataceae > Alisma > Alisma plantago-aquatica. The sequence goes on along the minus strand of OY856415.1, from coordinate 313,042,807 downwards.
CGCAAATTGGCTACCTGCAGCATGTGTCCGAGATGTCAAGATGGAGAAGAGTCACTCCTCCATGCTGTACGTGACTGTTACTATGCACGAGAGGTCTGGGAGGGGGTGTTAGCTGAAGGGCCTCGTCCATATTTCTTTTACAGTGAGGATAACATAAGACAATGGCTCCACTGCATTATGCAATATGAGAAACATTGCTACACTCGTATTCTGATCACTTGCTGGAGGATCTGGACTTCAAGGAATAGGTATGTGTTTGAAGGAATCAAGGAGCCAGCCACTCTGCAAAGCAACCAAATCCGGCGAGAGGTGTCTGCGCATGAGGAGGCTTTTCCCAACATCCCGCCGGAGATGACTAAGAAGAAACAGGCGGCTTGGAGAAGACCTGACCGAGGCAAGCTTAATTTGAACACTGATGTCGCCGTCAAGGGTAAGTATGCGTGTTGTGTCATTATAGGTCGGGACGACCTTGGCAGATGGGCAGGAGGAGCGGCGTTCCAATTACAGACCACATATGTCGTTGAAGCGGAGCTTGAAGGCATTCTTATGGCAGAGGAAGCTGCACCTGAGAACAACTTAACTGAGATAGTCATAGAGTCCGACTCTACCACTGCAGTCAAGATGATCAATCAGAAGGAGGAAGAACACCCCAGATACGCAAAGATCATTCACAAATTCAAACGGTTGAGGCAAGTTGGTTGGAAGGTAGACTATGTGCCCAGGGAATGCAATTCAGTAGCTGACATGGTTGCGAGGAAGAACACCAAAAATCATGTTGCATACATAGTGTATGCCCACCCCCCAAGGGGGTTGATGAGTTACTTTACAAGGATTGTAATGGTAGTAGTACTACCATGTTTCCTATTTCCAACTTGATTAGTGATTGTAAGTAATCATTTAATTTTCCTCGCAAGGGGAGGGAGGGATGAATAAGATTGCCGCCTGACTTATCTTAAAAAAAGGAGAATAAGAATGATTTTTGATATAACATGGTTGAATTAATGCATGGAATATGGATAGAGGAGAAGATTATTATTAGGTGTGATTTCAATGACCATGCCAGGAGTAGGAATGATGTATATGAGACAATTCGTGGTGGTTTTGGATAAGGAAGTACAATTGGAAGAAGATATGATTCTAGAAAACACTCATTTCAATAAAATAGAATCTCATAAGATTACTTTCAAGATTGGGAAATATATAGTTGAATTGATTACTTCCTTACAATGTAGGTCGATCATAAACTGATCACCCAACATAGGTTGGTGTTTTGAATATTAACATGAAGATAAATAAAGGCAATCATAACAAAAATCAAGGCAGTAGGATCAAGTGGTGGAATATTAAAGGAAAAAGGAAGTTGACTTTTCATGATAAACTGATCAAGGAGGGCACTTGGAACTTGAAGCATGATGTTAACACTATGTGGAATAATATGAGTTTCTATATAACAAATATTTTCAAATTGGTTTTGTAGGAGTCTAAAGGTTATGGAACTCCACAGAAAGAAGCTTTGTGGTGGAATGATGAAGTGCAGAATGATAATAAACTCAAAAGGAGGATTCATAATGATCTTGCCCATTCTCTAGATGATGTAACTTTTCATAGATAAAATCAATCAAGATAAGAACCTAAAAAGGTTATTGAAGACTCACGATCTAGATGTATTAATGATATTTATCAGAACATGGACACAAGAGAAGGAAAACAAATATGTATATAAAATGGCTGGTATAAGAGAAAGGAAAAGAAGCGACTTGAGTCAAAAAAATGTATAAGTGTTGAGATTGTTTAAAAATGGTAAATGATAAAGATATCAATTACCAATGGATGAACTACTTGCATAAGATTCTCAATGGATATATTAAAAATAATGTCACAAACTCATGTACGACAATAACAAGATATACTATTCACACACATGAGTTTAACATTTTGAGGTCAAGAATGATTTGAAAAAGATGAAATTGAGAAACACATTTGGACAAGATCGCATTTGCAGTGATGTATGGAAGAGTATTGGGGATGAATGAGCTACGTTGTTATGACTTTGGTTGTGCTTAATTGGCAAACTAGGGTTTACTTGGATGATTATTTGATTTATCATCACTTAAACCTGGTTAATGATGGTAGTTCGATTGTAATGTCTCAAGCCTAAGAAGGAACTCAAATCATGATTCCATTTTGAAGGAGTGGGGATCATAAGTATAAATCCTAAATGCCAAAATTAAGGTTTTGATATTATATAGATACAAAATTTGATAGGTATAGGAATATGGTAATTGGTTTTTCATATTTTCTATGTAACATAGATTTTCTTAAAATGGTTTTTCTTAAACTTTTGATATGATAAGTATAACTCCATAATTCTTGTAATTACAAAATTTAAGAACATTTTCATGCTCTTTGATTGTGTTTCTTGGTTGAACTAATGATCAGCCTCTTTCTCGTGTCCGGAAACGAACGCGGGACAAAGGAAGGAATCAAGCTTTAAATGTATAACCTGAAACCTTCTAGCACCCCACAACTTTTATTACGGGGTTGAAGTATATATACGGGGTTGAACATAGGGATGTGGTGATGTTTAGGGTGCCACAGATCTCGTTCTTCAGTTAGATAAGACAAAAGCGATAATTGGTGAAATTATGTGCTAGAACTAGTCTAGCTGGTTGTCACAAATTAAAACAAAGAAAAGAAAACAAAACAGAGCTCGTGGTTCTACTAATCAGAGAAAGAGAGTTCCTAGCTATGTAACCAGAAATAGGGCAGTCAATGCACTTGTTCTTGGGCATAAACAACCCTCGAACACCCAAGCAAGAATCTAGTATGCACAGTGGCATCTGTCCTATGGGTTGTCCTACTCGCTCTCACGATGCGTGACAAAAACCATCAGCGATATGTCATCGATCCTCTCTCAAGGAATGACATATCAACACCTCAGAATGTTCTAAGTTCCCTTTCGGGTCTTTGGTTATTCCAGGATGTTAGGAACAAAATACCTCAGATCATCCTCCTCTCGGGTTTAGATCCAAACTATCATCTCTTAGCTATTCCTATAATGGATCTCTCGATATAGGAAGAAATAGCAGTTCAAGTGAGTAAGAGATCAACCAAACTAGCAATCATAACTTTGAAAGAGAAAATAGAACATGCAACATACTAGATCTGATACGAATCTACTTGCTTAAGGAAAAAGTACATATAAATGCCCAAACTGGGCTACATAGCCAACAAGGAGCTTAACTAGCCATGGACAAGCATAGTCAGCACCGAACAAAGACGTATGAACATCGTTTGTACATGAAATAAGGGAATGCAGTAGAATGGAAGAGAAGAAGAAAGATATATAGCACGTAGAGGAGAGGTGGCTCTCACTCCTTGGCCTTTGTGCATGCTGGATCTCGTCCTTTAGTCCTCCTCTTCATCCTTCTGGACACCTTAGTTCTCTCTCTCTCTAGATCTGCTCCAAATAGTAGCCCGGTTGAGGTGATGCAGATGTCGGTGGAGACTGATATTCTCTCTCCTCAGCATGCACCTATGGAGATCATAGACCAATAGTAGAGGAGGGTGGTGATGTGGATCTTCTCTCTCCTTGGTGGTGAGGGTGAACGTAACACAGATCTACTCTCTCCTTGGTTTCCACCATTGGAGAGAATAGATCTGAGATGGAGATAGAGGAGAGAGAGAGAGTGGAGGCTGGTGGCTGCTGGGGCATGTAGACTGGCTGCCTTGGTCCTCTCAGACCTTGGGATGCTCCCTCGAGGCTTTGGCTCGAGTCTGACAGCCTTCCGGTTGTTGGATTCCCCCCCCCACCAAAGGTAGGGGGGTACCCTTTTATTTATAGGTTGGGTTGGGCACGCGGCATGTGCTTTGCACGTGTCCCTTTTTTTGAGTTAAGTCGGTGTATAGGACCCCACATCACGATCATTTGTAGCAGGATGTGATCCAGAGGGATCATGGTCGTGTTTATTTGCCCTGGTCATGATTATGGGAAAGGGGGTCGCGATTGTTAATGGTCGTGGCGTGGAGGCAGCATGTCGCGGCCCTTGCTGCTGAAACTGCAGTCACGGTTAGTAGCATAGGTCATGGTTCTTTGGAATTGTAGACATGTGTCCACGGTCTTGCTGCTGCGACGGTCAGTGGTCGCGATGTTGGGATGATGGTGGGAGGTGATGAAGGAAGATGGGTCGATATTCTGCAATCGCAATTTCCTCTATTTACTGACCTCGAGCTCCATACTTAGCCACATGAAGGAGCCTACGAGCGGGAGGAATAGGGAATGTGACCACAGTTGAAAGCATTGTGGGTCACAGTCAGGAGTGAGGATGGGTCGCGATTGGCACTTCTGTGAGGTGGGTAAGGGAGAGGAGGTCACAGTGTGTGGGGAGGAGTAGACCGGGGGTGCTGGTGGTCATGGGTGTAGGAGTGATGACGATCGCAGTGATGAGATGGAGTGATGCCTACGGAGACAACTTCTGCTCTTGAGGAAGACAAAGGAAGTTGATGTCGTCACTGCAGTGGGGAGGAAAGACGATGGTAGGCAAGGTAGCAGTGGCATTGTTACAACCCCAATTTTTGGGTTCATTTGGTGAGAAATATAATTTCTCATATTAAAGATATTTGAACAAATAATGATATAATTTGTTTGGAATAAATGGATTTTGTTCACAATAGCCTTGATGGTTGTTTTGTGGGCTTTATTGCCTATTGGGCCCAATAACAAGGAAAGGATAAAAGAAACTCCATTAATTGAGTAAATAAGAAAATGGAGAAAAGAAAGGTGTAGAAACCTCTAGAAGGCAATGGAATATAATCCAAAGTGGTATTTCGTGCCTCTTGGGTTATAAGGAGTTCAAAGTTGTAAAGCGAAAGAAAGAAGAATAAGAAAAGAACAATTAAATATTTCTTTATTAAGAAAGAAATTGATAACAATGAGAAAATGTGGAAAATAAGAGGAAAGATGTATAATTGAGTTATCCTTGGTGGATTTTAGTATCCAAAGGATTCCTAATGTTAAATGGAATGCCAATGAGGAAAATAAAAAGAAAGAAAATGTGGAATCCTCAAAAAGAGATATTTTGATAAGAAATAAACAAAATAATATGAAATAATGAATATAGATGCATCTAGAAGGATAATAATTATCCTTAAAAAGGAATTTCAAAATCTTAGAGTTTCTTGGGGTCCAAGGAGCCCCAATGGAAAAGAAAGAAAGAGAAAATATCCAAAAATGCAAAATAAGAGGATAATGTGATACATTATTAATGAATTTTGTGGTATTGTTAAAGAGGTGGTATTTTCTACTAAAAGAAAACATAATTTCATGCCAATGGATTCAAAGACAAGAATAATGAGAATAAGCGAGAGGATTTTCGAATTCCTAAATATCCAAATGATAAACAATATCAAAAAGATGTTTACGAGAGAGAGAAACTTTCTTCTCAATGAAGGAATTGGATTCCTATTGGGAAAGAGCTATGTTTCTTCGTGGGCAAGCATCTTGGGGTGTAAATACCCTCCCCTATATAAGGGTAGAGCTTTTGGATAGAGTTTAAGAGATCCCACATGTCTCTCTCTCTTCTCCTTCTTCTTCTTCATTCAAACTCATTCAAACCCTAATCGAGGAGAGTACATCTATCCCTTGGAGTAATGGGGCTGTGGAGGAGTTGTGATGGAGGTTTGCCACTCCCACGACATCGTGGGGCGTTTGGGTGATCATCCCCTCACCCTAGCCGCACGCGGCAATAGTAGCACAACTGTAATGGCTGTTGTGAGTTAGAGGTCCACCCACCCAATCTCAGCTGCCTCGATCCTATCTTGGGACACCTGTGGACTCGGAAGGGGGCGGCGGAGGTAGGGGAGCCATCCCCAGTGGCTGACGAGGTCTAGAGAGGGGCGGTACAACCGCACCTGCTCCCTACTGTTGCGACATGCACTAGGGCGTGCGCAGGAGGAAGAAGACCGGGCCATTGGACGTATATGCCCCTCCACGGGCTGGAGATCCAATAACTTACCTAAAGGTAGTTTCTTCATTCCATTATATTTCCAAACCGGCAAGCGACATTGCATGAGATGGGTGATGTGGCGCGCGTTGATTGGCTCAAGTAAGATTTATTACAAAAATCATATCTCTTTAATAGTAGCTCGGATGAATATGCATAAAATATGAAAGTTGCTCAGAAAAATGAGGGAAATCCATAAAAAATATAATTGAAGCCTGATTCTGAGTGCAATTCAAAAAGTATTGTAATTTGTCAACTTTAATGCTTTACTGATTAAGAAACCTTATTTTGAGATGATTAATGTATTTAGTAGGGTTTAATAGATGATTAAAGTTGATATTAACTTGTTAACTGTAAAAAGGTGCATTAAGAATAAAAGGATGAACTTTTCACGTAATTATTTTAATTTGGAGTTTCATGTGCGTAAATATGCTTTAATGGGCCTTGAAACCCTAATGTTAGTAAGTGTGACTCTTAATAGCTTTAATTGTTCTAATTCATGATGAAAGTCGAGATATGATAATTCTAAGCTATTTTGAATATAAAAGTTCCTAATTGTGGATAAATACCCTTAATGTAGTAATTAGGGTTTTCTAATGAATAAAAGATAGAATTAATGCCAGATCGAGTTCAGATGTGAATAGACCATAATGAACTTTGAATTGATGGATAAAAATGGTAGCTTTAATGTAAAAGAGGCTTAATGGACTTAATTGATGATTAATTGTGCTTTTCTGAAATTAAGGTTTTATGTTGATTAAAGGTAACCTTAATAACTTTCATGAAGGATAGATGAGAAATTAGGGTTTAGAAGAGTAAAATGAAGTAAAAACCCTTACTAAAATGTAAACCCTAAAAGACGTAGAAATCCAAAAAAGGAATAGAAACCTTAAGTCGCAAGATGGTTTGAATAGATTTTGATAAAAAGGAATTGGTTGTAATTTCAGGACTCTTGTACTTGCTTGATTGGATGTCTTGATTGATTGGACTATTTTATCTCAATTCATCCTAATAGGTATGTGGTTAATTACGATTAATCACATTAGTTTTCCCAAAGGTTTCCCAGATGGTTAATCGCATTGTTTGAAACTAAACAATTTGGATGTTCATACAACAATTATAAAGTCACTATGGTTATCACAATTATAAATACATGTGTATTCTCGCACCTACATGCCACCCTGATGGAAGATGCCATAAAGGTCATCCCCAAGAGGGTAGACCAATGGGCACCATGAGAGGTGACCCCAGACACCAAGCTCGGGAATGAGAAGGTGGTTTATGTTGCATGACTATGGGGCACCATGAGAGGTGACCCCCAGGCACCAAGCTCAGGATTGAGAAGGTGGCCTTAAGTCAATGGCAAAAGAGAAACCCTAGAGGGGTATTCCAGGGTTAGGGCCAAAGCAGTGGAGAATGACACATTGAAAATGTAAATTGGTTTGCTAATTACACTGATTGTGATAATTAAATTGTTAGCCACATTTGTGAAATTTTGGTTGTTCCCACATACCAGCATATATTCCTATATGCTAACCGACATTTTGTTTGTTGGCATTTTAAGTACAACAATTGAAAGAACAAATAGTAAAGCGACACATTGTGGAAATAAGAAATAAAGTGCAAGGAGGATTAGATAGAATGAATCCAGGCTATGGATAGAGTAGTTTACCAAAGTTTTAAAAAGGTATGCAAAGTTTTATTTTATACCAGTTTTCAATTTAGTTGCTAAAATTTGATAATTATTATTGATTATTTGTCGAACCTTTGATCATGTTAATTGGGATAATGGCTCAGATCTCTTGGTCTCCCTTAATTGGGGGTTACCGGGATGTGGGGGTTGTTACAATTGGTATCTGAGCATGGGTTCCTCATTTAATCGGTAATAATTACTAAATTTTACAAATTCCACAGAACCGAGGGAGTTATTAGAGGATTGTCCGAAAGACTGAGGTGTCTAGAAAAGGATCACGTCCGGGGGCTGGAAATATTTTCCTCCACACCGCTAGTCAAAATACGAGGACTCCCAGAGTTGTGTGACTTCCTGGCCAAAGTCTCAGGATTTGACTCGAAATAAGATACCTTTAGGACTCTCTCCTCTTGTTCATCCCCTCTCAACTCAATTGTTGTTAAGGATTATAAGGATTAGGGTTTTCTCTATTTTCCTCACCCTCTTGAGGTATGGGTAAGGTTGATAAGGTTTAAGGAATCCTCCACCAAATTAATAAAAAGTATGTAAATAACATGGCATGGACATAAGCTTAATAGATTAAGCATAAAGGAATAGATACATACTTAGGTCGTATGACATAAGTTGTCATGCCCTTAAGAGAGACCTGAGGCTAGACCTTCTTGTTAGGAGGATAAGTAAAGAGAGAGTTAGTCTTGGAGGTAGAGATCTCCATTAAAAGTAGAGACTTGGAACATCCTCTGAGGATGATGTTAACCCTAACCCTAAGTCAAGGATAGAGAGAGGGAAGGCGTGATGAGTTAGACCAGGTGTTTGGATAGACATGCCTTAGATGCCATATGAGCCATGAGAAGTGGGATGACCTAGTGCCTTTGGCGACCCAACCCTGGAAAGGGTCGTGGATGATGGAGTGAAGGATAGCTCCTTCATTGGTGAGGTTAGTGAAGAACCTATAGAAACCCTATGGGCTTATGCAAGTAGGGGATAACATGCACCCAGAGTACATCAGTGGTGTGACAATAGGTTGAAACCATGGCCAAGGGAGTATGTTGGATAGCATAAGAGATAAGCATAAAGAGTTATGGATAACCTTGAACAAACATAAGCTTGAGCATAGGTTTTACCATGTCGGGGTATGGTTGTGAGCTTGATCCACCTCCATTGAGAGAGGACCTTTAGTATAAGGCTGGTTGTGGAGTTAGCTCTAGAGAGAGAGCAGGACCCAAGAAAGAAGGTTGGAAGTCTAGATTCTGAGATATGAGGAAAAGTGGGAAGTTGAGGATGATGCGACCTAAGTGATTGCCTCATAATTGATCTCTGGAGGCGGTTGATATCTTGGTTTTCATTAGAGGAACCAAACCCTAGAGAGAGGACGAGGCTTCTGGTACCTAGGTGCCTATGGTGTAGATGTTTACCTTCTGAGATAGGAAGAAGAGTTCCTTAGACCTGGAGAGGTTTAGTAATAGGTTGTGAGGCCTTCTACCTTGTTGATTGTCCTTGAGGAGGACTCAACTCTGGGGTGTTGCTCGAATAGAAGGATCATGGGTAGTGCATGACATACCTTGGACATGTTTGGTTCGTGGTTTAAAAGTTGAGCAGATAGTTAGACATCAGAAAAGTGAACCTAGGGTTCCTAGGCCTATGAGGGAAAGTAGTGTACCTAATGCTCATGATGAGATTTGTTTTTCTATAGATTTGAGCATAGTACTCCTCATGAGTAGAGGAAAAGGAAACCCTTAAGTTTAAGGTAGGTTTGATGACCGCCCATAGCTAAGTTGATGACATGGGAAGGTATGATCTTGATCCAATGTTGAGGATGAGAACAAGTATGACCTAACATGGTTTAATAGGTGGTCTGCTTGTGCCTTAGTGGCTGTAGGGTTAAGCATGCCCATGTGAATATAAACCCTAGGGATGTTTGTGACATTGTAGTCAAGAGTTTTAGTTTCCTCCCATCCTGGGAGAGGAACTGTAACGACACCCGCCATCATTAAGATAACAAGTGTCATTAACAATAATAAAACATGCGGAAGCGATCATTAGTTGCAGCGGATTACTGAAAATCACTGAAAATTTAAAACTTTTTGCAAAGAGATCCATTCATAGGAAAACTCTTTAACCATGAACCAAAGTATTCCAAATTCATCCTGGTTCACAAGTACACAACCTGTACCATTCCTTTTCAAGGATTACAAAATTGACTTCCCTGTTAACAAATATACACAGGCAGTATAAAAACTTTGAGGCACTAAGCCAAAACTCAGATTGATACATTTAAAACTCTGAGGACCTGAGAGTACAGAGACAACACATAAGACTACTATCTATATGACTAGACAGACAATATTTCCACCTGAGATCTTATTGCTATCCCTGCTATTGTTGTTGCTCTTTCCCTGTTCTAGGGTTTGTGCTCTGCCTTCCATGCATACCTAAAAATGTTTCCCACGGGGGTGAGACAATTGAAAATTGCCCCAGCGAGAGATATAACTCTCCGCCAAAAACATTGTTATTGTAGTTTATCAAATTAAAACTGAGTAGGGGTTACTTTTACATTATCAGGCAGAATTATTCATCATAGAACAGAAAAAGATAATCTCCATTCTCAACGAGGTCATTGCATCTACCCATGGTAGATAAGTAATTCATCTGTCTACTTTGCAGAGAATATAAAGAAACATAATTAACATTTATCTACTAAGGAATGCACAAAGAAATGCAACATCAGCCAATGAATCTCCGTATTCAATCCTTAAGCAAACATGTTATACGGCTGATTACATTTTACAATCACACTTATGCTCTGAGGAGATGAGATATACCGCTCATACTCCAACCAACCATTACGAAATCCCCTCGGTACCATACATAGGTCATAAAAAGAGCCAGATTCTTATGACCTCATCTGTCTGGGTCAGTACGAGACCACATGCAGGACATCTCGTGTCTCTGCTAACTAGCTAGCCAGGGTATTCTGGCACCTTCGCTACAGAGTTACAGCGTCAACTGCACTCTCATCGCCAATCGAGAGATTTCTTGTTTATCTCCTCGATCCGACATTAAGTATCATTGGGATATTCATGATACATCCATCCCGACATATTCATGAAGGATTGAGAGGTTTCTTGTTTACCTTCCAACAATCTCTTTAAGAGGACGTAAGGATATTTTTGCCCATTTACCCCCACATATTCAAAATATGTGCTTCGGGTTTTGCCGCGGGCACCCGTTTCACCATCACCTATTCCTGACGATGATGGATATATGGTTAGAGCACTACATGAATAGATTTCACTTGATTTATTAAGTACATTCTCATATTCTTTTAGCATCAGCCAAGTTCTCAAACATAACTTATTACAACAATGCTATAAAGAGACATGTACTACTTTTATCAGATATTTATCAGTCATTCAAAGACCCTGGGAACTCAGTCCCTCATTTCAATACTGGGAATTATCATCCCTTCACTTCCTCATCACCATAATCATATGGTTCTGGGTATTCAAACCCTTAACTCATCATTGAGCATTATTATACCTTTTTCAGGTAACTATCACCTTCAGGTCATCTGACCAAGGCATTCATGATACTTGTTACACAAGCATTACATCTGGCTCACAAGGCCATGGAATATCTTGTCACCACTCACTAGGTAACAACTTACTCATGTGACTCATAAAAGTCCATGCATATTGCTTCTTTTACTAAGCAACAACAACATTAAGGCACATAATGCCAATCAACATTTATTATATAAATGTCACAGCTCACACTAGCTATATATATCATCTCATAATATCTGTATGGTTATTAGGCATGATAACAGTCATACAAGATATTCATCACATCATGTGATATGATAGTAACACCATTATTACTCTACCAGGAATTAGGGTTTACTATCAAATAGGGCTTTTCATTCCCTTTACCCAAATTAGGGTTAGGGTTCCCCATTTCTCATTAATAAAGAGTTCATGATCTCATTATCTGTCCAACCCTTAATACATTATTCCAAACCTCTGGGGTATTCAAGGATATCATATTTGATTATTCTAGAACACTACTTTCATCATATAGCATTAATGATCATCAATTCAAGGTATGAGTTCATTTCTCATCATTATCATGGTATGATTATATCATACACATCATTTGGGCTTAACCCCATTCTCAAGGTACATTAATTAACACTCATCAAGGTGTAACAACTCATTACATTTCATTGTAATAGTTGCATAACACACTTCATATGTTTCTTACCCAATTATATTGGATTTGAATTACATCAAGGCATATAAACCCTGAAATGCTGAATGTGAAAACTATCATATCTTGATGTATCACTTTCTCATCATTTCAAACTCTGTTGAGTTATCCATCTTATCTTGTATTAAAGTATTTCCCTCTTAATACATTCCATCACTAATCTCTTACCTTTAGCATATAATGCAAAGGCCACACATTAGAATTGTACAACTATCTCACATGATATGGACTTATCTTAGTTTAAGGCATGACTTTATTATAAAGTTGCTTATAAACAATCACAATGATACACCCTCAACTAGGGTTTCTCATCACATATCTTATGTATCCTTCATCCAATTATATTGGACTTATAATCATATCAAGGTATACGATCATATGAGGTCACTTTCAAATCACCTCTAAATCAAGCATAGAGCACCACGGCCGTGCAACCAAGAACGGGCGTGCAAAGGGAAGCCACCACAGACGTGCTACCTTGCACGGTCGTGCAAAGTGAAGCTACCACGGCCGTGCTACAAAAGTTCCCCTCATGAATCATATTCAATTATGAATTCTATTCTTTCATTAGGGATTAGGGTTTCACATACCATCTCCCTTCTTTAGAATAGGGATTACATATAGCATCACCCTTCATTAGGGTTTCATATCACATTTCCCATATTCAAGGTTTGCTAATCATTCCCAAATTAGGGTTTCTCATGAAATCACCCTCAATTAGGGTTTCACATGGATACACCCTCAACTAGGGTTTCACATGGACACACCCTCAGTTAGGGTTTCACATGGATACACCCTCAACTAGGGTTTCACATGGATACACCCTCAACTAGGGTTTGAGTTCAATAACCCTGTCAATTAGGGTTTATGTTCATGTTTAGGGTTTCATGATCTCTTTACTTAAGGATCATAACTCTTAACCACCACATGAATCATATTCATGTATGAATTCATGTTATCAACTTCTCAACTTGAATAGGTCATATCACCCTTCAGTTGAGTACATACCACTATGATTAACATAGTGTATCAAGTCATTGACCCTATAAGCAATTAGGAATTCATCCCTTAATTGGCACTGATCCCTTAGGTACTATTCGGGTTTCAACCTTTGTACCTTCTTTGATTATCATTACTAATCAACATTGGATCAATGGATCATTCATCATCTTGATTCTCAAGAGATTAAATCACATTGGACCTCAATTACATAGGGTATCCAATTGAGTTAGGGTTTTCAATGTTGATTCCTTCAATCATTGAATTCACGGAACCAGTCATCAATTGGACATACCCTCATACTTCAATTGAGTTTAATAGGTCAACCTTCAACTGATTTAACTCTAAATTGACCCTCAATTGATCATCAATTAGGGTTTGATTCAATTGAATTAGGATTTGGAATTGATGATTCAACAACACTAATCAATGTAAGACTAGTTGCTTTGAAACCATTGAACCATCATCCAAATTGGGTATGACCTGACCCCAAACGGTATTGAGGTCGTTTGGATGACCTCCAAACGGTCTTGAGACCGTTTTCCCATCATATCACTCATATCTAAGCAATCCAATTAGGGTTTGGTTCATTGGATTGATCACCAAATCAGCATTACATTGTTTAACAGCTTGGTACCCTTAGACCTTCAAACACCTAACCATACTCAACCCTAGACCTCCAAACGGTATTGGGTGACCACCAAACGGTCTTGAGACTGTTTGGATGAGCTCCAAACGGTCTTGAGACCGTTTTCCCATCCAACCTTTGGACTCTAGTGAAAATTCATCATGGATTGGTCTATGCAGTTGATCAACAAATCAGCACTACATTGCAATATGATTAGTACCTTTGGACCTTCAATTGGTCAACTATACTTGACCCCAGACCACAAAACGGTCTTGTGGTGATCCCCAAACGGTCTTGAGACCGTTTGGGTGATCCCCAAACGGTCTTGAAACCGTTTGGGCTAATCAACCCAAAATCTCAACTTAACTCATTGGAATTTCAGCACTGTTTTCAATTAGGGTTTACCTAATTGATTAGCCTTCAACTCATGATTCGTTTGGCGTTAACCCCTCAAATTTGGAGGGTCATTAACCAACATCATTAGGAACAGTAATATCAAACGGTCAACGCTTGGTCAACTCCACCAAACGGTCTTGAAACCGTTTTCCCAAAAAGGTCAAGTTAATCAGGTTGAAAATCAGCACTTAATCTAATTAGGTGTCCCTAATTGATTACGCTGCAACTCACGATTCCTTTGGAGTTAACTCCTCAAATTTGTAGGGTTATTAAACAACATCATGAGGAACAGGAATCTCAAACGGTCAACGCTTGGTCAACCATCTAAAACGGTTTTGAAACCGTTTTCCCAAACAGGTCCAGTTAATCAGGTTGAAAATCAGCATTTAATTCAATTCGATTTGCCTAATTGATTGGCTTTCAAATCACGATTCCTTTGGAGTTAACCCCTAAAATTTGGAGGGTCATTAGTAAACATAATTAGGAACATGATTCCCAAACGTTCAACACTTGGTCAACCATCTCAAACGGTCTTGAAACCGTTTTCTCCCAAACGGTTTTCTGAAACCGCATAGCCAATCAAATTAAAACGATTTGGAATAGCTATCAAAACCATTTGGCTTGGTAATTTTCTTTGGATAAGAATCTAGGATGATGTAATCATCCCCTTCCTTCGAACAACCAAGAACAGAAACCATTCTTGATGGAAATTGCAGCAAGAAACAAGAGTGCATCAAATTGAAGAAATCAATCAACAAAGCATAGAGAATTGATGCAATAGCAATGTTTGAGGGTTTAAGTTATAAAACCCGCTTCCAATTGAGCTCCAAAGCTCCAAGATCACGCCATTAATGGTGGATGAAGCTCTTGCAACTCCCCCTAGGCTCGTCCTCAAGCTTTTGATTGTAAAAGTTGGCTAGGGTTGAAGAGGAGATCGAAATAAGAAGGAATCCATAATTTATTTTCGATTTCCACCATGAAATCATGAAGAACGAGGGTCAAGAAGCTTACCAACAGGTTGGGGCTCGTCCTCCTGTTGCTCCTAAGTCCCCTTGAGCTCATCCAAAGCAAAGGAAGAAGAAAGAGCCGAAAAAGCCTTTCAATTCATTTGGAAAAGGCACTTTTATAAAGAAATTGATGAGAGAGAAAATGAATTATTAAAATGCATTTAATTCCAAAAACATGGCCGCCTCTTCCCCCTCATCTTCCTTGGGTACGAGACATCTTCATGTGCTTTTAATTCTCCTTCATTATCCTCAATTTAAAGAAAAGCAAATTAAGCACCTTAATGTTTATTATATTAATATCCCATATGTGAGTGGAAATTACTTTTCTTTATAATAAGGTGAGTGGAGTTTCACCTCCTTTAGATATTTTCGTTCCTTATCTTGGAAAAGGAACGTCCATACTTATTCAAAATCAACCAATAACACTTTGGTTGAAGGCCCATTAATTAATACATTCATTTTTGCCCTAAATTGAATTAGGGTTTCACTTAGGATTAAATCTTGATTATTTTAATATCAAGATTCTCTCTCCTCCAACTTAATTCAAATAAGATGCCCCTCTCATTTTATTTTCTCTACCTGATGCCAAGAAACATTAAAGACCTTATTGAAGTGGTAATTTGCATATTGAACCCTAGATTTTGGGTAAATTGCACATTACACCAAAACTAGGTTTTAATGCACAAGGATTGCTTTACAAGCTTAATCTTGGTGTCCAAGCTTGTGGAAACCATACCACTACATCATATTCATTCTTATGATGTCTCAACATCAGAGGAACATCTTATCATGCAACATTTGCAATTTAACCCCTCAACTTGGGTAATTTGCACTTTAGCCCAAAATAAGCAAACATTGCTTCAACATTGTTCAAACAGGACCAAAATTGAAACATAGGTTCCTTTTGAGCCTTAATTACTTTTCACAAGATGATATTAAGCATATAATTATCTTTCTTAATCAAAACACCTAGGTTTAAAGCATAACCCAGGTCAGGGATGTTACAAATTATAAACCCCTAACAAGGATTTCGTCCCCGAAATCCCAGATAAAGGGAACATATATTATTCATTCATCATATCATCATGTCTCTTCATAACACCTCATTGTTATGTAGACATCATAGAACTTTGATTAGCACAAAGTTCCTTCACACAATATTCTCATAGAGTCAAATGAGAACTTATCTTAAAGACATATTTAGTTGTTATGTTTATGCAAAGCATAAACCCCTAACATATGATGTTCATATCATTTTATATAATCAGACTGATTTCATAGTTGACCATTCCAGGTAGCCAATCTAAACCATCTGATAATTCTCAGATACCAGAATCTCTTACCTTGGTATCAGTCGCATGTGTTGAAAACACATTATATTCTCATATTTCTTTTATCATATTTACAACTTTATTGAATAGGGATCACCTCCCTTGTTCTTTTTTTTCATCATATGAGGGTCATACTTTTACTTCCTCATATACACATACTGATCTGAATTCATATCAGATCCCTCTTTCTTGTACTTAAGGTATGATACATTTATCCATACCATATTTCCAATTTCATGATACTCATTAGATTGTATCAGAACGATTGCTTGATCAGGGCAATCAAAAAGATATCAATCTAAGAGTTTCCATACTCACTTTATCATCAATAGTTGTATACCTGATCAGGGTTTACAAGTATTGAGATCAAGTACTATGCAATTACATGCTATCATATTTCTTGCTTTTCATATTATCATAACATAAGATTTAACATCCCTAGATTTTATCCAGGCATCTCTTCTATACCTCTTCCTCTTTCATAGAGGTATGATCAATATAGAGCATTTAAAAGAATACTGAATATAATTCAAATTCTAGTTCTCATCATTTCTTCCCTATATGGCAACTAATAGGGAAAACAAAATCAACAATCCTCCTTTTTATAACAAAAAGGGTTTAGTGTACTCAACATGTACACATTTATAACATACCTTGTACTCACATCATGGTCTTATTACTTGAAGAAAAAACTAAGCCATGGAATCTTACAAGTGAAAGGTTAAGACCTTTGCACTTACTTAGGGGCTGCTGCCCTGGTACACTAGGCATTTATTGCACTATTTGTACCAAAAACCTTGGCTTTTTAGAACCATTAGGCAAATGTCTCTAAAATTATGGAGATCATCACCTACTTCTTAGCTTATTGCCCCTTCTTGGGAACTGCCATCACAAATTTATTATTTGTCTAAGATCATGGCAGAGTCTACTTTCTTGCCATAAGTTAATTTTTTTTTTACATTTTCCCTTGTTTCAACATGACTAAGTCATTTAGGAACTCATTTAAAGCTCAAGCTTTGTGTATTAAGGACTGATAACCTAGATTGTAAGGCTAGTATCCAGTCCACTTATATGCATTACTGTTGCCCCAATCTGCCCAACAAGAGCATGATCATAGGATTCTCTATCCTGATCAGGTCTTAATGGGGATTCTCAGGCACTCATTCTATTCTTGCCTGATCCCTTGCACCTCTTCTTGGTGCAACAACATTGCTCCCAGCAATGTGTTCCTTGTGTTCTCTAGTCATTTTAACTTTTACCCTCTCTCTGCACAAGAAGAAATCTTTATAGGGTATACCGGAGGACACTATCACAGACTCGATACCGTAGTCCTATGTCTCTGTAGACTCAGCGAACCTAGAGCTCTGATACCACTAATTGTAATGAAACCCACCATCATTAAGATAACAAGTGTCATTAACAATAATAAAACATGCGGAAGCGATCATTAGTTGCAGCGGATTACTGAAAATCACTGAAAATTTAAAACTTTTTGCAAAGAGATCCATTCACAGGAAAACTCTTTAACCATGAACCAAAGTATTCCAAATTCATCCTGGTTCACAAGTACACAACTTGTACCATTCCTTTTCAAGGATTACAAAATTGACTGCCCTGTTAACAAATATACACAGGCAGTATAAAAACTTTGAGGCACTAAGCCAAAACTCAGATTGATACATTTAAAACTCTGAGGACCTGAGAGTACAGAGACGACACATAAGACTACTATCTATATGACTACACAGACAATATTTCCACCTGAGATCTTATTACTATCCCTGCTATTGCTGCTGCTCTTTCCCTGTTCTAGGGTTTTTGCTCTGCCTTCCATGCATACCTAAAAATGTTTCCCACGGGGGTGAGACAATTGAAAATTGCCCCAGCGAGAGATATAACTCTCCTCCAAAAACATTGTTATTGTAGTTTATCAAATTAAAACTGAGTAGGGGTTACTTTTACATTATCAGGCAGAATTATTCATCATAGAACAGAAAAAGATAATCTCCATTCTCAAGGAGGTCATTGCATCTACCCATGGTAGATAAGTAATTCATCTGTCTACTTTGCAGAGAATATAAAGAAACATAATTAACATTTATCTACTAAGGAATGCACAAAGAAATGCAACATCAGCCAATGAATCTTCGTATTCAATCCTTAAGCAAACATGCTATACGGCTGATTACATTTTACAATCACACTTATGCTCTGAGGAGATGAGATATACCGCTCATACTCCAACCGACCATTACGAAATTGCCTCGGTACCATACATAGGTCATCAAAAGAGCCTGATTCTTATGACCTCATCTGTCTCGGTCAGTACGAGACCACATGCAGGACATCTCGTGTCTCTGCTAACTAGCTAGCCAGGGTATTCTGGCACCTTCGCTACAGAGTTACAGCGTCAACTGCACTCTCATCGCCAATCGAGAGATTTCTTGTTTATCTCCTCAATCCGACATTAAGTATCATTGGGAGATTCATGATACATCCATCCCGACATATTCATGAAGGATTGAGAGGTTTCTTGTTTACCTTCCAACAATCTCTTCAAGAGGACGTAAGGATATTTTTGCCCATTTACCCCCACATATTCAAAATATGTGCTCCGGGTTTTGTCGCGGGCACTCGTTTCACCATCATCTATTCCTGACGATGATGGATCTATGGTCACAGCACTACATGAATAGATTTCACTTGATTTATTAAGTACATTCTCATATTCTTTTAGCATCAGCCAAGTTCTCAAACATAACTTATTACAACAATGTTATAAAGAGACATGTACTACTTTTATCAGATATTTATCAGTCTTTCAAAGACCCTGGGAACTCAGTCTCTCATTTCAATACTGGGAATTATCATCCCTTCACTTTCTCATCACCATAATCATATGGTTCTGGGTATTCAAACCCTTAACTCATCATTGAGCATTATTATACCTTTTTCAGGTAACTATCACCTTCAGGTCATCTGACCAAGGAATTCATGATACTTGTTACACAAGCATTACATCTGGCTCACAAGGCCATGGAATATCTTGTCACCTCTCACTAGGTAACAACTTACTCATGTGACTCATAAAAGTCCATGCATATT
Source organism: Alisma plantago-aquatica (assembly GCA_963693085.1). Lineage (NCBI taxonomy): Eukaryota > Viridiplantae > Streptophyta > Magnoliopsida > Alismatales > Alismataceae > Alisma > Alisma plantago-aquatica. The sequence continues at coordinate 313,023,380 of OY856415.1, read as the reverse complement.
GCTTCTTTTACTAAGCAACAACAACATTAAGGCACATAATGCCAATCAACATTTATTATATAAATGTCACAGCTCACACTAGCTATATACATCATCTCATAATATATGTATGGTTATTAGGCATGATAACAGTCATACAAGATATTCATCACATCATGTGATATGATCGTAACACCATTATTCCTCTACTAGGAATTAGGGTTTACTATCAAATAGGGCTTTTCATTCCCTTTACCCAAATTAGGGTTTGGGTTCCCCATTTCTCATTAATAAAGAGTTCATGATCTCATTATCTGTCCAACCCTTAATACATTATTCCATACCTATGGGGCATTCAAGGATATCATATTTGATTATTCTAGAACACTACTTTCATCATATAGCATTAATGATCATCAATTCAAGGTATGAGTTCATTTCTCATCCTTATCATGGTATGATTATATCATACACATCATTTGGGCTTAACCCCATTCTCAAGGTACATTAATTAACACTCATCAAGGTGTAACAACTCATTACATTTCATTGTAATAGTTGCATAACACACTTCATATGTTTCTTACCCAATTATATTGGATTTGAAGTACATCAAGGCATATAAACCCTGAAATGCTGAATGTGATAACTATCATATCTTGATGTATCACTTTCTCATCATTTCAAACTCTGTTGAATTATCCATCTTATCTTGTATTAAGGTATTTCCCTCTTAATACATTCCATCACTAATCTCTTACCTTTAGCATATAATGCAAAGGCCACACATTAGAATTGTACAACTATCTCACATGATATGGACTTATCTTAGTTTAAGGCATGACTTTATTATAAAGTTGCTTATAAACAATCACAATGATACACCCTCAACTAGGGTTTCTCATCACATATCTTATGTATCCTTCATCCAATTATATTGGAATTATAATCATATCAAGGTATACGATCATATGAGGTCACTTTCAAATCACCTCTAAATCAAGCATAGAGCACCACGGCCGTGCAACCAAGAACGGGCGTGCAAAGGGAAGCCACCACAGACGTGCTACCTTGCACGGTCGTGCAAAGTGAAGCTACCACGGTCGTGCTACAGAAGTTCCCCTCATGAATCATATTCAAGTATGAATTCTATTCTATCATTAGGGATTATGGTTTCACATACCATCTCCCTTCTTTTGAATAGGGATTACATATAGCATCACCCTTCATTAGGGTTTCATATCACATTTCCCATATTCAAGGTTTGCTAATCATTCCCAAATTAGGGTTTCTCATGAAATCACCCTCAATTAGGGTTTCACATGGATACACCCTCAACTAGGGTTTCACATGGATACACCCTCAGTTAGGGTTTCACATGGATACACCCTCAACTAGGGTTTCACATGGATACACCCTCAACTAGGGTTTGAGTTCAATAACCCTGTCAATTAGGGTTTATGTTCATGTTTAGGGTTTCATGATCTCTTTACTTAAGGATCATAACTCTTAACCACCACATGAATCATATTCATGTATGAATTCATGTTATCAACTTCTCAACTTGAATAGGTCATATCACCCTTCAGTTGAGTACATACAACTATGATTAACATAGTGTATCAAGTCATTGACCCTATAAGCAATTAGGAATTCATCCCTTAATTGGCACTAATCCCTTAGGTACTATTCGGGTTTCAACCTTTGTACCTTCTTTGATTATCATTACTAATCAACATTGGATCAATGGATCATTCATCATCTTTATTCTCAAGAGATTAAATCACATTGGACCTCCATTACATAGGGTATCCAATTGAGTTAGGGTTTTCAATGTTGATTCCTTCAATCATTGAATTCATGGAACCAGTCATCAATTGGACCTACCCTCATACTTCAATTGAGTTTAATAGGTCAACCTTCAACTGATTTAACTCTAAATTGACCCTCAATTGATCATCAATTAGGGTTTGATTCAATTGAATTAGGGTTTGGAATCGATGATTCAGCAACACTAATCAATGTAAGACTAGTTGCTTTGAAACCATTGAACCATCATCCAAATTGGGTATGACCTGACCCCAAACGGTATTGAGGTCGTTTGGATGACCTCCAAACGGTCTTGAGACCGTTTGCCCATCATATCACTCAAATCTAAGCAATCCAATTAGGGTTTGGTTCATTGGATTGATCACCAAATCAGCATTACATTGTTTAACAACTTGGTACCTTTAGACCTTCAAACACCTAACCATACTCAACCCTAGACCTCCAAATGGTCTTGGGTGACCACCAAACGGTCTTGAGACCGTTTGCCCATCCAACCTTTGGACTCTAGTGAAAATTCATTATGGATTGGTCTATCGAGTTGATCAACAAAGCAGCACTACATTGCAATATGATTAGTACCTTTGGACCTTCAATTGGTCAACTATACTTGACCCCAGACCTCCAAACGGTCTTGGGGTGATCCCCAAACGGTCTTGAGACCGTTTGGGTGATCCCGAAACGGTCTTGAAACCGTTTGGGCTAATCAACCCAAAATCTCAACTTAACTCATTGGAATTTCAGCACTGTTTTCAATTAGGGTTTACCTAATTGATTAGCCTTCAACTCATGATTCTTTTTGAGTTAACCCCTCAAATTTGTAGGGTCATTAACCAACATCATTAGGAACAGTAATATGAAACGGTAAACGCTTGGTCAACTCCACCAAACGGTCTTGAAACCGTTTGCCCAAAAAGGTCAAGTTAATCAGGTTGAAAATCAGCACTTAATCCAATTAGGTGTCCCTAATTGATTACGCTTCAACTCACGATTCCTTTGGAGTTAACTCCTCAAATTTGTAGGGTTATTAACAAACATCATGACGAACAGGAATCCCAAACGGTCAATGCTTGGTCAACCATCTAAAACGGTTTTGAAACCGTTTTCCCAAACAGGTCCAGTTAATCAGGTTGAAAATCAGCATTTAATTCAATTCGATTTGCCTAATTGATTGGCCTTCAAATCACGATTCCTTTGGAGTTAACCCCTAAAATTTGGAGGGTCATTAGTACGCATAATTAGGAACATGATTCCAAAACGGTCAACACTTGGTCAGCCATCTCAAACGGTCTTGAAACCGTTTTCTCCCAAACGGTTTCAAACCGTTTTCCCTTAAACGGTTTGCTGAAACCGCATAGCCAATCAAATTAAAACGATTTGGAATAGCTATCAAAACCATTTGGCTTGGTAATTTTCTTTGGATAAGCATCTAGGATTATGTAATCATCCCCTTCCTTCGAACAACCAAGAACAGCAACCATTCTTGATGGAAATTGCAGCAAGAAACAAGAGTGCATCAAATTGAAGAAATCAATCAACAAAGCATAGAGAATTGATGCAATAGCAATGTTTAAGGGTTTAAGTTATAAAAACCGCTTCCAATTGAGCTCCAAAGCTCCAAGCTCATGCCATTAATGGTGGATGAAGCTCTTGCAACTCCCCCTAGGCTCGTCCTCAAGCTTTTGATTGTAAAAGTTGGCTAGGGTTGAAGAGGAGATCGAAATAAGAAGGAATCCATAATTTATTTTCGATTTCCACCATGAAATCATGAAGAACGAGGGTCAAGAAGCTTACCAACAGGTTGGGGCTCGTCCTCCTGTTGATCCTAAGTCCCCTTGAGCTCATCCAAAGCAAAGGAAGAATAAAGAGCCGAAAAAGCCTTTCAATTCATTTTGAAAAGGCACTTTTATAAAGAAATTGATGAGAGAGAAAATGAATTATTAAAATGCATTTAATTCCAAAAACATGGCCGCCTCTTCCCCCTCATCTTCCTTGGGTACGAGACATCTTCATGTGCTTTTAATTATCCTTCATTATCCTCAATTTAAAGAAAATCAAATTAAGCACCTTAATGCTTATTATATTAATATCCCATATGTGAGTGGAAATTACTTTTCTTTATAATAAGGTGAGTGGAGTTTCACCTCCTTTAGATATTTTCGTTCCTTATCTTGGAAAAGGAACGTCCATCCTTATTCAAAATCAACCAATAACACTTTGGTTGAAGGCCCATTAATTAATACATTCATTTTTGCCCTAAATTGAATTAGGGTTTCACTTAGGATTAAATCTTGATTATTTTAATATCTAGATTCTCTCTCCTCCAACTTAATTCAAATAAGATGCCCCTCTCATTTTATTTTCTCTACCTGATGCCAAGAAACATTAAAGACCTTATTGAAGTGGTAATTTGCATATTGAACCCTAGATTTTGGGTAAATTGCACATTACATCAAAACTAGGTTTTAATGCACAAGGATTGCTTTACAAGCTTAATCTTGGTGTCCAAGCTTGTGGAAACCATACCACTACATCATATTCATTCTTATGATGTCTCAACATCAGAGGAACATCTTATCATGCAACATTTGCAATTTAACCCCTCAACTTGGGTAATTTGCACTTTAGCCCAAAATAAGCAAACATTGCTTCAACATTGTTCAAACAGGACCAAAATTGAAACATAGGTTCCTTTTGAGCCTTAATTACTTTTCACAAGATGAGATTAAGCATATAATCATCTTTCTTAATCAAAACACCTAGGTTTAAAGCATAACCCAGGTCAGGGATGTTACAAATTATAAACCCCTAACAAGGATTTCGTCCCCGAAATCCCAGATAAAGGGAACATATATTATTCATTCATCATATCATCATGTCTCTTCATAACACCTCATTGTTATGTAGACATCATAGAACTTTGATCAGCATAAAGTTCCTTCACACAATATTCTCATAGAGTCAAATGAGAACTTATCTTAAAGACATATTTAGTTGTTATGTTTATGCAAAGCATAAACCCCTAACATATGATGTTCATATCATTTTATATAATCAGACTGATTTCATAGTTGACCATTCCAGGTAGCCAATCTAAACCATCTGATAATTCTCAGATACCAGAATCTCTTACCTTGGTATCAGTCGCATGTGTTGAAAACACATTATATTCTCATCTTTCTTTTATCATATTTACAACTTTATTGAACAGGGATCACCTCCCTTGTTCTTTTTTTTTTTCATCATATGAGGGTCATACTTTTACTTCCTCATATACACATACTGATCTGAATTCATATCAGATCCCTCTTTCTTGTACTTAAGGTATGATACATTTATACATACCATATTTCCAATTTCATGATACTCATTAGATTGTATCAGAATGATTGCTTGATCAGGGCAATAAAAAAGATATCAATCTAAGAGTTTCCATACTCACTTTATCATCAATAGTTGTATACCTGATCAGGGTTTACAAGTATTGAGATCAAGTAGTATGCAATTACATGCTATCATATTTCTTGCTTTTCATATTATCATAACATAAGATTTAACATCCCTGGATTTTATCCAGGCATCTCTTCTATACCTCTTCCTCTTTCATAGAGGTATGATCAATATAGAGCATTTAAAAGAATACTGAATAGAATTCAAATTCTAGTTCTCATCATTTCTTCCCTATATGGCAACTAATAGGGAAAACAAAATGAACAATCCTCCTTTTTATAACAAAAAGGGTTTAGTGTACTCAACATGTACACATTTATAACATACCTTGTACTCACATCATGGTCTTATTACTTGAAGAAAAAACTAAGCCATGGAATCTTACAAGTGAAAGGTTAAGACCTTTGCACTTACTTAGGGCTGATGCCCTGGTACACTAGGCATTTATTGCACTATTTGTACCAAAAACCTTGGCTTTTTAGAACCATTAGGCAAATGTCTCTAAAATTATGGAGATCATCACCTACTTCTCAGCTTATTGCCCCTTCTTGGGAACTGCCATCACAGATTTATTATTTGTCTAAGATCATGGCAGAGTCTACTTTCTTGCCATAAGTTGTTTTTTTTTTACATTTTCCCTTGTTTCAACATGACTAAGTCATTTAGGAACTCATTTAAAGCTCAAGATTTGTGTATTAAGGACTGATAACCTAGATTGTAAGGCTAGTATCCAGTCCACTTATATGCATTACTGTTGCCCCAATCTGCCCAACAAGAGCATGATCATAGGATTCTCTATCCTGATCAGGTCTTAATGGGGATTCTCTGGCACTCATTCTATTCTTTCCTGATCCCTTGCACCTCTTCTTGGTGCAACAACATTGCTCCCAGCAATGTGTTCCTTGTGTTCTCTAGTCATTTTAACTTTTACCCTCTCTCTGCACAAGAAGAAATCATTATAGGGTATACCGGAGGACACTATCACATACTCGATATCAACATTGTTCAAACAGGACCAAAATTGAAACATAGGTTCCTTTTGAGCCTTAATTACTTTTTACAAGATGAGATTAAGCATATAATCATCTTTCTTAATAAAAAAACCTAGGTTTAAAGCATAACCCAGGTTAGGGATGTTACAAGAACCCTTTGGTAAGGTGTGTACCAGTTTGTGGGTTTTGAGGAAACCTAAAGAGATCTCATAGGATCGTGAGAAGCTAAGTGAAAAGTACATGGTATGAGAATGAACTTGTAGACCCACAGATAATCATCTCTAAGTGCATTTGGATGTGTTACCATGGAGGTAACCGGTATGGGGTCCGACCAAGGTGGGCAGGTTGCCATGACCCCTATAAAAGGATGGGAGTCAGCCATGAATGTAGAGAGAGAGATGATGAAGGCTTGGGTAAGGTTCTATGTTGAACATGTATTATGCTAGAATCCTAAGTATATCCTAGGGTCAGGTAGGGATAAGACCGATGGAAGTAGGAGTTGCCTAATTCCCTAGTTGCACATGAACATAGGGTCGGGAGGTAACAACTATCATTGTTTGAGGGCCATGGGTTAGGAGATTAATCACCTTCATTAACTCATGGGACCCAAAGGGCAGATGAGTAGGGCACTCTCTGGATGCATGAGGGAAGAGGAATGACCCCAAAAGTGTTGACACCCTATAGACCCAGAGGATATGACCAAGGATTGTGTGTAAACCGCAGTAAGTTCGAGACCAGTTTCCATGGAAGTAATTTTTGATATCATGATGTTTGTGATATAGAGACATAAGTTGCACGTTTCAACTTAGATTTGAAGGTGTACTGGAAAGGTGGGATGTACCATATCTACTCTTAGAATAGGAAGAACTTTGTATTTGGACGGCCACCAAATGCTTATTTCCTCTTGTTATGAGAGTGAGAGATAGGACAGTACGCATGCCTTACACCAAGGATAAAGATGATGTGAGTTGGAACATTGCTATGAGGCATGAGGAGAGAGACAATAACGTACCCTTGCAAAGTGAACGATAGGTACAAATGATAAGAGTATTAAGGTAATAATCTTGTGAGAATGTTTTATCATGAGCTATGTGGAATATGCAAGTGATACAAGGTTGAGTTTGATAACCAAAAGGATGAGCTCAAAGTGTTCTGATGAAGATAGACTTAGAGTTTGAGATGAGATGATAAGTGGAATGCATGGAAGTGAATGTCTTCAACTCTACCTAATACCTAAGGATGTGAAGTGGTAATGGATGCTCTGGTTGAGATATAGCTTCCTAGTTTGTCTAGAGACTAGAAGAGGTTGTTAGGCTAACCCTACATTTGGAAAGAAGATAGGTTTGGCTAACCCTCAGATGCAACAATACTGATTGATCAAGTTAATGGTTGTTTGGTTAGCCAGCCTTGTCTTTGATGTAATAAGAGGATGGTAGTAGAACCTCAGATGTACTTCTCTGGAAGGGAAGGTGATAAAACCCCGACTAGTGTGGTTTAGGGTTTCTGAGGAATCGATATTGAGGAATCATGACATACATGATAACATGATTTTAAGATCACCCTACACCGTGGTACTACGGAGATAGTAAGTGACATCAGTACATTGGATGCTTAAGATGAAGTTGCATGTGGCTTGTCGCCATGCATGACAGGAGGTAAAGGACGAACACCAGTAACCCACTGTATTTTTACAGTGGATAAAGAGTCCCCGAGAGGGAATTGGAGTTCATCACTATGGATGTTGTGGTAAGTCTCCCCTAGACCAAGGAAGGTCAAGATCCAATATGGGTTATGGTAGCTCGCCTTACCTAGATGACATGAGAAAGAAAGCATACCGTCAAGGGACAAATCGGGTTGAACTAATTATAATAGAGAGAGATGGTTCAGCTACACCATGATGTGAGTTCAAAAGTTCTTGAGTAGGACTTAAAGGTTTTCTTCCATTAGGTGGAAGTAGATACATGAAGAACTTGATGTCAGTAAAGTTTATCACCCCATACTAATGGTCAGTATGATCTTGACTAGAGGGTCTGATGAGAGCATGTGTGCTCATTCAGGGTGATACATAGAGACAATTCTTAAGATGTGATGTTAACCACCATAGCCTTATCGAGATGAAAGAAGTTCTATACAGAGGTTGTGTCGGTCACCATTTCATTAAGATGATGTTGGTGAAGGAGGACTCGCGAAGGTCAGAAAAGAACCACAGTGTGTGTAGATGAAGTCACTTTGATCGCGCATTGGCTGAGAGGGAGCCAGAGGTGACATGAGTCATAAGCTGATGCAAAGCAGACTGACATGCAGTTCACTGTGGGAGAGTATGTGATGTGAAAATCCGACCCCTCTAAGCTACAACTGAGAAAGTTGAATCCCCGATATATGGGTCCATTTGAGATGGATTGGTGGAGATGGTAGTGTTTAGCCTTACCCCTCAGGATAACATGATGTATAATGTGTTCCATGAGTCCAATCTAGAGCACTATGTGAGGTACCCAAGCCATGTGCTGAACCCTAAACCTGTTCAACTTTTAAGAGTCTGAAATGTCCTGAGTCACCTATGAGGATACGATATACCAAGTTAAGAAAGAACTCAGATGGAAGAATATGAGATGATGAAGGTTCTTGGGAAGCACCATGGAAAGGGTGAAGTGACATGGGAGCCCTGATGGACATAAGAAAGGCTTATCCTGAATTGTTTGTTTGCTTGATGGAATTTTGAGGACAAAATTCTTATAAGAGGGGAAGGATGTTACAACCCCAATTTTTAGGTTCATTTGGTGAGAAATGTAATTTCTCATATTAATGATATTTGAACTAATAATGATATAATTTGTTTGGAATAAATGAATTTTGTTCACAATAGCCTTGATGGTTGTTTTTTGGGCTTTATTGGCTATTGGGCCCAATAACAAGGAAAGGATAAAAGAAACTCCAGTAATTGAGTAAATAAGAAAATGGAGAAAAGAAAGGTGTATAAACCTCTAGAAGGCAATGGAATATAATCCAAAGTGGGATTTCGTGCCTCTTGGGTTCCTTGGGTTCCATGGAGTCCAAAGTTGCAAAGAGAAATCAAGAAGAAAAGAAAAGAACAATGAAATATTTCTTTATTAAGAAAGAAATTGAAAACAACGACAAAATGTGGAAAATAAGTGGAATGATGTATAATTGAGTTATCCTTGGTGGATTTTCGTATCCAAAGGATTCCTAATGTTAAATGGAATGCCAATGAGGAAAATAAAAAGAAAGAAAATGAGGAATCCTCAAAAAGAGATATTTTGATAAGAAATAAACAAGATAATGTGAAATAATGAATATATATGCATCTAGAAGGATAATAAGTATCCTTAAAAGGGAATTTCGAAATCTTAGAGTTTCTTGGTGCCCAAGGAGCCCCAATGGAAAAGAAAGAAAGAGAAAATACCCAAAAATGCAAAATAAGAGGACAATGTGATACATTATTAATGAATTTTGTGGTATTGTTAAAGAGGTGGTATTTTCTACTAAAAGAAAACATAATTTCGTGCCAATGGATTAAAAGACAAGAATAATGAGAATAAGGGAGAGAATTTTCAAATTCCTAAATATCCAAATGATAAAGAATATCAAAAAGATATTTAGGAGAGAGAGAAACTTGCTTCTCAGTGAAGGAATTAGATTCCTATTGTAAAAGAGCTTTGTTTCTTCATGGCAAGCATCTTGGGGTGTAGATACCCTCCCCTATATAAGGGTAGAGCTTTTGGCTTGAGTTTAAGAGATCCCACATGTCTCTCTCTCTTCTCCTTCTTCTTCTTCGTTCAAACTCTTTCAAACCCTAATCGAGGAGAGTACATCTATCCCTTGGAGCAACGGGGTTGTGGAGGAGTTGTGATGGAGGTTTTCCAGTCCCACGACATCGTGGGGTGTTTGGGCGATCATCCCCTCACCCTAGCTACACGCAGAAATAGTAGCATGGCTGTAATGGCTGGTGCGAGTTACATGTCTGCCCAATGAATCTCGGCCACCTCGGCCCTATCTTGGGACACCTGCAGACTCAGAAGAGGGCTGCGGAGGTAGGGGAGCCATCCCTAGTGGCCGACGAGGTCTAGAGAGGGGCGGCGTAGCCGCACCTACTCCCTGCTGCTGCAGCATGCGCTAGGGCGCGCACGGGAGGAAGAAGATCTGGCCATTGGACGTATATGCCCCTTTGTGGGTTGGAGATCCAATAACTTATCTAAGGGTAGTTTTTTCATTCTATTATAATTCCTAATTGGCGGGCGACTTTGCATGAGATGGGTGACATGGCGCACGTTGATTGGCTCAAGTAAGATTTTATTACAAAAATCATATCTCTTTAATAGTAGCTCGAATGATTGTGCATAAAATATGAAAGTTTCTCAAAAAATGAGGGGAATCCATTAAAAATATAATTGAATCCTGATTCTGAGTGCAATTCAAAAAGTAGTGTAATTTATCAACTTTAATGCTTTAATGATTAAGAAACCCTATTTTGAGATGATTAATGTATTTAGTAGGGTTTAATAGATGACTAAAGTTGATATTAACATGTTAACTGTAACAAGGTGCATTAAGAATAAAAGGATGAACTTTGCACGTAACTAGTTTAATTTGGAGTTTCATGTCTGTAAATATGTTTTAATGGGCCTTGAAACCCTAATGTTAGTAAGTGTGACTCTTAATAGCTTTAATTGTTCTAATTCATGATTAAAGTCGAGATATGATAATTTGAAGCTATTTTGAGTAGAAAAATTCCTAATTGTGGATAAATACCCTTAATGTAGTAATTAGGGTTTTCTATTGAATAAAAGATAGAATTAATGGAAAATCAAGTTCATATGCGAATTAGACCATAATGAACTTTGAATTGATGGATAAAAATGGTAGCTTTAATGTAAAAGAGGCTTAATGGACTTAATTGATGATTAATTGTGTTGTTTCTGAAATTAAGGTTATATGTTGATTAAAGGTAACCTTAATAACTTTCATGAAGGATAGATGAGAAATTAGGGTTTAAAAGAGTAAAATGAAGTAAAAACCCTTACTGCAAAGTAAACCTTAAAATAGGTAGAAATCCTAAAAAGGAATAGAAACCTTAAGTAGCAAGATGGTTTCAATAGATTTTGATAAAAAGGAATTGGATGTAATTTCAGGACTCTTGTACTTGCTTGATTGGATGTCTTGATTGATTGGACTATTCTATCTCAATTCAGCCTAACATGTATGTGGTTAATTACGATTAATCGCATTAGTTTTGCCGAAGGTTTCCCATATAGTTAATCACATTGTTTGAAACTAAACAGTTTGGATGTTCATATTGCAATTATAAGTCACTATGGTTATCACAATTATAAATAAATGTGTATTCTCGCACCTACATGCCACCTTCATGGAAGTTTCCATAAAGGTCAGGCCCAAGAGGGTAGACCAATGGGCACCATGAGAGCTGACCCCATACACCAAGCTCGGGAATGAGAAGGTGGTCTATGTTGCATGACTATGGGGAACCATGAGAGGTGACCCCCAGGCACCAAGCTCAAGATTGAGAAGGTGGCCTTAAGTCAATGGAAAAAGAGAAACCCTAGAGGGGTATTCCAGGGTTAGGGAAAAAGAGGTGGAGAATGACACATTGAAAATGTAAATTGGTTTGCTAATTACCCTGATTGTGATAATTAAATTGTTAGCCATATTTGTGAAATTTTGGTTGTTCCCAGATACCAGCATATTCCTATATGTTGACCGATGTTTTGTTTGTCGGCATTTTATGTACAACAATTGAAAGAGCAAATAGTAAAGTGACACATTGTGGAAATAAGAAATAAAGTGCAAGGAGGATTAGATAGAATGAATGCAGGCTATGGATAGAGTAATTTACCAAAGATTAAAAAAGGTATGCAAAGTTTTATTTTATACCAGTTTTCAATTTAGTTGGTTAAATTTGATAATTGTTATTGATTATTTGTCGAACCTTTGATCCTGTTAATTGGGATAATGGTTTGGATCTCTTCGTCTCCCTTAATTTGGGGTTATCGGGATGTGGGGGTCGTTACAGGCGTGGTGGCATCACTGTCGTGGCGTGGATGGTGGTGGAGATGAGAACGGCTGACTGGTGGTAGGTTTCCAGTGGTTGGAGAAGAGAGCGAAGGGCAGTAGAAGATCACGGTCGCGATCAAGATCACGACCAGATGTAGGGTTGCGGGAAGGAGTCGATGACGCAATGGTCGCGATAAAGATTGCGGGTGCGATCTTGAGGGTGGCAGGTCACAGTGTGCGGGGGCGCGAAGAACCGCAGGCCGATGGATGGGAACCACGATCTCAGTTTAGTGCATTGCGGTCGCGATTTGTTGGAGGGAAAATCACAGGCTGTAGGGGGAAAGATCGCGACCAGTGCTGAAGGGAATCACGATCGCGATTAGGGTTGGACCCGAGAGGAGAAAGGAGAATCATAGGCATTGTAGCTGCGTATGGATACAGAGGGCTGACCCCACTGGCTTTGGGCCCAAATAGACTTGTATATCAAGAATAAAACCAATAAAATTGAGATAAAGTCAATTAAGCTAGGTCATGATGTATGATGTGAATTAGGCAATATAAGCAAGTAATTAGAGCTAAACTAGTCCCATGAATATGTGTTCATCATTAAATGAAATATTAAATAATACAATTCACTGGGCCTCAGTTTAGTAGAGAGAGAGCAAGGATAAGAGGTTGATCATCTATGTTCAGTGCATGCAAGTCCAACACTGGATGTTTAGCTACATTATTGTTTATTCTAACTACATTATCTAATGAGAGATAGAAAACATAAAACATAAGCATTATTGTGCAAATTAAGACTAAAGTGGCACAAAACTAAAGATAAAATGCATAGAGATAATGTGTAGATTTGGGTGTTATCAACTACTCCAAGCTTAAAACTTGCTTATCCTCAAGTAAGACTCTACTCAAAGAACAAAAAGATAACATCAAAATTAAGCTTCGAAACATATGCTAAGGTTAAGAAAAATAGTTTAAAGCATCAATACTCTTGATCCATGTCATTTAAGAACAAACCCTCACCAATGAACCTCAGTCTTGCCAAAGCAAGATCAAAGAGTTTCTACGTAAGATTAAGCAAATTAACTACAACTTGTCGATACTCATGAGGGTTTGAATCATAATAATTAAACATGAGAGAATTGTCACATAGGTGATCACGTGGTCGATGAGCAATGAGCCATCACCATGAATCCATGCATACCAATCTGGAACAACGCGCCTCTCACTTATTCATGTCGTTAAGAAACAAAGCAAAAAGACTCTAATGACTTTTGTGGATCTCAATCTACGTCAAATTGGTCCATGTAGTGAGCAACAGTCCCTGTAGTTCGAGCCAGTTGGCTCAAAGCAGTGAGATGAACTCCTCGTACTACACTCGAACCAACCCTACTATTGAGATGGTCTCATAAGTCTCCTAGGGTTTCCTAGTGACTCTCTAATGAGCTTTTGGAGTGATACTACCAGGAACGACATATCCATGTTAATGAGCACAGTCATACACCGGCTGGGCACCATCCTTAACTCTCCTAAAAGTGGAAACAACACTCATTTATTGTTCACACTCAGGCTTTTATCATCTACATTCTATTTGCTGGCTTGGGTGAGTACTATATAGATGTTTTTGGGATTTTGTGGGTGGCTAAGCCTGTTTTGCACATTTTTATATTTTTCATCTTTTTGACTCAATCTAATGTGAGAAGGCACGTACTCCATCGAAGAAAAATATTTTATCTTGATTATAGCTCAAAGCTCATCATTGATCCGTTGATACCTGTGTGAGAAGTTGCAATTATGATTCAAGAATCCTTAGAATAGAGGCAAGCTTGTGAGTCCACAACTAGGATTCTTTGATCATGTTTTAGCTCATTCCAATGGTCCTTTACCATAGATTTTCCATTCAAAACATAGATTAAGGGAATTTAGCTTTAAGCTATGAAAAAGGCACATAACCTTAGATTTATTACCATACTCAAGGAAAGAGTCAAAGAGCGAGCCAAGCAAAAGGTCAAGCATTTTTTTAAGATGAAAATTGTGCATTTAGGCATAAAGTTAAGCATTTATCTATTAGATTCGCACCATATAGCCATAATTGCAAAGCTAAAAGCTAAACAATTTGAACATTTTAAAACTAAATGCAGGAAGTAAACATGCATGCTAGAACGGTGACGAGAAAGAAGGGAGAATCCTACCACCCCAATCTTAAAACTTTGTTCGTCCTTGAGCAAGATCTAAACTTGAAATAGTGAGGCAAGAATGCATGTTTTTAACGGTAGTTATTGATGTTCTAAAGATGATGCATGAATGCAAGGATATATAAAAATAGTTAGAGGAAAGAAACTAACTAACAAGAACATGAAGAGCTAAATTTATTGTAATAAAAGGGAGGTAGGGTGGGTAAGAGAAAAGGGGGTGGCTGCCCCATGATACCGACACTAGGATCCCAAATCCTAAGTTTTGGGACCATGGTCACCTGTGTCTTGCCGACGGGTTCCGCCACATAATAGGAGTAGAATAGGCAAAGATGTGGGTCTTTCTGAGTCTGAAGTAGAGGAATAAAATCTGGTGACTCAGTGAAGTCATCTCAGTGCTGGAATTGACTTGAGCTGCATTGGGATTAATTCTTCGGAAAATCATCCTCAAGGTACTTTCCAAGATATGAATCTGAGTAGGAAGGTCCTAGGATATCGACACAGGATGAGATGGATGAGAGAGGTTGGACGTCATCTTGAGGACTCATATCTTCTCGTTGCATCTCTACACTTGAGGTTGGATGCTTAGATAAGCTACTATATATAGTCTGGGTCATCAAATCATATTCAGCACAAGAAGTACTCCCTGAAGAATCGGTGTGTGGTTCTACGACCCCAAGCTTATCACCTGGTGTGGAGTCAGGGGTATCTTCATGCTCAGCAGCCATGTTGTAGTGAACCATCCATCCTGCCCCCTTGACATCCACCATACCTTGTAAAGGTATGGGCGCAAATGGCGGCTCGTGCTGCTCCATCTCGTCATCGTCAGTATACTTGTTGCTCCATGTCGAGCACCTGTTGTTGTTGTCATCGAACTAATTACTCCAAACCATCGTTGGTGTACTGCTCAAAGCAAAGTGACAAGTCTCAATATGAGAGATGTCACTCTGGACTGGTTCAATATCACACTCAGGTTCCTCTGACCAACCTTCTGGCTACGAGGAAACTTGGCTTTTAGAGTCTTCATCATCATCTTCATAAAAAAATTCATGTGCATGGCTTATATATTCCATTGGATGATCAACTAAATCATCTGGATAAAATGAAGGGATTTTCTAGGTGGGTTGGTCTTCACAGAAAAATCCTGATGAATCTTGTTGATGGTCTGAATATGATGGTGATGCATACTCCAATTCAGACCCAATGGAATGGTCTTGATGACCAAAATCTTCATGATCTTGTGATGGAATTTGTAACCGAATTGCAACTAAATTGATGAGCTCTTAGAGCCTTCTTCCCTACTCAACATCTTTATCATGTAGATGTTGTAATTGAGCAGAAATGCTTTTGAGACCCGTCAATTCTTCCATACACATCCGATGGGAATCCACTATATCAAAATGATGCTCCAGGATGAATCCTTGTTCAACAGTTTGAAGCATAATTCTACTGCGGTCTGCTATCTTTATTACGATTTGGAGTTGATGCTCCTACTTATCTATTAGTTCCTGGAGCGGATCGACGTGTTCATGGGGATGAGGGGCTAAGGAGGTGAGTGCATGAATACTTTCCCCAGCCAACTCCACTGCCTTAATCATTTTTTGATCCCATGATAGCACGGGAGTCGAGGGATGAATGGAAGTCTCTTTTGTTAGAATTTCAACATACAACGACAGTGGCGGTGAGTATAACTTGACTAGCTATAGAGCACGACCTTTGATTATTTTCCACTAGTCGGAACTGTAGAAAAACTCAGGAGGATAGGTGGACAAGATGACTTGTCTCGCCGAAGAAAGATCCATGGCTGAAAAAGGGTATAAGAAAAAAGGAAAACTATTCAGTATATATGGACAAGTATGTGTAAAGCAAGAGGAAAACTATGCATATGTATACATGCTTATAGTGACAAAACAAAATCTTTTAGGCATGTAAACGTGGAAAACCACATCCCCGACAACAACACCAAAAAGTTGATCAGCCTCTTTCTCACGTCTGGAAATGAACGCGGGACAAAGGAAGGAATCAAGCTTTAAATTTATAACCCGAAACCTTCTAGGCCCCCACTACTTTTATTACAGGGTCGAAGTAGATATATGGGGTCGAACATAGGGATGTGGTGACGTTTACGATGCCACAGATCTCATTCTTGAGTCAGATAAGACAAAAGTGATGATCGATGAAAATATGTGCTAGAACTAGTTCAGCTGGTTGTGACGAATTAAAAGAAAACAAAATAGAGATTTTGGTTCTACTAATCAAAGAAAGAGAGTTCCTGGCTATGTAACCACAAATGGGGCAGTCAATGCACTTGTTCTCGGGCATAAACAACTCTCAAACACCCAAGCAAGCATCTAGTACGCACAGTGGCATCTGCCCTGTGGGTCATCCCACTGGCTCTCGCAATGCGACTAAAACCATCAATGATATGTCATCGATCCTCTCTCAAGGAATGACATATCAACACCTTCGAATGTGCTAATTTACCTTTCGGGTCTTAGGATATTTCGGGATGTTAGGAACCGAATACCTCGGATCATCCTCCTCTCAGGTTCAGATCCAAACTATCGTCTCTTAGCTATTCCTATAATGGATCTCTCGATACAGGAAGAAATAGCAGTTCAAGCGAGTAAGAGATCAACCAGACTAGCAATCATAACTTTGAAAGAGAAAATAGAACATGCGACATACTAGATCTGATATGAATCTACTTGCTTAAGGTAAAAGTACATATACATGCCCAGATCGGGCTACATGGCCAAGAAGGAGCTTAACTAGCCATGGACAAACATAGTCAGCACTGAACAAAGACGTATGAACATCGTTTGTACAAGAAATAAGGGAATGCAGTAGAATGGAAGAGAAGAAGAAAGAGATATAGCCTATAGAGGAGAGGTGGCTGTCACTCCTTGGCACTCCGTTCAGGTCGGATCTCGTCCTTTGGTCCTCCTCTTCATCCTTCTGGACTCCTCGGTTCTCTCTCTCTCTCTAGATCTTCTCCAAATAGCAGCCCAGTGGAAGTGATACATGTTATAACCCCACCTCCCGATAACCCCCAATTAAGGGAGACTGAGAGGTCGAAGCCGCACCCATAACTTCCGGATCAAAGGTTCGACACTTATCCAAGAACAATTATTAAATTTCAACAATCTATACTAAAAATATGTAATAAAATTTTGCATACCTTTTGAAAATTTTGGATTTCTAAACTTCTATCTAAGTATGTATTCGACTCTAACTAATCCTCCTTGCATTTTACTTCATGTATTTCACAATATGACGATTTACTATTTGTCCTTTTGTCTTGTACCTAAAACGCCAACAAACAAAACGTCGGTAAGCCAAAACTGGTATGTGGGAGAAACAATAAATGTGCAACTATGATAACAACATAATCATTCAATTAATCATTTAACAACCAAGATTATGCTTTAAATATAACTCTGTGATCCATAAGTACCCCATCCTCTGTGCTATCCCTACAGTGGACCTGGATACTACCTTCCTTATGGTAGATCCCCATTAAACCCCTCATGGTCCTACCTATAGGTGAACCAGTTTCTAGGGTTGAGTCACATGGCACTACTCGTAAGTAGCCCACTCTTTAACTCATGGCAAGCTAATGGGTCTCATGGAACTACACTTGGTAGCCCAATTTCTAACCCACGATAACCTAGACCTTACTCTAGGTTACCCCTTTTTAGCCTTTACAAGCCACAGAGGTGGACCCAGATCTAGCCCGTTATACATGTATATTCATAGTGATAGTCATAGTCACTCTATAGTTGCATGAAATAAAAGCATCCAATAGTTATTTCAAGACACGAGGGAAACGTCGATAAAATCCTCAGAAAACTAGTCAGGATAATCATAAGCGTAACCACATACCTAATTTGATGATTTCATAAGCATTAAGCAAATCCAACCAAGAATGCAATCGAAGCAAGCAATTCAACAATCACATAATTCTTGAAAAGAATATGTACTCTATTTATTACACACTTTATCAAGAGTCTACTTTATTGACTTAGATTCACTTTCTAGGGTTTCTAATCCGTATTAAGGTTTCATTAATATTCATTAGGGTTTCTTAGATCAATTTCTCAAAATTTATCCCTTTATGGTCAACAAACCCTGAAATACTCTTTTCTACTTATATGAACCTTAATTGCTCAACTATCCATTTTAATAGTCTTTCATACCCAAATTGACTTAGGATCATCATATTCCTATTTATTCATGGATTTGAACAATTAAAACAATTAAAAGACATATTCACCTAAATTAGGGTTTTCAAGCTCATTAACATATATTCATGCATGAAACCCTAAATTAAGCCAATTATATAAAAAGATCATCTTTTTAGATTCTATCTTCACATTTATCAACAACAGGTTAACATTGGCTTGAATTATCCATTGAACAACATTAAATCCATCTATCATCAAATCTAAGGGTTTTTCATTAATTAAATCATTAAAGATGATAGCTTTATGTACTTTTCAAATTTCAAGCATATTTATGCACATAATCTCGAAATTAAACTAATTACATGCAAAGATCATCCTTTTCAATCTTAAAGTACCTTTTTACAATTAACAAGTTATTATCAACTTTAATGATCCATTAAACCCTATTAAACACTTTATTCATTTCAAAATAGGGTTTCTTAATCTTTAATTCATTAAAGATGATAATTTACACTACTTTTCAAATAACAAGAGGAATTAGCTTCTAACTAAATTTTTATTGGATTCCTCTCATTTTTCTGAGCAAAATACATATATTATTTGCTGTTATCGGAGTTACGAATAGCAAGGTATTATTTTTGCATTAAATCACTTACTGGAACAATCAAACGCTACCACGTCACCTTGGTGCCATGCAAAGCACTCGCTTGTTTTGGAAAATATTACAGAATTACCATTATACCCTCATTTAAGTCATCCACTGCTTCAGCCTGCGAAGGGCAAAACGGTCCAAAGTGACCTTTGCCTCCTTCAACCTCACGCAGCAACATCGACGTCGCCCTAGCCGTGATTTGCAGCTTTGCGCCGACCTTTCCTCCCTCTCTGGGCCACGATCCACGCCATCAGAGGCTCCCCTACCTCCACCATGACCTAGCGCAATTGGTGTGTCCCCAAGCCGCGACTACCATGGCTATCCTCTGGTGAGAAAGAGGCTGTCACTGCTACTGCGTTTGCATCAGTTTGCAACCCCGTGGCAGGGGTGGCACGATGATACGAATGTGGGGTTAGCAACCGATAACTCTGGGGTTGTTGTTGGAGCACCCTACTTCCATTATGACCTCGACACCGCTCCTTGGTGTCCTCGGGATAGGTCTATATCCTCTATTAGGGTTTACACGTAAGGAAGAAAATGAAGAGCATGTGATCTTTCTCTCTCTCTCTTGGACTCAAACTAGGGATTTACCCCTTTATATAGGGTGAGTATCCACGCCCTAAGACGTCCACCTATGGGTCAACAAGTTCTATTCCCAATAGGAATCAAATTCCTTCATGGAGAAGAAATTACTCTCTCTCCTATTTACCTTCTTGATATATTTTATTGCATGGATAATTAGAAATACGAAAATCCTTTCTCTTATTATCATTGTTCTTGCATTTTAATCCATTACCCACGAAATTATATTTCCTTTTGTTGAAACAATACTTCTTTTTAACAATACCTCATAATCATTCATTATGCATCATATTATCTTCTTATTTGACTTTATTGGTATTTTCTCTTTCCTCTTTCTTCATTGGGACTCCTTGGATCCCAAGAAACTCTATGATTTTGAAATTCCTTTTCAAGGATACTTATTACCCTTCTAGATGCATCTATATGCATTATTTTGCATTATCATGTTTATTTCTTATTAAAATATCTCTTTTTGAGGATTTCTCTTTATTTCTCTTTTATTTTCCTCATTGGTATTCCTTTTATCATTAGGAATCCTTCGAATACGAAATTCCACCAAGGATAATTCAATTATACCTCTTTTCACTTGTTTTCCACATTTTACCATTATTTTCAATTTCTTTCTTCACAAAGAAATATTTAATTGATCTTTTCTTTTCTTATTGCATTCTCTATGCAACTTTGGACTCCTTGGAACCCAAGGAACCCAAGAGGCATGAAATCCTCTTGGGATGTGCCTTCTAAAGGTTTCCACTTTTTTCTTTTCTCAAATATTCAATTATTCATTCACTAATTGAATTTTCTTATTATTTGGGCCCAATATCCAATAAAGCCCACAACACAAACATCAAGGCTATTGTAAACAAAATTCATTTATTCCAAATACATTATATCATTATTCGTTCAAATATCCTTAATATGATAAATTACATTTCTCATCAAATGAACCCAAAAATTGGGGTTGTCACAATGTGGATGTCGGTGGAGACTGATCTTCTCTCTCCTCAGCTATTGCCTATGGAGATCGTAGACTAGTAGTAGAGGAGGGCGGTGAAGTGGATCTTCTCTCTCCTTGATGGTGAGGGTGAACGTAGCATAGGTCTGCTCTCTCCTTGGTTTCCACCCTTGGAGAGAATAGATCTGAGATGGAGACGGAGGAGAGAGAGAGTGGAGGATGGTGGCTGTTGGGACACGTAGACTGGGTGCCTTGGTCCTCTCGGACCTTGCGATGCTCCCCCGAGGCTCTAGCTCGCGTCCGACAGCCTTCCGGTGTCTGGATTTCCCCCCCAAAGGTAGGAAGTACCCTTCTATTTATAGGCTGGGCTGGGCACGCCGCATATGCTTTGCACGTGTCCCTTTTTTTGAGTTAAGTCAGTGTACAGGAAGCCATATCATGGTCATTTACAGTAGGATGTGATCGAGAGGGATCGTGGTCATGTTCATTTGCCCTGGTCATGATTATGGGAAAGGGGGAGTCGCGGTTGTTAATGGTCGTGGCGAGGAGGCGGCATGACGCGACCCTTGCTACTGAAACCGCGATTGTGGTTAGTAGCAGAGGTCATAGTTCTTTGGAATCACAAACATGTGTCTGCGGTCTTACTACGGCGGTCTTGCCCTGGTCATGATTATGGCGACGGTCAGTGGTCGCAATGTTGGAGTGATGGAAGGAGGTGATGGAGTAATATGGGTCGATATTCCACTATCGATATTCCACTATCACGGTTGCCTCTATTTACTGACCTCGGACGCCATACTTAGCCACTGGAAGGAGACCGCGAGCGGGAGGAATAGGGACCAGGATCGTAGTTGAAAGCACTGCAGGTCGCGGTTGGCACTGCTGTGAGGTGGATAAGGGAGAGGAGGTCACAGTGTGTGGGGAGGAGTAGACCGCGGGTGCTGGTGGTCATGGGTGTAGGAGCGATGACGGTCGCAGTGATGAGACGGAGTGATGCCTGCGGAATACAACTGCTGCTCTTGAGGAAGACAGAGGAAGCTGATGTCATCACTGCGGTGGGGAGGAAAGGTGATGGTAGGCGAGGTAGCAGTGGTGTGGTGGCATCGCTACCATGGCGTGGATGGTGGCGGAGTTGAGAACGGATGACTGGTGGGAGGTTGTCGGTGGTTGGAGAAGAGAGCGGAGGGCAAGAGATGATCGCGGTCGCGATCAAGATAGCGACCAGATGCAGGGTTGCGTCCAGGAGTCGATGATGCCACGGTCCCTATAAAGATCATGGGTGCGATCGTGAGGGTGGCAGGTCACGGTGTGCGGGGGCGCGGAGAACCGCAGGTAGATGGATGAGAACCGCGATGTCAGTTTAGTGCATTGCGGTCACGATTTGTTGAAGGGGGAAAGATCGCGACTGGTGCTGGAGGGAATCACGATCGCAATTAGGGTTGGACCAGAGAGGAGAAAGGAGAATCACTGGAACTGTAGCCGCGTATGGATACAAAGGGCTGACCCCACTGGCTTTGGGCCCAAATAGACTTGTATATCAAGAATAAAACCAATAAAAATCGAGATAAAGTCAATTAAGCTAGGTCATGATGTATGATGTGAATTAGGCAATATAAGCAAGTAATTAGAACTAAACTGGGCCCATGAATATGTGTTCATCATTAGATGAAATATCAAATAATACAATTCATTGGGCCACAGTTTAGTAGAGAGAGAGCAAGGATAAGAGGTTGATCATCTATGTTCGGTGCATGCAAGTCCAACACTCTCTATTTAGCTACGTTATTGGCTATTCTCACTACATTATCTAATGAAAGATAGAAAACATAAAACATAAGAATTATTGTGCAAATTAAGACTAAAGTGGAACGAAACTAAAGATAAGATGCATAGAGAAAATGCATACATTTGGGTGTTATCAACTACACTTTGACCAACCATGTTGTAGACTATTGTTCAACAGTGTAGTGTTTGACTTTTAGTTATCTATTGGTAACTTAAAATGACCTGAAGTTTTTACTAGTGATTTGAAATTATGTGTAAGAAATCATGCAAATTGTAATAAATTTTTGGATGATCTATAACTTATTTATTAAACTATTTACAGTAACATATGTATGACAAACAATTATGCTGAAATACAAGAAAGTATAAGTAGGGTCAATTTGCAGTTGACCCAAGCAACTCAATTTCTATATATTAGTAACCTAACACAATTAGATCTCCCATATTTCGTTATTCATTACATAGAAATCAAATACTATAGAGAGAGGAAGAGTTATGGTTTGGATGGAGAAAGTGGTGAAGATGGCGATCTAGGGTTTTCTTTTCCAAAAGTTAATTAAATCAAGTGAGTTTTTCATCAATACATAGATTTTCTTAATGATTCATCTCTCACATGTGACGATTCTTCCCCTCCATTGATTTAATTAGAAATGATATAAAATTACTCCCTTTTCTCACTTGTTCTCCACAATCCTTCATTTCTAGGGTTTCCAAGTTGAAATAAAGAAGAAAGAAAAAAAATGCTACGAGTTTGATATGGATTAGAATTTTAGTTCTTTGGATAAGTTTATAAGATGTTTTAACACCATAGGAGAGTGGGTACTTCCTTTAAACCATATATTGCACAAAAGTAGATTAAATTCATAATAATCTTTAATTCCTTTATATGTGACTACAAACACTAATTCTGTCTTTCGATTTATGCTTATGAAAGACAATCTAGATATGAATTGTTTTCACATTTTGATGAATTTTAGATGATAAAATAATATTAAAAATGGATTAAAATCATCTAAAATACAAATCATAAAATTATTTTAAAAATTAGAAGAATATACCATAACAGAGGGTTATTGGCTATGTCTAAAATTGTTTTATAAATGAATGAAGAATTTGCCTATTTGAATCTCCTTGTGTATGAATGATTGTTTTATTTAAATATGTAGTATATATGTGTCATATATGATCTTGGATTTCATCTGATATTATCAGTTATTGCTTGATATCCCAATAAAGAGGGTGAAACCCTAGATGAATGGAAAGTTGGAAGTTTGTGAATACATATCATGAAATTCAACTCATGCATTTTTTTATTATTTTCATTTATTCAAGGTTATTATGAATGCACATTATTTTCATAAATAGCACGAAAACCCTAGTTTAGTTAATGCTAGGGTTTCATATATATATGTTTGGTTATATGTGATTTGTTGAAAGAAATCTTTTATCAGTGAATGTTTTTGATGCATCAAATCCTTATACGAGTCATGTGATATGGGAATGAGGCTGATGAAACCATAAGGGAAGGGTATTCAGTGAATTAAGTATTTCAATTTGGTATATTTCAGTAAGATAAGAAGTGTTAATTAGTTTATCAATTTATAGTGTAGATCCTTGATAATTTATGAAAAGAACTATTTGCAAGATTAAAATAAGAAATGTGGATTTGATGATTGAATCATGTATTTAAAGAGAGAATTAGACATTAGATTCCCTAAACACAGTAGAAACCCCCTACAAGTCTGTAGCGGGATGAATGAAACAGACTATCAAGTATAGGAAGAAGTAGCCTGGACTGAGTATCCAACACCAGCCAAATAGGTATAAGTGTTACTTCAATTTATTAGTAGAGTACCCAACAATAAATGATGATCCTGATAGTACCACTTAAATGTAGGGATATCCAACAAATAACTAGATATGTAGTGGGACCCACCACTTGGAGTGTATGGCCTTATGGACCTACTCCTTCTGGAGGTTACTCTGTATTGAGTGTTAGCTCTTGAGGAACCCCATTATGTGAGGTTGAGGATTTTTACCCTAAACACACCCTCTTGAGTACCCAAGAAATGGAGACACACTTATACATCCATCTGTTTAGCCACCATCAGTCCTTACTTGTTTCCCTCAATGCAAACCAAGGTAGCAGTAGCAGTGTTAAGGTACTCAGGTTTGCATAAGATTTTTACAATGAGTTACATATTATTGGATTTCACATGGATGGTACAATCCAAGAGAGTTCATAGGCAAAGTATCAATGAAATTTAATTGAGTTTAGTTTAGTTCAAACAAAGAGTTTAATAGTCAGATTAGTCAGTAACGTTCAATTGGCCAACATGGTAGTATTTAGCTCAAAAGTCATGTCTAGTCAGAGTTAATGAAAGATCAAAAAGAAAATAATGAGGAAGATGTTTTGATATTCTTTTATTGCTAGTGATGCATAATAAGATCAGTGATAGATTAATCATGTATGTGTAGTCATACCTTTACTCTTTATATGTTTCTATATTGCTTGTTCCCTTTAAGGTTAATCAATTATGTTCCAATATTGATTTACCTTTTTTTGATATCTAGAGTATTCTACCTTATATATGCATGTGAATGATCAATTCTTCTCTAGCTCATTAATGTTCTACTTTAAATTCACTTTATCAATAATATATATTTGTCTATTAAAGTGCTTTATACTGCTTCTTTGAAGCACTCGTTCACTAAGAGAGTATCCTTACCCCTCTTCTCACAAATTTCTAGGGAACCATGTGATTTGAAGATATTGATGTGTTAGAGTAGATTTACCACAAGAGTCATGTATCACATTAGTTAAGTTCAATTGGTCTTGTCACTCTAGGTTCTAGTATATAAGTAAAAGTGTTGTGAATGATGATGTGTAACTTAGTTTTCTTGACAATAGAGAATGTATTCCATTATCATGTCATGTGTACTTGGAAGTTTGAGAAACAGAATGAATGTTTAGATATGTATCATCATTTCTAAAATAAATTAGAGAAATCAACTTTTAAATCATGTTGTATAGTTACTTTATATGATTGAATGTGAGGAAAAAAAGAGTGTAAAATCAAAAAAAAGTAAAGGGTGTTCTTTTTATTATGTTTAAACCTCACCTTATGCCCTAATCTCAGTATTATATTAGAGCTTAGGTTGAGTCGTCAGGGACCTTTAGGATTGTAAGTCAGAGTCTTAAGTGTGGAGGTTAGCAGGTGATGTGGATATAGCTTCGTGAAGTTTGAGTATTTGAATACCCTGGCTTGATATTTGGAAACTTAGGTTGACCAGTATCAAGCGAGTCTGTCTATTATTCTCTTGATGCCCTAGACAAGTATGCAGAGGGAGGATGGGCTACAGTGAAACCCTAGAAATATTAGTGTTACAAGATAGGAAAGTAATGAAGGAATAAGAGAATAATGATAGCATGAGATACAACTATCATTTTTTTTATTGGAGATTTATAGAAATGCTCTTATATATATTTGAACTCATATATTCAATTTTTTTTAAATATATATGTTTCTTTAAGATTGTTGTACACTATGAAGTTTATTTAGCTATTGCTTACATTCTTTATATCATGTATACCAAAAATGATATTTCCCTAAGTGGATTATCTTTCCACATGATTGAGATAAGTAGGAGTCGATTAATTTATAGTATCTCTTGACTTTAGGACTATAGGTACGGCCTAGTCCAACCGACATGATGCATTACAAGGATCGAATGACTATATTAACAATATAGTAAGAGTAGACTCTAGATAAATTAGAACCATATTGTAGTGAGAATGTACATACACTAAGATATTGAAATATAAGGGAAAGACTGGAATAGCTAAGCATCCGTTGGAACTGATATCTATGATCCAACTCGGAGCCTCAAACAAGAAACCCAAAATTGGGAGGGAAGAAAGAAGGAATATATACACAAGAGACAAAATAGTATGTAGCATACAAAATGTAGAAGAACAGATGGATAAAGAGAATTGGGTTATATAACTATTTCATGCACTTGTACAATTTTGAATTAAGGAAAGATAAGAGAAAAATACATATGAAGCCAAGATAGCAAGAATCTATTATAATGGATGGATTACATGATCAAATAAAATGCATTTATGTTCTCATAAACAAAGGGAAATAGGAGAAAGGAGTTAAATATACACTAAGTACATATGAGTGAAGAGTCTCCAAAAGAACCAAAGTCAAGAGAGCTAGATGAACATGTAAACTATAAAACTAGATAAGAAAGTTAGATACACTATATGGAAAATGATGGAAATAATGAGTATGATTGAGAAAGGTGGTTTACATGATATAATTGAGAGCATAGAATGTGTTATTCCATTATGAAGTATAATGCATTCATTCTTACTACCTTTTGATTCTGAGTCTCTATAGAGTAACAAATAGTTCCTATCAGATCAATTTAATAGGTTCCTAGTGAAGAAATGGAACTAGCTTTTTTTTGGAATACTAAGAAGGTTACATAGAAGCTAGAGTTTAACTACTGATAGAATGAAAGATATCATTGAAGACATGCAGAACCTTAAGATACATATGTAAAAGGGAAGGCGGGCAAGAATTCTAAGACATAGTTGTGTCGGGTTGCTTCAGACATTGCTTGGCTAACCAGTCTGCTAGCTTGTTTTGATTTCTTCATAAGAAGACCACCTCAATATGAGGCATATCTTCCCAAAGATGTTGGATAGATAGAGTCAGCAGTTTGTATTTCAGAGGTGTGGGAACTCGCTGATTGATCCATGCATCTGCATTCCACGAGTCAGTGATTATGGTGCTTGGGGGGGAATTCCTTGAGCTTGGCATGGACAAGGCCTCTTTAATCACTAAGGGTTCACCTCTCATAGGATCGGTACCAGTTGAATGATTGGCTTGGCCATGGATATAGGTTCCTTGTGAGTTTTGGACCACCATACCTGTAGCTCGTGAGTTTTCTTACTTGTTGACAGTCGTGTCTACATGCACAATGATGGAGTTTGGGAGTATTGCAAGGTCGACCGCGTTTAGAGGGGGATTTGAGACGAAAGTTGGATATGAGCTGAAGGCTTCAGTCACAAATGTAGTGGATGAGTTACAATGCATGATTATCACAGAAGGCGACATGGGCTTGTGTTCGAAGATATGCAGGTTTCGATTTCTCCATAGCCACCAGCAAGTGGCAGCAAAATAAACATTGCAATTGGCTTCTCTATTCAGCGATTTCAGATTATAGGATATCCACTCAGGGATTGAGTTGTGGGTGAAGAAATATACCTCTTATACAGGAAAGAGTCTACGTCACACCTCCCTGGCATCCGGGCAGTATCTTATGGCATGAAGAACAATTTCAAGTGAATAATGACATCTGGTGCAGGATGCGTCAGGAGTCATCTTACGTATGAAGCGTAGCTCTTTGGTGAGGAGGTGGTCACGGTGGATCAGCCACAAGGTAGTCTTATGCTGGATTGGATCTTCAGGCTCCAGATGATGTTATAGCAGTCAAGGTTTGCTATTTCAGTGAAGTTCATGAGGGTTCTATATGCTGATTTGGTAGTGAAATGACCATCTTCTGAGTGGAACCATATCCTTCCATCTTTCCCTAGGGAGGCCCTAGGTGGTGGCATGAGGGAGATGGTCTGTGCTGATGTTTCTGAAAACTAATGATTGATAAAGCTCATGTCCCATTGTCCTGAGTTAGAGACAAGGCAGGAGACGGACATGTCCTGTAGGTCTTGTAGAATCGTGAGGCCCGACTTGATGTCAGGTGTAGTACCATCTCCCACCAATGGTCAGATCAAACATTGGTGTTGTTGCCTGGGATAGGTGTCAATGTTGAGTTATTTGAGATGAACGAGAGTAACGATTTAATGTCATGTCATGTGTGCGAGCCATAAGAAGATCTTGTGTCTTGGTTGCTGTATTTGGATTTCATGAGATTGACCCGTGGTATGTTGCCTTATTGAATGTACTCCCATGCGTGTTTTTCCAATAGAGCCTTGTTGAATCCTACTGCTGGCTTCACCCCGAGGCCTCCTCTATGTGGAGGTTTGATGACCTGGTTCCATGAAACAAGATGCAACTTTTTCGAAGTGTGTGTTCCACTCCATATGAAATTTCTAGTTAGTTGGTCAATTCTGTCCAACGTGGATGCAGGTAGGAGCGTGGATTGCATCGTATAGTAACTTTGGGAGGATAACACAGATTTGGAAAGAGTGGCTCTGCCCGCCAAGGAGAGGAATCTATTTTGCCAATAGTTGATCTGGTTGAACATTATGTCCACAAGAAATTGGTAGTGGGCTTTACTCTTCCTTTTGTGGATGATAGGGATTCCTAGGTGTCGCCCCAGGGTGGATGTTTCCTTGATGTCCAAGGCCCTACAAACTCCTGCCTGGAGGGGACAAGGAGTGTTTGAGGAGAAAAAGACCGAAGATTTTCCATGAGAGAGGGATTGGCCTGAGGCTTGACTGAAAAGTGTAAGACAGCTTGTGATTGCATTTACCTGGTGCACAGTGGCTTCCCCAAAGAGTAGGATGTCATCTACAAAACATGCATGGGTAAATACAAGTGTCTGTCTTGTCAGAAGAATGGGTTTCCAATGGCCTAAAGATACTTCCTCTTGGATCAGTTGGTTGAGGTGCTCCAAGCATAAAATGAAGAGGTAGGGTGAAAGGGGGTCCCCCTGCTTCACACCACATGAGGGTTTGAATGAGCCAATAGTTTCACTGTTCCAAAGAATAGAGGTCGTGCCCGATGTGATAATATGCATGATGATTTGAACCAGATTGTTCGAGATGTGCATTCTTTCTAGCGTGTCTGCTATGAAGGGCCATCTTAGCTTGTCAAAGGCTTTCATAAGGTCGAGCTTGATAGCACAGTAGTGTTTCCAACATTGTTTAGATTCCATACAGTGGATGGTTTCTTGTACAAGTACAAGGACAATGTTGTCCCCAATTTTACGCCTCGATACGAAGCTAGATTGGTGAGGTGAGATCCACAAAGGGAGATAAGGCTTTAATCTATTGGTTATGACTTTGGACAAAAGTTTTGAGCATACATTGTTTAAATAAATCAGACTCAGTTGTGAGCAGGTCTCCAGTTGCTGCACATTGGGAATCAGAATCAGAGTTGAGTCAGCAATGCTAGCTTTAAAAGGGTGGTCGGTGAAGGGGCCCTGAATGAGGGAGCATAGTTGTTGTTGAAGAAGGGGCCAGTTCTTCTGGATGAAGGAGGCGCCAATGCCATCAGGTCCAGGTGCTTTTAGGGGTGCTATGGATGTGAGGGCGACGTGGATCTCCTCCTTGTCTGTGTGTTATACAAGTGCTGCCTTTTCTTCCTCACTGAGGGGGGATTAGCTCCCGATGAAGGACTCACTAGCTTGCCAGCACCTCTCATTGTTTGTTTCCTGGTAGACATCAGAGAAAAAGGAGATAATAAGATTGTTGAGATCATCACCTTCTTCAACCCATGTGCCACACGAGTCCTTCAGGTGGGTAATCTTGTTCTTGTTGCGTCGAGACTTGACGATGGAGTGGAAGAAGTTGGTGTTGTTGTTGCCCAACTTTATCCACGTACACCTAGATTTGTGTTTCCAAATGATTTCTTCCCGTTGTAAGATCTCGTCAAGCTTGTGTTGGAGGTCCGTAGTGTCTTTGGCTAGGTTAAAGTCGAAACAGATGGCAAGTTATAGCTGGTTCCATCAGATCAGGTTTCCGATCCGGTCTTTTGTGCGCCTTTCTTCTTTCATTTTTTTTGTTGTCCACGTCACTGCTGCCTGAAGAAAGTTCGAGCCCACTTTTGTAAAAGAGGCGGCGGGGTCCCAATTATCTCAGATAAAGTTCTCGAAGCCATCCATCTCGTTCCAACTAGCGACTATTCCATGGAAGGTGTGTCGCTTGTTGTGTGAGCAGGGAAGAGTGACAAGGAGAGGGGCATGGTCAGAGTTGTTCCTCTCAAGGACCATCACTGACATGGGTGATCCCAACTCAAGCCCGGCATTGTTGCCTAGTTCTCTATCCAATTTGTCATGGAGGAGGCCCCTCCTAAAGGTGGTATAAGGGCCGCAGGTGGGAAGGTTGTGGAGGTTGCATGAGATGGCTTTGTCGGTGAAGTCCCTGCTGCTTGCCTTATCAAATGAGTCACTTCCAAACTTTTTTGATTGAAACATGACTGCATTGAAGTCACCCACCATGATCCCTGGTGTGTTGATTGTAGAAGCTAGATGATTGAGATGATTCTAAAGGAACTTCCTACTTCCCCTGGTCGTTCCTCCATACACAAAGGTGCAGTGGAGTTTGTTATCAACACAACAGTGGATGAATTGTTTATGAGAGAGAAGAACTTCAAGATGAACGTTGGACTTCCAGAGGACCCAGATCCCTCTGGTGAAGCCTACGGCCTCCACCCTGTGGGATTGGGAGAAACCTAGCCTCTTGATGATGGAGACGGCCTTGTTTCCACTGCAACGGGGTTCATACACTCCCACAACTGAAACTTGATATCGGGTGACAAGATTCTTTAAGTTGTTCTGGGTATCTTCATCATAGATACCCTGAACATTCCAACTCATGATCTTCATTGGGCAACTTCTTCATGTGTTGACGATCCCATTTCATGTGCCTTCTTCTTTAGGTCTTGGAGGTGGGATTGTTTCCCCCTCTTTCTCGTTGATGCCCGTCCCGGGTCTCTGGCATTAACCACCTTCCTGTTCCTATAGTGGATGCCCACGGTAGATTTCGTTGGGCTTCTGTATTTCGTGTCTGACATGCCATGGTCAACCATGCTGAACTGGGTAGTGATGAAAGGGTGTGTTTGAGGAGATCTTCCTTCGAGCACCTCATCTCCAGAGGGTTTTGTTGCGGTGTGGTTTGCATCAACCGTAGGTACCAGAGGGGGTATAGGGGTTTGGGGTGGTACTTCCTTATCTGCATGGTGATTTGTGAGGGCACTAAATGATCCAGACTTCCTAGAGAGCTTGTTGGTTTTTTTCCTTTGGTTCCAGTCGATATCGTTACCTCGAGTGACTCATGATGCTATGTTGTCCACGTCAATGATTTCCTGAACTTCCTTGTCATCTCCTAGGCCCTCCTTAAGGCCTTTGAAGTGGTTTTGCCCCTAGGATGTCCTCTGCTGTGAAGCCATTGCTTGGGATTTTCTAAGTTTACATTGTATTAGTTTAGCATGAATGTCCTCGGTGTATCCTTCCATGCGCTGTGATGTGGGAGGGATGAGCGATCTGGCATCTATGCATGCGCACCTTGCGACATTTTCCTCTTCTAGTTTCTTCATGCAGTCTTTCTCTATGTGTCCTGCTCTTCCGCAATAAAGGCAAATATACGGGACGTTCTCGTACTCCACCTTGTATCAGATGCCAACCACCCAGATCACTGGAATCAGTAGGGTCACCATGTTGAGTTCCAGTGTGATTCTTGAAAAGTGACCTCTTCTCTGGAGTGTCGTGTTCAGATCAAATTTGATAGTCTTCCCCAGTTGGTTGTCGATCTCTCTAAGCAAGACTTCCTGGTATAGATGGATAGGCATATTGGGTATGCAAACCCAAACCACAATGCTTGGTGGATAAGACATGTCTGGTGAGAACGCCGATGTCCATCTCTAGACTGTTAGATAAGAGCCAAAGATGGGCCATGGCCCTCCAGGAAGAGCATTGATATAGTCATCCTCAGCTTCTAATTAGAC
Organism: Alisma plantago-aquatica; assembly: GCA_963693085.1. Lineage (NCBI taxonomy): Eukaryota > Viridiplantae > Streptophyta > Magnoliopsida > Alismatales > Alismataceae > Alisma > Alisma plantago-aquatica. The sequence continues at coordinate 312,991,048 of OY856415.1, read as the reverse complement.
GATGTAGTTTTCGTTGGCCACGTCGATCAGATTGAAGCCGCACACTGACTTCCACAAAGATTTGATTCTGTCCCTAAGTGTCAGATATCCTATTTCACGAGATAGGAGTTTAACAATGACTGTGTACTACCAAGGTTTCAACAATTCCTCTAAAGCTTCCTACCGTAGGCGAAAGGCGAGAAAGCCTTGTTTTGTCGAGACTTCAATGTCGGAAGGCTACAACCTAATGTTGTTTTCATTTGCATCAATGCGAATGAAGTTGTAGGGATTGTCTCACGATCCTTGTCCCAAGGAATCCTTGTATGAGGCCTAAGGCGAACCTTGGGGGGGCAGACACTGATGGTCCTGGTCGGAGATAGGAGGAAACTGGGTGGCACTGTCCTGCCGGTCGATGTCCATGGAGGGAGAGCCTTCTACTGGTGATTTTCCTCTCACGCGACTTGGGGACTACTGGCCATAGGTGGCGAAGTTGAGGGACAGCCCCATCGAGCCCAGAGCGATCGAGCTGGAGGAGCGTGTAGTCGTGGTCGGGTCTACATCGCCATTGTCTGTGTGGAACCTACGATCGCCTGCATGATCACCGCTATCCTCGTGGGGAACCCTAGCTTCCATGCTCTCAAACAGCCATTTGCACATTATGGAACTAAGAGTCCAACATAGTTTTTAAAAGAAGAACAAAGTGTAGCTAAGAAAATTAACAAGTCACATATAGATAAATTATTTGAAGACCCTTGACCATGCTTAAAGTGTAAAACATAATTAATTACTATAATTTAGTGCTTTAAATATTAATCTAACCTTGTGATATGTTTTGGTATCATGTGACAAGCTTAAGTTTTGAATATGCTCCAGTTTGGATATTGTTTGTGCAATTTATGCAATTTTACGTGGTTTTGGACTTTTCTACAACTTACCCAACTCGAAGGCTTTATTTGCAATTATCATGCTTAAGCTTTTTGGGCCATTAGGTTACTAATTGTACATTGGTTTGGTGTTGTTTCTCTTTAATAGTGACATAGTGTTTTTGTAACATCCCTGACCTAGGTTATAAACTAACCCTAGGTGTTTTGCCTAAATATGTAATTAAACCCTGGTGATTATCTTTTGGCATAAGGAACATACATTTTCATTTCTGTCCTTTTAAAACAATGTTGTAGAATTATTTGGTAATGTAGGGGCCTATGTGCAAATTACCCAGTTACAGGGTGTACTTTCAAATTTCACAAGTTAAGATGTTCCTCTGATGATGAGACATCATATGAGTAAATATGATGAGGTAAGATGGATTTCCCAAGCTTGGGCATCAAGATACAGCTTGTGGAATGATCCTTGTGCTTAAAAACCCTAATTTGGATTAAAGTGCAATTTACCCAAATGTGGGGTGCAACTTATAAAATACACCATCTTGAACATCTTTTATGACTTTTGACATCATTTAAACTAATAATGATGAAGGGGGCACTTCCTTTGAATAATCATATAATAAGGAACACCTTTGTAATTAAATCATCAAGATGTAAGTAAGGAGACCCTTATGTACATATGTACCTTAGTGATAAGTTGACCTTCCTTACCTTTAGTTCTTGGTTTTAGAAGGAGTTTTACCTTAGAAAAGAAGAGGAGGGACGTGCCTAAAAGAAAGGAAGGACCTAGTTGTGAAAAGGAGGAGTAAGTTGTCCTTATGATGAAAATAATCCCAAATGTACTTATACCCTTTCCTTTGCAATCAAAGGCAACATTTTCCTTTCACTCTTCACTTATCTCTTGCTGTGGCTGACTAAGGAAGGAGCTCAGGAGCTCAAGGAAATGACCAACCTGTTCTAAGGTAAGAGAACACCACCTTCTAACTTGGATTCATGGAGGAAATCATGTTAAAAGGATGGATTGCTAGTTTTCTCACTTAGCTTTCTCATTCTAGCCATCTTTTCCCAACCTTTATTTGGAGAAAAACCCTTGGCCGACCTATGGAGCTCAAGACACCATTAAAGACTTGAAGCTTGGAAGCTTGGAGCTCAAGAAACGACCTTAAGGCGGGTTTTATAACTCTAAACCCTTTTGCTTTCTTATGCATATCTTTGTACTTGCAAAAGTAGCTTGTTCTTATTTTCCCCATCCTTCCTTGCTTTCTTGCAAACTAAAACCACTAAGAACATACCTTAATCTGGAGGTAGAAGAAGATGTGCGTGATTACCAAAGTTACTTTATCAAACGGTCTTATGTCTTTCCTCCTTTTTGATCAAACCGTTTGAAAGGCAAACGGGTTCACTAGGTCGGTTTGGGCAAACGAGTTCCAACCCATTTGAGGGCATTGAACAAGCATGGACCGTTTGGGTTTTCTGTTCACAATTATGTAGGCCAATGACCCACCAAATTTGAGGGGTTGACTCCAAAGGAATCGTAGGTTGAAGGCCAATCAATTAGGCAATATAATTGAATTAAGTACTGATTTTCCAAACTAATTAACTTGAACTTTTGGGCAAACGGGTTCCAACCCGTTTGAGTGAGTTGACCAAGCATTGACCGTTTGGGATACCTGTTCTTAATGTATTGAATTTCATTCCTACAAATAATTGTAATCTAATTCCTAACCAATTAAGAGTTGAAGACACTTCAATAACCTAACCCTAATCGGGTGAAAGTTGTTGATTCCAATATAGATCTTGTTGAGTTTTGGGTTGAAGGACCCAAACGGGTTCCAACCCATTTGGGGGTTCATCCAAACGATCTCACACTCGTTTAGTGACACCCCAAGATCGTTTGGAGGTCTAGGGTTAAATAAATTTGATGGTTTGAGGGTCCAATTACAAGATGTTGATAATTGATGAAAAGTGCTGATTTTTAATTTAATTAGGGCTCAACCCTTATCAAATCATTTTGGTTTTTGGTCAAACTTTGGGCAAACGGTCTCAAGATCGTTTGGAGGACATCCAAACGATCTCAAGACCGTTTTGGCCAAGTTTGGGCCCAATTGGAGTTCAATTGATGGGTTCAATTACACTTTGTTTCACATTATTGAAAATTGATGATTAGCCGATTGGAAACCCTAATTGAGTTAGACTTAACCCTAATTGGCTTTCAATTGAGGGTCACATTGGAGTCCAATTGATTGAGGCTCATCCTAATTGACTCAATTTGTAAGTGGTTAACATGTCTTTGGCCAATTAAAGGCTTCAACATAGGAAACCCTATTCAAATATCACCTATGTGTCACCTTTATGTTCATGCAGTTTGAACCCAAGTTGGTCCACACTCGTTTGAGTCCAAACGAGTCCACACTCATTTAAGACCAAACGAGTCCACAATCATTTGATCTCAAATGGGTCCACACTCGTTTGATCTCAAACGGGTTCACACTCATTTGATCTCAAATAGGTTCACACTCGTTTGATCTCAAACGGGTTCACACTCGTTTGAACTCAAACAGGTTCACACTCGTTTGAACTCAAATGGGTTCACACCCATTTAGACTCAAGTGGGTCCACACCCGTTTAAGGTCAAGTGGGTCCACACTCATTTAAGGCTCAAATGGGTCCAAGGTCGTTTGAGGTTAAACGAGTTCAAGGTCGTTTAAGAATCAAATGGGTTGAAGGTTGAAGGTTAAACCCTAAACCAATTGGAGACCTTCAAGGTTGATTATACTTAATCACTTGAAAGTGTAAAAGGTTCAATGATGATCTAATATAAACACTAATGGTAACCTAAGATGTTAAGGGACTAAGTGGCTAATGAATTGACCCATGATGATGGTCGATGGGTAAATTACCAAAATGCCCCTGAAAGGTTCAATTGAGTGATACCTTGTTTTAATCAAACCCTAATCACATGATAATGATGAGTTGACTTGTGTTAATCAATGAGGACTTAAACCAACCTAATCTAGAGTGGTGTAATCACTATCTACTAGTTAGAGGAGAGAGAAAGTACCAATTATAATGGAAACTCAAGTAAAATACCTTCAATATACATGAATGTGCAAGTTTAGGTATGATCCACTTATGTGAGATCATGGAAACCCTAATTATGATAATTGATGAATCTTAATCTTATCTGAGGTCTTTAATGATGATGTTTCTCATACATGGGGATGTTATGAGATCATTTCACCATGAGGTGAATAGTAAACCCTGATTCTAGGGTGATGACATGTAATGTGAATAGTAAACCCTAATTGATGAAAACCAGGGAAACCTAGCTCTTGTATGAGTAGGGAGATACAACTTCTTTAAATAAGTTATTTACTGTTATCAGTTGATTTAACCATGTAGGTTCCTTTATGAGGATGATCATATCCAAGTATGGATGATGATACTATATTCATTGAAAGCATGTTGTTAGCTTTATGAATAGTGATATATCCTGATGCCTTGTTAATAGCATCTTATGAGATTGATAGGCTGTGAGAGCCATGAATACCATCAAGGTCATGCTTTAAGAGATGACTTGTGATGAGAATATTGAGAAATGATAATTGATGAGAGTTAGGCTTGTTACATTTAGTATTCTTCCTTCATAGCTGCTATGCTAATTATTAATGTTTGAAAACATGTATGATGATAAAAGAATACTGAAATGTACCTAACTAATCAAGTATAATCATACCATGTAGAGCCGTGATCATAGATCCATCATCGTCAGGAATTAGATGATGGTGAAACAGGTTTTCCTAAGGGGATTCCTGGAGCACATACTTTTGAATATGTGGGGTGATATGGATGTGAATTTCCTTACATCCTAGTGTAGGAATTGATGTAGATGTATCTTTATTCTATGAATCCTTCACTACGTGTTTATGCCGGGGTGATGTAACACTAATCTCCCGAGGAAATCTTTTATACTACATCGATGAGAGATAAACAAGAAATCTTTCGATGGCAAAGAGAGTACAGAATGCCACTGTGACTCTAATAGCGAAGTACCAGAATACCCTAGTAAGCTATTGTAATAGAGACACTAGATGTCCTGCATGTTGATCCTCATACTGACCGAGGAAGATGAGGTCATAAGAATCCGGCTCTTTTGATGACCTATGTATGATACCGATGCGACTTATTAGTGATCGGTTGGAGTATGAGCGGTATACCTCATCTCCGTAGGGCATAATGATGTTTGTAAAACATAATCAACCGCGTAGCATATCTGCTTAGATTGAACTATGAGATACATTGGTTGAAGATACATTACTTAGTATACATGTTCTTCATATTCCTTAAATGTTGTTGTTCTAATTGATAACAATCTGCTGTTGATTATCTTAAAGCTTTTATAGCTTATATTGTTCTTGATTGCTATAATAAAGCTTCTGGCGGAGAGTTATAACTCTCGCTGGGACAATTATTTAAAATTGTCTCACCCCGTAGATTTCAACTTTTTAGGTGGTCGTCGAGGACGAAGGAATCAGTCTACAGGTGATCAGTATCAGCAGCAGCAGCAGCACCAGGAGCAGCCGTAAATCTCAGGTGGAGATTCAGACTACTGAGTTGTGTAGTTAGATGGTCTTATGTCGTCTCTGTACTCTCAGGTCCTTGGAGTCTTTTGGTATGAGATTTTGGGTTTTTAATCTTGAGATTTTGTATTTGGCTGTATATAATCACTCATGAAGTGATCTAACAGAGATGTAATCTATTTACCTTGTTTCTTATAAAAGGAGTTTCATTATTTCAAGATCTTGTCTCAAAAAGTTTTAATTTCCGGTGAGTTTCGTATTCCGCTGTTAATTGAATCACTTCCGCTGAGTTTAATCGTGTTTATCTCGAGTTTTGGACATCAGAGCCCACAATTAAGTGGTATCAGAGCTCCAGGTTCGCTGAGTCTACAGAGACATAGGACATAGGATGTTGAGTCTATCCTTAGTGTTTCTTTCCTATCTAATAGAGTCTTCTGCTCCTCAGGAGAAGAAGATAAGTTAAGGATGTATGGACCACACGAAGAACATGAGGAGTATGAGGCTGAGAGTAGTGTCGCTGCACCCCGAGGAGGTGCAAGAAACCCGAAGATAGAGCAACCTGTACCTGAGCCACCTCAGTTTGACCCACCTGACATGGGTAACCCAGTTGTCCAGACTATGTTCGGGCAGTTTATGACTGCCATGACACACATCACCGATAGGATGCCCATGCCTGCACCTAGGGCACCTGCCCAGCCTGAAGGACAAGGTATCGGTAAGACGTTCGAGCAACTTCGTCATGTCAGAGCAACCGAGTACTTTGGAACAGCTGATCCTACAGATGCAGATCTGTGGTTAACTGAGTTGGAGAAAGCTTTTAGAATCCTCAACATCCCAGAAGCTCAGAAGGTTAGACATGCTATCTATCTTCTCAAGGGAAGTGCTGGTCACTGGTGGACCATGGAAGAGCAGAAGAGGCCTGGAGTGGAGATCTCGTGGGAAGATTTTCGTCAGGAATTTATCAATAGATATTTTCCAAAGACCATACTAGACGAGAAGATCTCTCAGTTTGAGAGATTGAGGCAAGGCATGATGAACATTAGCGAGTATGAAGCTAAGTTTATGGAGTTATTGCAGTTTTGTCCGCACATGGCTGCCACAGAAGAAGAAAGAATCAGAAGGTTCGAGAAGGGTTTAAATGCCGACTTGACTACTCCCGTGTCTGCCCTAGAGAATCGGGAGAGGTTTGCTACCTTCGTTGAGTCAGTCTGAAGGATAGAGAAATCCGTAGTCGAGAAGAGACAAACCCATAAAAGATATCCGCAGTTCCAGGGTTCTTCATCTAGAGACTTTAAGAAACCTAGATTCTCCGCACCTACACCTCCACCACCTAGATCTGGTTTTCAGACACAGTGGTCCCCAAGTAGAGGTAGAGGATGAAGCCTACCACTACAAGAGACTCACAGTTCAGCATCAATGTCAGTCACAGGACCACCCAGACCACAACAACTGGAAAGAAGCTGCTACAACTGTGGGAAGGTGGGACACTTGATGAAGGACTGCAGGTCTTGGCATGTCAGTCTGACACAGCCTCTGAGGCAGGATCAACAGGGATCACAGAGAAGGCAGTCTCAAGGAGCAGCTAGAGGACGTGGACAAGCATCTCAGGCTGGATCGTCAGCACCAACTCAACCTCAGGCGACAGCGAGGTTCTATGCTATGAACCCACCAGATGTAGTGGTCAATCCACGGTTGTGGCAGGTCATATGGAACTTTTATATTATGATATGTCTAAATCATGCGTTGTATCTGTTTTGATTGACCCGGGTGCTACGACTCCTTTATCACTCGAAGGGTGATTCATAACTGCAATATTATAGTCAGTCATAGGGCAGATAGTTTGTTGCTTGAGACTCTGTTGAGAGGGTCTACTATGTTGCAGGAGGTATGCTCTCCCTGTAACCTTTTCTTTTCTGATCATCACATTCAAGTGGATCTTATACCACTTGATATGCAAGGATTTGATATAATTCTTGGGATGGATATCTTGGAAAGGTATAGGGTTGTCTTGGATTGTGAATCAAAGCAGGATGTGTTTGCTGATGAAAGCAACACATGGATCTTTCAAGGAGAGAGAAAAATTCTACCCACCTGTCTTGTGTCAGCGATGGTTGCTGATAAGTTGATGAGACAAGGATGTTATGCATTCTTGGCCCATGTGGTAGATACTACCATGGAGAGTCCTAACCCTGCTAAAGTTCCTGTAGTCAGGGAATTTGAAGATGTATTTCTTGAAGAACTTCCAGGTGTGCCACCGCCTCGGGAAATTGATTTTGAAATCAATTTGATCCCAGATACACAACCTATAGCCCAGACACTGTATAGGATGGCGCCTGCTGAGATGGAAGAACTCAAGAAGCAGCTTCAAGAGTTGCTTGAGAAGGGTTTCATCTGACCGAGCACTTCACCCTGGGGTGCTCCGATTTTGTTTGTTAAAAAGAAAGACGGGTCAATGCGGTTGTGCATTGATTACAAACAACTAAATAAAGTAACGATAAAGAATAAGTACCCGTTGCCAAGGATTGATGATCTTTTTGACCAGTTGCGTGGTGCAACAGTCTTCTCAAAGATAGACTTGAGGTCTAGATATCATCAACTCCGTATTAAGGATAGTGACATATCCAAGTCTACCTTTAGGACACGATATGGTCACTATGAGTTCACGGTTATGTCGTTTGGACTAACCAATGCACCGGCTGCATTCATGGAACTCATGAATAGAGTTTTTCTACCTTTCCTTGATCAGTGTGTTGTCGTCTTCATAGATGACATTCTGATTTATAGTAAGGATGCTCAGCAGCATGAACAACATCTCCGACAGGCTCTAACTCTGCTAAGAAAACATAAGCTATATGCTAAGTTTAGCAAGTGTGAGTTCTGGTTGCTGGAAGTATCTTTTCTTGGACATGTGATATCTACCTTGGGTATTCGTGTTGACCCTACAAAGGTAGAATCTGTTCTACAATTGGAACAACCGAAGACACCAACGGAGATTCGAAGTTTCTTGGGATTAGCTGGTTATTATCGAAGGTTTATTAAGAATTTCAGTTCTATAGCCTTACCCTTAACCAAGTTAACCCGGAAAGATGTTCCTTTTACCTGGAGTGATAAGTGTCAACAGTCTTTTCAGTTGTTAAAGGAGAGGTTGACAAGTGCACCTGTGCTTGTGTTACCTAAGCAAGGAAAAGGATACATAATTTTCTATGATCCCTCCAAGAATGGACTCGGATGCGTGTTGATGCAGGATAAGAAAGTGATTTATTTTGCTTCACGACATCTTAAGAAACACGAAGAGAATTATCTGACACACGATCTGGAGTTAGCTGCTGTGGTTCATGCCCTAAAAATCTGGAGACATTATCTCTACGGAGAGACATTCCAGATTTTCACAGATCACAAAAATCTTAAGTATATCTTCTCTCAGCATGAGCTTAACATGAGGCAACGTCGCTGGATGGAGTTAATCAAGGATTATGATTGTATAATAGATTACCATCCAGGAAAGGCCAATGTAGTTGTAGATGCCTTGAGTAGGAAATCAGCAACATCATCCTCTGATAGGGCACAATTAAACTCTTTAGTATGCCCTAGGAGAGATATGCTTTTCTCCTTAAGGCAAGACAATGTACAGATAAAGGTGTCATGGATTGCCGGGTTGTTGGCTGAGATGCATATCAAACCCACCCTAAGAGAGCAGATTAAGGAGGCACATCAAGTTGATGTTGCAGTTCAGCAGATCAGATCTGAGTATGGTGATGAGAAGTGAGAAGGTTTTCATGAATCAGATGATCAAGTGGCATGCTATCATGGGAGGATGATAGTACCAGATGTAGATAACCTGAGGAAGTTAGTCCTGGAAGAAGCTCATTCTTCAATGTATGCTATGCATCCATGAAGCACCAAGATGTATCGAAACTTGAAAGATATGTATTGGTGGCCTGGGATGAAGAAGGACGTAGCTGAGTTTGTTCTAAGGTGTCCAGTGTGTCAGCAAGTTAAAGCTGAACACCAGAAGCCTGCAGGAACAATGCAACCTTTACCCATACCACAGTGGAAGTGGGATCATGTAACCATGGACTTTGTTGTTGGTCTACCTAGAACAAACAAAGGACATGATTCCATTTGGGTAATTGTTGATAGGTTGACTAAGACAACGCATTTCTTACCTGTCAAAACAACCTATTCTGCTGAAAGGTTATCCCAGTTATATGTTCAAGAGATAGTGCGTTTGCACGGAGTTCCTGTCACCATAGTTTCTGACAGAGGTCCTCAGTTCACAAGTCGTTTTTGGGAACAACTACATAGGGCACTAGGCACCCAGTTAAGGTTTAGTATAGCCTTTCATCCACAGACTGATGGACAGTCGGAAAGAACCATACAGACCTTGGAAGACCTATTGAGAGCATGTGTTCTCCAGTTTACCGGAAGTTGGGATCTACACCTATGCTTGATAGAGTTTGCCTATAACAATAGCTATCAGCATAGTATTGATATGGCACCTTATGAAGCCTTGTATGGTAGACGTTGTAGATCCCCTTTGTGTTGGTATGAGACTGGTGAACATCAATTGTTAGGTCCTGATCTTGTGCAACAAACTACAGAGAAGATCAAAGTTATACAACAACAGCTTAAGACTGCACATGATAGACAGAAGTCGTATGCTGATAAGCGTCGTAGACCGTTAGAGTTCCAGGTTGGAGACAGAGTGTACCTCAAGGTCTCGCCTTGGAAAGGAGTCCTTCGCTTTGGAAGGAAAGGAAAGTTAGCACCTAGATTTATGGGACCTTGTCCAATCATTGAATGGGTTGGAAAGGTAGCCTATAGACTAGAGTTACCACCATAGTTGCAGAGGCTACACCCTGTGTTTCACATTTCTATGTTAAGGAAATGTCACCCCAACAATGTGTCAGTTCTACAACCTATGGAAGTAGAATTGAATGAAGATATAACTTATGAGGAAGGACCAATGTCAATCCTCGATAACAGAATTAAAAAGCTAAAGAAGAAAGATATAAGCCTTGTGAAAGTCCTCTGGAACCATCGTGGTGTTGAAGAAGCCACTTGGGAACTAGAGGATGAGATGAGAAGGAAATACCCTGCTCTTTTTTCTTAATATGTTTTATCGATTTTGGGGACGAAATCCTTGTAAGGGGTGGATAATTTGTAACATCCCTGACCTGGGTTATAAACTAACCCTAGGTGTTTTGCCTAAATATGTAATTAAACCCTGGTAATTATCTTTTGGCATGTAATTAAGTTCCTAAGGAACATACATTTTCATTTCTGTCCTTTTAAAACAATGTTGTAGAATTATTTGGTAATGCAGGGGCCTATGTGCAATTTACCCAGTTAAAGGGTGTAACCTGCAAATGTCACAAGTTAAGATGTTCCTATGATGATGAGACATCATATGAGTAAATATGATGAGGTAAGATGGATTTCCCAAGCTTGGGCATCAAGATACAGCTTGTGGAATGATCCTTGTGCTTAAAAACCTTAATTTGGATTAAAGTGCAATTTACCCAAATGTGGGGTGCAGATTATAAAATACACCATCTTGAATATCTTTTATGACTTTTGAGATCATTTAAACTAATAATGATGAAGGGGGCACTTCCTTTGAATAATCATATAATAAGGAACACCTTTGTAATTAAATCATCAAGATGTAAGTAAGGAGACCCTTATGTACATATGTACCTTAGTGATAAGTTGACCTTCCTTGCCTTTAGTTCTTGGTTTTAGAAGGTGTTTTACCTTAGAAAAGAAGAGGAGGGACGTGCCTAAAAGAAAGGAAGGACCTAGTTGTGAAAAGGAGGAGTAAGTTGTCCTTATGATGAAAATAACCCCAAAGGTACTTATACCCTTTCCTTTGCAATCAAAGGCAACATTTTCCTTTCACTCTTCACTTATCTCTTGCTGTGGCCGACTAAGGAAGGAGCTTAGGAGCTCAAGGAAATGACCAACCCGTTCTAAGGATAGAGAACACCACCTTCTAGCTTGGATTCATGGAGGAAATCATGTTAAAAGGATGGATTGCTAGTTTTCTCACTTAGCTTTCTTGTTCTAGCCATCTTTTCCCAACCTTTCTTTGGAGAAAAACCCTTGGCCGACCTGTGGACTCAAGACACCATTAAAGACTTGAAGCTTGGAAGCTTAGAGCTCAAGGAACGACCTTAAGGTGGGTTTTATAACTCTAAACCCTTTTGCTTTCTTATGCATATCTTTGTACTTGCAAAAGTAGGTTGTTCTTCTTTTCCCCATCCTTCCTTGCTTTCTTGCAAACTAAAACCACGAAGAACATACCTTAATATGGAGGTAGAAGAAGATGGGTGTGATTACCAATGTTACTTTATCAAACGGTCTTATGTCTTTCCTCCTTTTTGATCAAACCGTTTGAAAGGCAAACGGGTTCACTAGGTCGGTTTGGGCAAATGGGTTCCAACCCGTTTGAGGGCGTTGACCAAGCATGGACCGTTTGGGTTTTCTGTTCACAATTATGTAGGCCAATGACCCACCAAATTTGAGGGGTTAAATCCAAAGGAATCGTAGGTTGAAGGCCAATCAATTAGGCAATAGAATTGAATTAAGTACTGATTTTCCAAACTAATTAACTTGAACTTTTGGGCAAACGGGTTCCAACCCGTTTGAGTGAGTTGACCAAGCGTTGACCGTTTGGGATACTTGTTCATAATGTATTGAGTTTCATTCCTACAAAGAATTGTAATCTAATACCTAACCAATTAAGAGTTGAAGACACTTCAATAACCTAACCCTAATTGGGTGAAAGTTGTTGATTCCAATATAGATCTTGTTGAGTTTTGGGTTGAAGGACCCAAACGGGTTCCAACCCATTTGGGGGTTCATCCAAACGATCTCACTCTCGTTTAGTGACACCTCAAGATCGTTTGGAAGTCTAGGGTTAAAGAAATTTGATGGTTTGAGGGTCCAATTACAAGATGTTGATAATTGATGAAAAGTGCTGATTTTTAATTTAATTAGGGCTCAACCCTTATCAAATCATTTTGGTTTTTGGTCAAACTTTGGGAAAACGGTCTCAAGATCGTTTGGAGGACATCCAAACGATCTCAAGAACGTTTGGGCCAAGTTTGGGCCCAATTGGAGTTCAATTGATGGGTTCAATTACACTTTGTTTCACATTATTGAAAATTGATGATTAGCCGATTGGAAACCCTAATTGAGTTAGACTTAACCCTAATTGGCTTTCAATTGAGGGTCACATTGGAGTCCAATTGATTGAGGCTCATCCTAATTGACTCAATTTGTAAGTGGTTAACATGGCTTTGGCCAATTAAAGGCTTCAACATAGGAAACCCTATTCAAATATAACCTATGTGTCACCTTTATGTTCATGCAGTTTGAACCCAAGTTGGTCCACACTCATTTGAGTCCAAACGAGTCCACACTCATTTAAGCCCAAACGAGTCCACACTCGTTTGATCTCAAACGGGTTCACACTCGTTTGATCTCAAACGGGTTCACACTCGTTTGATCTCAAACGGGTTCACACTCGTTTGAACTCAAACGGGTTCACACCCGTTTAGACTCAAGTGGGTCCACACCCGTTTAAACTCAAGTGGGTCCACACCCGTTTAAGGTCAAGTGGGTCCACACTCGTTTAAGGCTCAAATGGGTCCAAGGTCATTTGAGGTTAAATGAGTTCAAGGTCGTTTAAGAATCAAATGGGTTGAAGGTTGAAGGTTAAACCCTAAACCAATTGGAGACCTTCAAGGTTGATTATACTTAATCACTTGAAAGTGTAAAAGGTTCAATGATGATCTAATCTAAACCCTAATGGTAACCTAAGATGTTAAGGGACTAAGTGGCTAATGAATTGACCCATGATGATGGTCAATGGGTAAATTACCAAAATGCCCCTGAAAGGTTCAATTGAGTGATACCTTGTTTTAATCAAACCCTAATCACATGATAATGATGAGTTGACTTGTGTTAATCAATGAGGACTTAACCCAACCTAATATAGAGTGGTGTAATCACTATCTACTAGTTAGAGGAGAGAGAAAGTACCAATTATAATGGAAACTCAAGTAAAATACCTTCAATATACATGAATGTGCAAGTTTAGGTATGATCCACTTATGTGAGATCATGGAAACCCTAATTATGATAATTGATGAATCTTAATCTTATCTGAGGTCTTTAATGATGATGTTTCTCATACATGGGGATGTTATGAGATCATTTCACCATGAGGTGAATAGTAAACCCTAATTCTAGGGTGATGACATGTAATGTGAATAGTAAACCCTAATTGATGAAAACCAGGGAAACCAAGCTCTTGTATGAGTAGGGAGATACAACTTCTTTTAATAAGTTATTTACTTTTATTAGTTGATTTAACCATGCAGGTTCCTTTATGAGGATGATCATAACCAGGTATGGATGATGATACTATATTCATTGAAAGCATGTTGTTAGCTTTATGAATAGTGATATATCCTGATGCCTTGTTAATAGCATCTTATGAGATTGATAGGTTGTGAGAGCCATGAATACCATCAAGGTCATGCTTTAAGAGATGACTTGTGATGAGAATATTGAGAAATGATAATTGATGAGAGTTAGGCTTGTTACATTTAGTATTCTTCCTTCATAGCTGCTATGCTAATGATTAATGTTTGAAAACATGTATGATGATAAAAGAATACTGAAATGTACCTAACTAATCAAGTATAATCATACCATGTAGAGCCCTGATCATAGATCCATCATCGTCGGGAATTAGATGATGGTGAAACAGGTTTTCCTAAGGGGATTCCTGGAGCACATACTTTTGAATATGTGGGGTAATATGGATGTGAATTTCCTTACATCCTAGTGTAGGAATTGATGTAGATGTATCTTTATTCTATCAATCCTTCACTATGTGTTTATGCTGGGGTGATGTAACACTAATCTGCCGAGGAAATCTTTTATACCACATCGATGAGAGATAAACAAGAAATCTTTCGATGGCAAAGAGAGTACAGAATGCCACTGTGACTCTAATAGCGAAGTACCAGAATACCCTGGTAAGCTATTGTAACAGAGACACTAGATGTCCTGCATGTTGATCCTCATACTGACTGAGGAAGATGAGGTCATAAGAATCCGGCTCTTTTGATGACCTATGTATGATACCGATGCGACTTAATAGTGATCGGTTGGAGTATGAGCGGTATACCTCATCTCCGCAGGGCATAATGATGTTTGTAAAACATAATCAACCGCGTAGCATATCTGCTTAGATTGAACTACGAGATACATTGGTTGAAGATACATTACTTAGTATACATGTTCTTCATATTCCTTAAATGTTGTTGTTCTAATTGATAACAATCTGTTGTTGATTATCTTAAAGCTTTTATTGCTTATATTGTTCTTGATTACTATAATAAAGCTTCTGGCGGAGAGTTATAACTCTCGCTGGGACAATTATTTAAAATTGTCTCACCCCGTGGATTTCAACTTTTTAGGTGGTCGTCGAGGATGAAGGAACCAGTCTGCAGGTGATCAGTATCATCAGCAGCAACACCAGGAGCAGCAGTAAATCTCAGGTGGAGATTCAGACTTCTGAGTTGTGTAGTTAGATGGTCTTATGTCGTCTCTGTACACTTAGGTCCTTGGAGTCTTTTGGTCTGAGATTTTGGGTTTTAAATCTTGAGATTTTGTATCTAGCTGTATATAATCACTCATGAAGTGATCTAACAGAGATGTAATCTGTTTAACTTGTTTCTTATAAAAGGAGTTTCATGATTTCAAGATCTTGTCTCAAAAAGTTATAATTTTCGGTGAGTTTCATATTCCGCTGTTAATCGAATCGCTTCCGTTGAGTTTAATCGTGTTTATCTCGGGTTTTGGAGATCAAAGCCCACAATTTTACCCCTTCATGGGTGACATACCTTTAAAAGATTTGGATCGATAATCCCCCTCCTTGAGGACAAACGAAGGTCATTCCTAGATGGAAGTAGGTCCATGGTTTTCTTGTTTTGGTTCACTTGGAATTATGGTTCACCTAAAAGAGGTGGTCAATCGATGGTTCACCACTTAAGTGACTATGGTTCCAAAGAACTGATGGTTCCTTTCCTTAGAGGCCAATGGTTGGCGTAGAGAACCAACAACTGATGGCCAAGAAGGTCTCCATCAGTCGTTCAACTTCTTCATGCATGTTCGTGGAAGATCTAGGCCATGGAAACATGGGCAGCTACTAGGATACCTCAAGCTTCTCTCTTTCCTTATTCATAAACTTTTTATACCTATTCTTTAGTTCACAAAAGAAACCTATGGTTCCCTATCTCTTCCCTCCTCTCACGAGCTTCATCTCCCCCTTCTTAATGGAGAACAAAGTTGCCAAGAAATAGTAAGGTAACCGACCTACCTGGTTAAACATCTAGGGTATCATTTTGCTCTCTGCTAGGATTTTTGGAGCTACCCTTGTTGCTTCTGACATAAACTAGTAAGTACCATCCTTCTTTCTCCATTTCTATTGTTGTTCTTCTTCCTCCTACCTTCTTCCTGCACAGAACCACGGTTTTCCATGGTGAAGCTTGCTTGAAATATCAAGGAACTTATCTTTTTTTCTCCCTTCACCTAGGGTTTACTCCCTCTCTTGGAGAAGAGTCTTACGTGGTTGAGTTCAGTAGAAAGATTTCCATTTTATAGTTTATACTTAGAGTTTTTAGTCTAATTTACATTTTATACATGAACTGACAAATGACCTTACACTAGAACCGATGGAGTTTTCTTCTTGACAGTTGATGGTTATGAGCAATGGTTACAACCAATGGTCACACCTTAGATCAGTTTTAGACTCCTTTGAAAGTTCATCAATCGATGGTTAGTGCCCTAGAGTTAGCAAGAATTGATGGTGACATTAGCACAACATCTGATGGAGACAAAATATGGTAGTGTTGACCCTATCAACTAAATGGTGATGCAATGTGTCACAATATATGGTGGTCCAAGAAACCACAATGGATGGTGAATCTAGATTTTCATTGTATCTTCATTTACACACTAAATCAATGACTCAAATGATTCAAGGGTTAGACCTACACTCTAATTGTTAGTTTTGAATAACGAACCTAATCCAATGTTTGAGATTGATCCATCAACTTTTAATGGTTTAGAATGAAACTTGTAGTATAATGTGTTGGTTCTGATAATGTGAATTCTTTGGTTTAATGCATTTGACTTGTAGTGTTACCTTTTCCCTCATATGAACATATTTGATAAATCACCATGGTAAGTGGATATGTAACTTTAATGTGATAGACCTTGTTACACATAACCCTTATGTAAAGAAATGATGGTGATAGATTGTAATCAACCCTCTTGAATGATTAAATGTGACAATGACACACTATCTTCTTATGTTGAACCATAATATGATGCTAATTGAACATCATTGTTCCTTGCTATGTTAATCCTATATGTCACATGTGTGTTGATGATTTATTAAGCCTTATTCTAAGGCATGGAAAGATAATGTTTGACATGAAAGAAATAATGTGATGGTATTAATGACCTTTAGGCATGGATGAACCTTGAAGGAGGTGTAACCCTCTTCATGATGTGACAAGGGTTGAAACCCTGGAACCATGTGATAAGAACTAGTTTTCTCGGGTGAGAGGATGACAAGTATGGTCTCATGTATGGTAATGAATAGTACCATGTGGTGATTGTGACTAAGAACTATATATCTCATACATTTATATCTTTTAAACTTGTTATATTTATATGATTGATAGAAATGAATTAGGGTTTGTATGTACACTTCAATGATGCATCCATAATTCACTCAATTGGTGTAATTCATCAGGTGAAATCCTAATCATGTAGTGCCATGTGCCATAGAAACATCTTCAGTGTCAGAACTTGCTAGATGGTGAAACGAGTATTCTCAAGGGAAACACAGAGCGCATAATTGAGTATGGGGGGTGCTTGTCACCCTAACCCTAAGTGTATTGTGAGGATGATTGTGGTCATACCTATCCTTCAGTTTGAGAACTATTATGATCGTGTCTCGATGATTACATACAACATGAAATTTGAGGAAAGTTGTAGTTGTACCTATGATGGTAGAGTTTGCATACCCACCTCCAATCACCAGTGTTGTGACATGTACAAAGGATGGACTAGGTTGTTAGAAGCTTGACCTGATGTGTTGTTGTAACAGACTTGTACTAACTGAGGTCAGAAAAGATCATAGGAATATGGTTCTACTAGATCTTACATGGAACTGATTTTGACTTAGTAATGGTCAGTTGTGACTTGAGTGGTATATCTCAAATCCCTCAAGGAATAATAATAAAAGAAGTAATACAAGCCATGTAGGTATATTTTTTAGGGTTGAATACAATTCACATTGGTTGATTAGCCTTGCTATGTCTTAATACTACATAGTTCTTATATGACGGAATCTGATGAAATCTGAGTAATTATACTTATTACCAAGATTATCTGTTTAACTTGCTTAGTATGTTAGAATTGTTCAATATACTCAATTGTTTATCAAATACTCCAAATGTTCAATATATTTATTGTTGAATAATCGATTATAATCAATATCTATTGGAGAGAGTGATATCTCTTGTGGAGACATGGGTCTCACCCATGGGTGACCACATTTTTTTAGGAAGTCACTTGAAACATGGTCGAGATCGTGTTGTAGAAGTGGAGTAGCCTGGTGATCAATAAATGAGGATTGTTGGTCAGATGTAGTTTTTGTTAGTAGAGTCCTAATGTCATCCATGTACTCTCAGGTACGAGTATGGGAAGTGTTTCATAGATGATAAACATGTATCAACTCGAGTTTTTGGCAGTATTCCAGTGTTAATATATAGCTTGTACATGTGAAAATATCTCTTTACTATATAGATTGCGGTTGATACCACTAGATACAAATATAAATACTTGTTATGGTATACTAGTTATAGTAAAGGATGAACCTTTATGCAAATGTTTTAGAACTTGTTTATAATGGGTAATTATTTTAAATTCTTGTACTTTTTTGGTTATGTGATTAGTAAGTAGTCAATCATGTTTTATTTTTTGAATAATCTCATTTATCTTGACAAGGTATCATCTTTAAGTTGGTATTAGAGCTATGTTCTCACTAAGTCTACAGGGACATATGACTTAGGTTTGAGTTTGTTCTTATGTATCCAACATATATGTTCATAGCTTATGCTTATGTAGATATATTAGGAGGACCTGAAGAACACGCTAAGAGAAGATATGTTACACCAGGAGAAGGTTCTAGGAGGTAGGCGTGCGACGATAGAGTGCTATAAGTGGGGTCGAAGCATCCTATGATGCCTCAGTTTGACCTGGTAACATGGCTAGTCCTAAGTTTTAGTTCATGTTTGGATAGATGATGGCCACTATTACACATCTAGCGGACAGAGAACCAGCTTCTCAAGCTAGGGTAGTCATCCCTAATGTGGAATCCCAAGGTGTCGATAAGATGTTGGAATGTATTCGACGTGTCGAGGTGATTGAGTATGCTGGTACTTTAGACCTAGAAGACGACAACATGTGGTTTACTGAGCTCGAGAAGGCATTTAAGATCTTGAACATTCCTGAAGAAGATAATGTGAAACACGTTGTTTAGTTGTTCAAAGGTAGTGCAACCACTGGTGGGCCATAGAAGAAGAAAAGAGGTTGGGATTTGTGATAAGGTTGGAGGAGTTTTGGTGAGAGTTTGTTAGTCAATACTGCCCAGAGACCTATCTCGATGAGAACATATTTCAATTTAAGAAGATTCAACAAGGAGAGATGACCGTCAATGAAAATGAGTCAAATTTTATCAAGTTTATGAGGTTCTGTCATCATATGGAAGCAACAAATAAGGAAAGGATCCATAGGTTTGATAAATGTCTGAGTATGAAGTTAACTATGACAACGTCAGAGTTCAGAATAGACAAAGGTTTTCCACCTTTGTTGAGTCAGTAAGGAGGATTGAGAGGTCTACTATAGAAAAGTGTGAAGCGAATTCAAAGTAAACACCAGGTTAGTTCCAAGGGCAATCTTGTAGAGGCTTTCAGAGGCCAAGGTTCTCTCCATCACAATGGAAACATTGGTCAACTTTTACTGAGCAGAGGTCATATACACCATCGCAGTGGTCCCCGAGAGGGGTAGAGGCCAATGTTTTCCATCAATGGGAGCTTGCATCTCATCATCAGTCTTAGTGACAAGGCCTTCTAGACCACAAAATGATAATTGGATGTGTCATCAATGTGCATCGATAGGGCATATTAGATGGAATTTCTTTATGAAGAATGAGGAGGTGATCCAACAGCCAAGGCAGAGTCATCAAGGTTCACAACAACTACATTTTAGTAGTGGTGGTGGCAGAGGACACGATCAAGCATCACAGATAGGTTCCTTTCGATAGGGTAGTAGAGAACATGGAAGACAATAGGTAACAAAAAGGCTCTATGCTATGAGCCAGCCATAAGCAGTGATCAACCAACGGGTTGTGATAGGTCAGATGGAGTTATTTTGTTCGGATTTGTTAGCTTCTTCTTTTGCATCTGTACTATTTGACTTAAGTGTGACACACTCTTTTATCACCAAAGAGGTGATCGATAGTTTCAGTCTACATGTTTATAATAGATATGCTTGTCTTCATCTAGAAACCCCTCTAGTTGGATCTGTCGAGTTGTGGGAAGTGTGTCCCTCATGCATTCTTTCTTTTTTGAGATGCATCATTCAAGTGGACCTAATGCCACTTGGCATGCATGGATTCAATTTGATCTTTGGGAAAGATACCTTAGAAAAGTATAATGTAGTGTTGGACTATAGTTCCTAGATAGCAAAATTATATGATGGAGATGTCTCATGGATCTTCCAAGGTGATAAGAAGATTCTTCCCACATGTTTGATGTCATCTATGATACATGGGAGGTTGATGAGATAAGTGTGCGAGCCTTTTTAGTTCTTGTTTTGGATACAAAAAGGAAGAGTCCTTGTATTTGAGAGGTACTGGTGGTGTAGGAATTTGAGGATGTATTTCCTGAAGAACTGCATGGTGTTCCCTATCCTAGAGAGATTGATTTTGAAATCAGTCTTGTTCCTGGAATAAACACCATAAAAGACGGCACCAACAAAAATGCAGTAGTTAAAGAAACATTGAAAAATGGTCTTAAACTAAAAAACAAAAATGTAGAAAAATCCTCATATTTTGTAGCTAAAGGCTATAGCTACATATTTCTTTACATATACAAATTGCATTATATGCTCGTATAGATAAAGCATTTAAGTATATTTTTTAAGTATGTAGTTAGATAATCCATTCTCTACAAATACATATGTAGTTGGAAGCATAGATAGACATTGTTTCTAAATATTTGAATGTAAGCATAATTAACGATAAATGTGTAACTACAATTTCATATGTATTCAATGTGTAGCAAAATGATGAAGTTAATACATTTTATGTGTATTTATTGTGTAGGGAAAGGGGGAAACTACTACATATATATATTTAGTTGGATTATCTATCGAGCTACACATATAGTGCCATTTATTACACATACATATATGTTATATTATTATGCATAAAATATATATGTAATTTGTCAATACCCAAGAGAAATTAGAACAAGTTACACTCATTATGTCAACAACCATACTTTCATTTATATTTTGACAATAGATGAACATGGGGATGATGTATTCCTTGCCCCTATTTCACAATATTTAAAAAAAATCTACATATGAACACTTTGACAAAATCAAAATCATTAACTATACAAGAGAAAGTAGTAAATTCCTCCATCTAAATGGATTGTGATCTAAACTAAATCAATGGCTTCATATTGCTTTTATCATTGTTGCCAATCTTATTCCTAGACAAGTGTTTGTGTATTTCATGGAACCATTCTTACCCCAATCCCAGACCCATTGCCTATATAGTAGAAAAAGGATTGAAGTGCCCATC
This sequence comes from Alisma plantago-aquatica, assembly GCA_963693085.1. Taxonomy (NCBI): domain Eukaryota; kingdom Viridiplantae; phylum Streptophyta; class Magnoliopsida; order Alismatales; family Alismataceae; genus Alisma; species Alisma plantago-aquatica. Next base: position 312,969,638 of record OY856415.1, on the reverse strand, counting down.
CCTGAGTGGTCTGATAGGATCTAACACACTAGCATATACAATAAGAAATAATAACTCAAAAACTAGGAAATTTCAAGAATAACTAACCCAATGTAGGAGATATTGTAGATCAATCTTTTTCATCAGAGTATATGAGTGTGGAAGTGATATAGTCAAGATTCCAATGTTTGCCTAAAATCAAGAAAATCAAGACACAAAGTCAATGCAATTGCAAAGTACGCTATATAAAAACAAGTAAAATAGGTTATAAGAAAATTAGTGTACCTTCCAGGACTTATATTTCAAAAGTAAAATGAGCAATTTGAAAAACCAAAAGTTATTCGACAAGTTTTTTAAACGATTCGAATTTTATTACAAGTTCCCATTATGTTGTAATCAATAAGCATGCTTATATATTTTGTGTGACCCTATTACCCCAAGGCAATGGCGAGGTCGCCAGGCTCCTTCTCACCATAGGAGATAGGAGGTCAATGTCCAAGTCCACCTCCGAATGAGGGGTTGCTTGAACTCAATATCAACGTTATCACCATTATCAACATCATCATCATCATCATCATTATTATCAATATACAAGTAGTCATAATGGGCATGTCAATTAGGTTTTCCAGTTTGTCTAAAAACATAATATAAGAAATACTGAATCCTAATCAATAAGGAATAATAGCTCAACCAAGTATATAGACAAGTACACAATTAAGAGATACATAAAAAGTATCTTCATTACAACCAAAGAGAAAGTATAATAGCGTACCTTTCACTGAGGATTTCGAGTATAATCAATACCTGAATCAGTAGATCAACCCTTTGAGTCAGATCCTAAATCATCAAGATTGGATCAAGGGTCAATATCATGATGTTCAGAATATCATGTGTTAATATTAAAGATTAGGGTTACACTTCCTATGTCAGCCTTACGGTTAGGTCATCAACAATATTTCCAAATGTCTAACATTTATTCAAGTAACAAGCATTTTTCAAGAATGGATGACCTACCTAGGTATTTTCAGGAACACATGTCAACCCTAAATATTATCATCATTATCCAAGTCATCATCAAAATTTTAGTTCATCGTCATGATACTTAGTATAATTGGAATTCAAGATCAGATTCATGGGTCAAAAGTACATCAAGGGTTTTGCACGATTAAGATCAATATCAAGATTACTCATTATTCATAAATATTATAATCAAGATTGAATCAAGTAAATAGATATAGATCACTAATGATTCATTTTCAAGAGTATATGATTCAACTAGATTAGATCTAGTTTACAAGATAATCATCAGGGTCCAAATTTAGGGTTCCCAAAGATTAAACATCATTGCTAAATCATTAGACAAATTAAAAAATAGGAACATGATCTAGGTATATCAGTAAGAAATGTCTACAATCAGGCTTGAAAAGCATTTTTAATGGGTTCATTGGATTTTTCTGATCAAAATCGACTATTTACTTGTAAATTTTGGAGCTACGATGCATTAGATATGATTTTTGCAAGATCTATCCATTTGTTTGATTTTGGAGCAGAGAGGGAGCAAAAATACCTTTAATTGGGAAAAGAGGGGTCATTTGATGTACAAAGGACGGTTGAGATTTGTCAATGTGGGTGAGGCAACTATCTCAGATCATGTTCCTATTCGATCACCAATTGACTAGTTCAACGCTTGATTGATCAGTTCGACCGTGGCTTACTGGTTCAATTGATCTGGTGGCTTTCTCTCTGGACTGGCCGGTTTAGTCCTTCTCCTCCCTCATAAAGGCTCCCACAAGAGCCATGAAAGAAGGGTGGTGGTGTTACCAGACTGGGGAATGTCTGAGAGCAGGAGAGGGCAAAGGAGGTGACTAAGGTGCCGACTGAGCTTGCCTCAGCCTCGTGAACCTGATCGGGGCCAGAGAAAGTGGAGAGGGGGAGAGTAGTAAGATCGCCCAAGGCAGCCGTGTGGCGGCACTACTGCTATAGAAAGTGGAAGGCAAAGAAAATAGGGGGCTAACCTGGTTGTGGGAGAGCTTGCCTCAGACCCCAATGGACCAATGCCACTACCCATCATGAGAACCCTTGCTTTTCTGCTCTCCCACAACCAGGTTAGCCCCCTATTTTCTTTGCCTTCCACTTTCTATAGCAGTAGTTCCGCCACACGGCTGCCTTGGGCGAACTTGCTACTCGCCCCCTCTCCACTTTCTCTGGCCCCGATCAGGTTCGCGGGGCCGAGGCAAGCTCAGTCGGCACCTCAGTCGCCTCCTTTGCCCTCTCCTGCTCTCAGACATTCCCCAGTCTGGTAACACCACCACCCTTCTTTCATGGCTCTTGTGGGAGCCTGCGTGAGGGAGGAGAAGGACTAAATCGGCCGGTCCAGAGAGAAAGCCACCAGATCAATTGAACCAGTAAGCCATGGTCGAACTGATCAATCAAGTGTTGAACTAGTCAATTGGTGATCGAATAGGAACATGATATGATATAGCTGCCTCACCCACATGGACAAATCTCAACCGTCCTTTGTACATAAAATGACCCCACTTTTCCCAATTAAAGGTATTTTTGCTCCCTCTCTTCTGCAAAATCAAACAAATGGATAGATCTTGCAAAAATCATATCTAATGCATCGTAGCTCCAAAATTTACAAGTAAATAGTCGATTTTGATCAGAAAAATCCAATGAACCCATTAAAAATGTTTTTCAAGCCTGATTATAGACATTTATTACTTATATACCTAGATCATGTTCCTTTTTTTTAATTTGTCTAATGATTCAGCAATGATGTTTAATCTTTGGGAACCCTAAATTTGGACCCTGATGATTATCTTGTAAACTAGATCTAATCTAGTTGAATCATATACTCTTGAAAATGAATCATTAGTGATCTATATCTATTTACTTGATTCAATCTTGATTATAATCTTTATGAATAATGAGTAATCTTGATATTGATCTTAATCGTGCAAAACCCTTGATGTACTTTTGACCCATGAATCTGATATTGAATTCCAATTATATTAAGTATCATGACGATGAACTAGAAATTTGATGATGACTTGGATAATGATGATAATATTTAGGGTTGAAATGTGTTCCTGAAAATACCTAGGTAGGTCATCCATTCTTGAAAAATGCTTGTTACTTGAATAAATGTTAGACATTTGGAAATATTGTTGATGACCTAACCCTAAGGCTGACATAGGAAGTGTAACCCTAATCTTTAATATTAACACATGATATTCTGAACATCATGATCTTGACCCTTGATCCAATCTTGATGATTTAGGATCTGACTCAAAGGGTTGACCTACTGATTCAGGTATTGATTATACTTGAAATCCTCAGTGAAAGGTATGCTATTATACATTCTCTTTGGTTGTAATGAAGATACTTTTTATGTATCTCTTAATTGTGTACTTGTCTATATACTTGGTTGAGCTATTATTCCCTATTGATTAGGATTCATTATTTCTTATATTATGTTTTTAGACAAACTGGAAAACATAATTGACATGCCCATTATGACTGCTCGTATATTGATAATGATGATGATGATGATGATGATGTTGATAATGTTGATAACGTTGATATTGAGTGAAAGCAACCCCTCATTTGGAGGTGGACTTGGACATTGACCTCCTATCTCCTATGGTGAGAAGGAGCCTGGCAACCTCCCCATTGCCTTGGGGTAATAGGGTCACACAAAATATATAAGCATGCTTATTGATTACAACATAATGGGAACTCGTAATAAAAATTGAATCGTTTAAAAAACTTTTCGAATAACTTTTGGTTTTTCAAATTGCTCATTTTACTTTTGAAATATAAGTCCTGGAAGGTACACTAATTTTCTTATAACCTGTTTTACTTGTTTTTATATAGCGTACTGTGCAATTGCATTGACTTTGTGTCTTGATTTTCTTGATTTTAGGAAAACATTGGAATCTTGACTATATCACTTCCACACTCATATACTCTGATGAAAAAGATTGGTCTACAATATCTCCTACATTGGGTTAGTTGTTCTTTAAATTTCCTAGTTTTTGAGTTATTATTTCTTATTGTATATGCTAGTGTGTTAGATCCTATCAGACCACTCAGGGATGGGCGCTTCAATCCTTTTTCTACTATATAGGCAATGGGACTGGGATTGGGGTAAGAATGGTTCCATGACATACACAAACACTTGTCTAGGAATAAGATTGGAAACAATGATAAAAGTAATATGAAGCCATTGATTTAGTTTAGATCACAATCCATTTAGCAGGAGGAATTCACTACTTTCTCTTGTATAGTTAATGATTTTGATTTTGTCAAAGTGTTGATATGTAGATTTTTTTTTAAATATTGTGAAATAGGGGCAAGGAATACATCATCGTCATGTCCATCTGTTGTTAAAATATAAATGAAAGTATGGTTGTTGACATAATGAGTGTAACTTGTTCTAATTTCTCTTGGGTATTGACAAATTACATATATATTATATGCATAATAATATAACATATATGTATGTGGAATGAATGGCACTATATGTGTAGCTAGATAGATAATCCAACTACATATATATATGTGTAGTAGTTTCCCCCGTTCCCTACACAATCACTACACATAAAATGTATTAACTTCATCATTTTGCTACACATTGAATACATATGAAATTGTAGTTACACATTTAGCATTAATTATGCTTACATTCAAATATGTAAAAACAATGTCTATCTATGCTTCCAACTACATATGTATTTGTAGAGAATGGATTATCTATCTACATATTTTAAAAATATACTTAAAGGCTTTATCTATACGACAATATAATGCAATTTGTATATGTAAAGAAATATGTAGTTATAGCCTTTAGCTACAAAATATGAGGATTTTTCTACATTTTTGTTTTTTAGTTTAAGACCATTTTTCAATGTTTCTTTAACTACTGCATTTTTTTTGGTGCCATCTTTTATGGTGTTTGTTCCAGGAACAAGATTGATTTCAAAATCAATCTCTCTAGGATAAGGAACACCATGCAGTTCTTAAGGAAATACATCCTCAAATTCCTACACCACCAGTACCTCTCAAATACTAGGACTCTTCCTTTTTGTATCCAAAACAAGAACTAAAAAGGCTCGCACACTTATCTCATCAACCTCTCATGTATCATAGATGACATTAAACATGTGGGAAGAATCTTCCTATCACCTTGGAAGATCGATGAGACATCTCCATCATATAATTTTGCTATCTAGGAACTATAGTTCAACACTACATTATACTTTTCTGAGGTATCCGTCCCTAAGATCAAATTGAATCCATGCATGTCAAGTGGCATTAGGTCCACTTGAATGATGCATCTCGAATAAGAAAGAATGCATGAGGGACACACTTCCCACAACTCGACAGATCCAAGTAGAGGGGTTTCTAGATGAAGACAATCATATCTATTATAAACATGTAGACTAAAACTATCGATCACCTCTTTGGTGATAAAAGAGTGTGTCACACTTAAGTCAAATAGTACAGATGCAAAAGAAGAAGCTAACAAATCCGAACAAAATAACTCCATCTAACCTATCACAACCCGTGGGTTGATCACTGCTTATGGCTGGCTCATAGCATAGAGCCTTTTTGTTACCTATTGTATTCCATGTTCTCTACTACCCTATCGAAAGGAACCTATCTGTGATGCTTGATCGTGTCCTCTGCCACCACCACTACTAAAATGTAGTTGTTGTGAACCTTGATGACTCTGCCTTGGCTGTTGGATCACCTCCTCATTCTTCATAAAGCAATTCCGTCTAATATTCCCTATCGATGCACATCGATGACACATCCAATTATCATTTTGTGGTCTAGATGGCCTTGTCACTAAGACTGATGATGAGATGCAAGCTCCCATTGATGGAAAACATTGGCCTCTACCCCTCTCAGGGACCACTGTGATGGTGTGTATGACCTCTGCTCAGTAAAAGTTGACCTATGTTTCCATTGTGATGGCAAGAACCTTGGCCTCTGAAAGCCTCTATAAGATTGCCCTTGGAACTAAGCTGGTGTTTACTTTGCGTTCGCTTCACACTTTTCTATAGTAGACCTCTCAATCCTCTTTACTGACTCAACAAAGGTGGAAAACCTTTGTCTATTCTGAACTCTAACATTGTCATAGTTAACTTCATACTCAGACATTTATCAAACCTATGGATCCTTTCCTTATTTGTTTCTTCCATATGATGACAAAACCTCATAAACTCCATAAAATTTGACTCATATTCATTGACGATCATCTCTCCTTGTTGAATCTTCTTAAACTGAAAGATGTTCTCATGGAGATAGGTCTCTGGGCAGTATTGACTAACAAACTCTCACCAAAACTCGTCCAACCTTATCACAAATCCCAACCTCTTTTCTTCTTCTATGGCCCACCAGTGGTTGCACTACCTTTGAACAGCTAAACAACGTGTTTCACATTATCTTCTTCAGGAAAGTTCAAGATCTTAAATGCCTTCTCGAGATCAGTAAACCACATGTTGGCGTCTTCTAGGTCTAAAGTAACAACATACTCAATCACCTCGACACGTCGAATACATTCCAACATCTTATCGACAACTTGGGATTCCACATTAGGGATGACTACCCTAGCTTGAGAAGTCGGTTCTCTATCCGCTAGATGTGTAATAGTGGCCATCATCTATCCAAACATGAACTGAAACATAGGACTAGCCATGTTACCAGGTCAAACTGAGGCATCATAGGATGCTTCGACCCCACTTCTAGCACTCTATCATCGCACACCTACCTCCTAGCACCTTCTCCTGGTGTAACATATCTTCTATTAGCGTTTTCTTCAGGTCCTCCTGATATATCTACATAAGCATAAGCTATGAACAAATATGTTGGATACATAGGAACAAACTCAAACCTAAGTCCTATGTCCCTATAGACTTAGTGAGAACATAGCTCTAATACCAACTTCAATGTGATACCTTGTCAAGATAAATGAGATTACTCAAAAAATAAAACATGATTGACTACTTACTAATCACATAACCAAAAAAGTGGAAGAATTTAAAATAATTACCCATTATAAACAAGTTATAAAACATTTGCATAAAGGTTCATCCTTTACTATAACTAGTATACCATAATAAGTATTTATATTTGAATCTAGTGGTATCAACCACAATCTATATAGTAAAGAGATATTTTCACATGTACAAGCTATATATAAACACTGGAATACTACCAAAAACTCGAGTTGAGACATGTTTATCATCTATGAAACACTTCCCATACCCGTACCTGAGAGTACATGGATGACACTAGGACTCTACTAACAAAAACTACATCTGACCAAAAATCCTCATTTATTGATCACCAGGCTACTCCACTTCTACAACACAATCTCGACCATGTTTCAAGTGACTTCCTAAAAAAATGTGGTCACCCATTGGTGAGACCCATGTCTCAGCAAGAGATATTACTCTCTCCAATAGATATTGATTATAATCGATTATTCAACAATAAATATATTGAACATTTGGAGTATTTGATAAGCAATTGAGTATATTGAACAATTCTTACATACTAAGCAAGTTAAAAAGATAATCTTGGCAACAAGTATAATTACTCAGATTTCATCAGATTCCGTCGTATAAGAACTATGTAGTATTAAGACATAGCAAGGCTAATCAACTAATGTGAATTGTATTCAACCCTAAAAAATATGCCTACACGGCTTGTACTACTTCTTTTATTATTATTCCTTGAGGGATTTAAGATATACCACTCAAGTCACAACTGACCATTACTAAGTCAAAATCAATGCCATGTATGATCTAGTAGAACCATATTCCTATGATCTTCTCTGACCTAAGTTAGTAGAAGTTTGTTACAACAACACATCAGGTCAAGCTTCTAACAACCTAGTCCATCCTTTGTACATGTCACAACACTAGTGATAGGAGGCGGGTATGCAAACTCTATCATCATAGGTACAACTACAACTTTCCTCAAATTTCATGTTGTATGTAATCATCAACACACGATCGTAATAGTTCTTAAACTGAAGGCTAGGTATGACTACAATCATCCTCACAATACACTTAGGGTTAGGGTGACAAGAACCCCCCATACTCAATTATGCGCTCTGCGTTTCCCTTGAGAATTCTCATTTCACCATCTAGCAAGTTCTGACACTAAAGATGTTTCTATGGCACATGACACTACATGATTAGGATTTCACCTGATGAATTACACCAATTGAGTGAATTATGGATGCATCATTGAAGTGTACATACAAACCCTAATTCATTTCTATCAATCATATAAATATAACAAGTTCAAAAGATATAAAATATATGAGATATATAGTTCTTAGTCACAATCACCACATGGTACTATTCATTACCATACATGAGACCATACTTGTCATCCTCTCACCCCAGAAAACTAGTTCTTATCACATGGGTCTAGGGTTTCAACCCTTGTCACATCATGAAGAGGGTTACACCTCCTTCAAGGTTCATCCATGCCTAAAGGTCATTAATACCATCACATTATTTCTTTCATGTCAAACATTATCTTTCCATGCCTTATAATAAGGCTCAACAAATCATCAACACACATGTGACATATAGGATCACTACTACAGAAATAGCATTCAGTGTCGCTTTTCTGGGCGTCGGTTATTAAGGAAAACCGACGCCTAACATATAAGGCATCGGTTGTTTAAGCAAACCGACGTCTATATTCGAAGACCAGCTAGACACAGGTACCGCTTTGTATTAAGCATCGGTTGTTTATAAAAAACCGACGCTTAATGTCGCCCGTGAAATCCATTTTTCGATAAAAAATAGTGTCATTTTCAGCATCGGTTATATACCTAGAAAACCGACGCCTATTTGCGATGAAAATTTGCGCGGACAATGTCACTTTCAGCGTCGGTTATCCTTGTATAACCGACGCTGAAGGTGGTTCCCGCCAAAAATTTCCATGAAAATTGTTGGGATTTGTGGAGAAAACATGCGCGGTGGAAGCGATAAAATCCACGCAACCCGTAACAGGATCTCATCGATAACAGCGTATTCGGAAATAGGTTTGCGGGATATACCTTATCGCGGAGCAAGTCCGGCGATGTCCCGCTGCACGACAGTGCAACACTGCTTGTCAAACACGGACGGATCTTCTCTCCCGTTCTCTGTCGCAGGTTGATCCGGCAATGCTCCTCTGCGGCAGTGATGTACGTTGCTCACAACACATACCGGTGGTCGTCGACGTCCTCCGAACGCAGGCGTCAAGGCGTCTGCGTCTCTACTTCGTCCACGCGGATGGACGGAACTCCACGTCGCGCTTCTCAAGCCGGCGGGAAGGAGCGTGTCTCTGCGGCGGCGTGCTAGCGTCGCGTTGCTCTCCTTTCTCTCCTAAGGACGACGACGGCTAGGTTTTGTACGTGAGAATAACCTAAAAGCGTCTCTCTATATCTTATATAGATATCGGTCGTCTATCCTCCTTTAAATAGGATAAGAAGAGAAGTACGGTTTCCTAAACCCATCGGTAAACAGAAACGTTGCGTTAATTAAAACGCTCGTGGATTAATTAGAATATTTCGGAATTCATTAATTAACCAAATAATCGCATTAATTGATTAATTAATATCCGACTCCATGCAATCACTTGGGATGGCTCTACGGGCATACATATACCAACAGAATCCCACTTGCACTTAGAGCCAGTCACTCCAATATTATTCTAATCGATTACATAAACATTTTAGTAATCAATGTGATTTGAAGCAATTTCAATCAAATCCACAATTATACTCCTATTCCAACACATCCTGTGCGTGTGACCCGGTAGGCTCCAAATTACGTTGGCAGTGATATCCATAATCATATTATGATTTCACAAGCAATGATTGGTATCTAGCAAGACTTCATTGCTACCCAAGTAATTGGAGAAGTTGGAGAACAACTTAACCTATCATACATGACTGGTGTTACAGTGATTGTACAGTTCCTTTGTCGCTGATATCCAGATTGAACTCAAGTCATGGAATTGTTATCCTCTTCAATGTTCAATCCATGTTCCTTGAACTAGAGCAAACTGTCTGAGATATATGTAAGCTCAATATCACATATTGACTCACATCAGCATGGGCATGCATTTCTCAGTCTCGCTTATCAAGTGGCCGGAATATCAAACTCCCGTAGGAAGGACAAATTCCATCTACATCACTCACAGTCATCCCCATGTGTCATAGTGCACCCAAGCACCATCTTTATAGCAATCCTTATTCAGGACCACGATGGATGATGTCAAAGTACACCAAACGTCATGTGATAAGTGTAGTGACTTCAGGTCTAAGAACCACAATCACCACCATCATTATGAGATGTGACTCTAACTACCAATCATGGTATCCATGTGTCACTCTCAAGGTGGGTCTATCCGATACACTGTTCTCTAAAAAGTATCTATGTATTTGGTTTGATATCTCCATATCATGGATAATGAGATTCTTCCATCAACCAACATACATTCTAATCTTATGTGTTATTGATGTCTATGGATATTTCCATAATAACAACCGATTAGGGACAAAACAAGAATACATACTCTTAGCATACATATGATCTCACTGTTCAGGTCATCAACCCAAAGACATATGTCATTGAGTATATTATTCTATAGACATCTATAAGTTTTATGGTCATCTCACAATATAAAACACAAACATATAGATTGGAAACTTGCCTTTATTGATATGATCAATATAGTATTACAAATCGTTTACATAGTATCCCATTACAATCATCGAATGATAGTCTCTATGGGCATACATACCAACAGATTCCCACTTGCACTTATACCCAATCACCCATGAATCTCAATCCAAGTGATCGAACATGCCCGTCATGTTTCTGCTGTGAAAGTGCTTTTGTGAGCGGGTCAGCCACATTGCTTTCTGTAGGTACTCTGCAAATCTTCACATCTCCTCGTTGTACGATCTCTCGTATGAGATGGAACCGCCGTAGAATATGTTTGGAACGTTGGTGCGATCTTGGTTCTTTAGCTTGTGCAATTGCTCCATTGTTGTCGCAAAACAACTCAATTGCATCACCAGCGCTTGGAACCACTTCAAGTTCAAAAATGAACTTCTTGATCCACACAGCTTCCTTTGCAGCATTAGATGCAGCAATATATTCGGCCTCTGTTGTAGAATCCACAACCGTCTCTTGCTTGGAACTCTTCCAGCTCACAGCTCCGTTGTTTAGGCAAAACACAAATCCAGATTGCGATCTGTAGTCATCTTTGTCAGTTTGGAAGCTAGCATCGGTGTAACCCTTTACTACGAGCTCTTCCTCACCACCGTATACCAAGAATTGATCCTTAGTCCTTCTCAAGTACTTTAGGATGTTCTTTACGGCTGTCCAGTGACATTCACCTGGATCTGACTGATACCGGCTCGTCATGCTCAAAGCATACGATACATCAGGACGAGTACATAACATTGCGTACATGATAGATCCAATTGCTGATGCATATGGAATCTTACTCATGCGTGCCTGTTCATCACATGAACTAGGACATTGGGATTTAGAGATTGTAACCCCATGGGACATGGGCAAGTTACCTCTCTTAGAACCCTCCATGCTAAACCTCTTTAGCACCTTGTCAATGTATGTGCTCTGGCTTAGGCCTAGAAGCCTTCTAGATCTATCTCTATAGATCTTGATCCTTAGTATATAGGATGCTTCACCTAAATCCTTCATACAGAAAGTCTTCCCTAGCCAACCTTTTACTGTCTGAAGAGTAGGGATGTCATTTCCCATCAATAGTATGTCATCCACATACAATATGAGAAATACGACTGTGCTCCCACTAACCTTTTTGTAAACACAAGGTTCATCTTCATTTTGACTAAAGCCAAACTTTTTGACTACTTCATCAAAACGTAGATTCCAGCTCCGAGATGCTTGCTTCAATCCATAGATTGACCTTTGTAGCTTACAGACTTTATTGGCTTCCTTTGGATTGATAAAACCCTCAGGTTGTGTCATGTACACATCCTCGAGTAAATTCCCATTAAGGAATGCTGTTTTAACATCCATCTGCCAAATGTCATAGTCATGATAAGCTACAATGGCAAGCATGATCCTGATGGATTTAACCATGGCAACTGGTGAGAAGGTCTCGTCATAACCAACACCTTGAATTTGACGGAATCCTTTCGCAACCAATCTACCTTTATAGGTTTGAACATTTCCATCCATGTCAGTCTTCTTCTTGAAGACCCACTTGCACCCTATGGGTCTTACCCCTTCGGGTGGATCCACCAAGGTCCATACCTTGTTGGTGTACATGGATTCCATCTCAGATCTCATGGCTTCGAGCCATTTCTCAAATTCTGGTCCCTTAGTAGCTTCTAGATAGGAAGTTGGCTCATCTGCTATGCCCAATTCGTCACTGTCTTGAGTTACGAGAAATCCAAATCTCTCAGGCTCAATTCGTGTCCTACTAGACCTACGAGGTTCCTGTGTTACATTTGGAACTTGAAATTCCACAACAACTTGTGAGTCCTCATGTTCCTTATGTACCTCCTCAGGTTCTCTGCTTTCTTGTTGGTCTCGAACTTCTTCGAACTCTACATTCCTCCCACTAATTCCTTTGGAAATAAATTCCTTTTCAAGAAATACAGCAGTCCTAGCAACAAACACTTTGTTGTCAGTTGGTGTGTAGAAGTAGTATCCCCGAGTTTCCTTGGGGTATCCAACAAAATAGCATTTTTCCGATTTGGGTCCAAGCTTTTCAGGAAATTGTTTCCTAACATAAGCTTCACATCCCCAAATCTTTAACATAGACAAATTGGGGCGATTCCCATTCCATATCTCATATGGTGTCTTTTGAACCGATTTGGAAGGTACACAGTTAAGTGTAAATGCTGCAGTTTCAAGAGCATATCCCCAGAACGATATTGGAAGTTCGGCTGAACTCATCATTGATCGTACCATGTCTAATAATGTACGATTCCTTCTTTCTGACACACCATTATGTTGTGGTGTACCAGGTGGAGTCCATTGTGATACAATACCACGGTCTCTCAGAAGGTCCTCAAACTCTTGGCTTAAGTATTCACCACCTCGATCTGAACAGAGTGCTTTAATACTCTTACCAAGTTGCTTCTCCACTTCATTCATGAAAGTCTTGAACATTTCAAGAGTTTCTGACTTGTGTTTCATAAGATATACATAGCCATACCTACTGAGGTCATCAGTGAAGGTAATGAAGTATTGATAGCCTCCTCTAGCATTTGATCTAAAAGGTCCACATACATCAGTATGTATGAGCCCTAGCAGATCACTGGCTCTCTCACTGTGTCCAGTGAAAGGAGTCTTGGTCATCTTCCCTAATAAACATGCCTCGCATGTCTCTAATGATTCAAAATCAAAAGAGTCTAGATAACCATCCTTATGGAGTCTAGATATGCGCTTCTCGTTTATGTGCCCAAGACGACAATGCCATAAGAATGTTTTATTTGAGCTGTCAAGTTTTAGCCTTTTAGTATTTACGTTATATATGCTAGTCTCAAGTTCTAACAAGTAGATGCCATAAGACATAGGGGCATTGCCATAAAAGATCTCATCTTTAGAAATAGAAATAATTCCATTCTTAATGTGAAATTAAAATCCACTCTTGTCCATACAAGATATAGAAATAATATTTCTATTAATGGTAGGTACATAATAGCAATTCTCTAATTCTATTACAAGGCCCGTGGGCAAAGATAAACTAATAACTCCAACTGCGGTGGCAGCAACTCTTGCTCCATTAGCGACCCACAACTCGACTTGGCCCTTTCGTAAAGGCTTACTTCTTATCAGATCCTGCATATTAGAACATATGTGAGATCCACATCCGGTATCCAGTACCCATGATGAAGAAGTATTTAAGTTTATCTCAATAACGTATATACCTGAAGTGGAGATCTCTATCCCCTGCTTCTTCTTCCTTAGTTCCTCCAGGTAGAGAGGACAGTTTCTTTTCCAATGTCCAGGCTGGTGACAATGGTGACAACTGCCTTCTTTGGAGATCCCACCTTTAGCTTTGAGCGCGGATGACTTTGGCTTCTGCCCGACTTTAGAACTTTTCTTAGCCTTGCCTTTTCCTTTTGACTTTCCCTTTGTCTTGCTGATCATCATCACAGACTTGGGCTTGTCTTTCTTCATCTGTGCTTCGGCTGTCCTCAACATGCCCAACAATTCTGACAACGGCTTGTCAAAATTGTTTATGTTGTAGTTCATGACAAAATGATTATATGATTCAGGCAACGATTGTAGAATCACATCAGTGGCCAACTCTTGACCTAGGGGAAATCCCAGCTTGGATAGGCTTTCCACGTACCCAATCAAGGTGAGTATATGGGTGCCAACTGAGTCTCCCTCTTTCATCTTGCTTTTGAACAACGCCTTTGAGACATCATATCTCTCCTGTCTTGCTTGATGTTGATACATGTTCTTGAGATGTGTTACCATCTCCATGACATTCATGTTCTCATGTTGCTCTTGCAACTCATAGTTCATTGAGCACAACATTAGGCACTTGACATCCACGACATCATCAAGGTGCTTCTTGTAAGCATCCTTTTCAGCCTTCGGCGCATTTACGGCGGGCTCCTCTGGCTCTGGTGTTTCAAGGACATAGAGCTTACGCTCATGTGTGAGAACAATTCTCAATGTCCTAAACCAGTTTTGAAAGTTGGTTCTGGTAAGTTTGTCCTTCTCAAGGACCGATCGCAACGAGAACGTGTGAGTGTTGTTTGCCATTTGATTGCTACAAAAGAAAAAATTTGCATTTAGTCCAAAACATTTTGACTTGTAAAGATTTGATAAACGAGATTAATTAGGCCTTTAATTAATTACGCTCCCACTATTTTATTCAAATTGATAGCCCTCACTATCAACTCGGAAGATTGCAACGCACAACCTTCTAGTGAGCCAAGACCCAAAATAATTGGATCAATGCCCAACCAACGTCGGCGTCAAAGACCAAATACTAAGGTAGGCAACTTTTGCCAATTGCATCATATGCAACTCTTGGATAGATGATCATACACAACTCCTTGCCATGATGCATCTGTGTGCCTCTAGGTACTTGATCCTATCAAGGTTCCCTAGTTAAGTCCAACCCATAAGCCAACACGATGAGTGTGCACCCTGCGGAGGCAGACCCACACACCCACCATCACACTTCCATGAGATAGACAGTGTACCACGCGGAGGCATGCCCACACATAGTCGATCAAGCTTTTCATGTGTGTTGCTTTATGGAAGGCAACTAAAACTTAATATTATTAATTGAGGGATTTTATTAATACATATATATATATATATCCAAACACCACATACTTATAGTACGTATCATATACTACTATATCCACAACCACAAACGATAGACATGCAATCACAAATACATCGGTTATGGCCATACTATTGTAATCCTTTGGAGCAACAAAGGATTACGGTCCACCTATGGTCTTATGCATCTCATGCAACACCCGTGAAAACAACCTGTAAGCCTATAATGATCAACATTACAATGAACAACTTCATGGATGCTTCGTGAGGTTGGAATGTCAAGTTGCTTCTTGGAATGGGATCTTCTTGTTGCTTCTCCATGGACGCTCCTTGGAGTGGGATCTTTAGGTTGCTTCTTGGAATTAGATCTTCATGGTGCTTCTCCATGGACACTCCTTGGAGTTGGATCTTCAAGTGGCCTCCTTACATCAAGATTACAAAGACTAAAACTAATCCTATCTTTATTACATCATATGATTACAAAATTAAAGAGAAAGAATTAATTACACTTTGAAATAAGAGATGAGGCTCGACATGCAAGCCGAATACATTATACAAAGGATCCATATGCAACGATTATACATCCATAACATTCACAAACAACCATATCCACAAGATCAACATCCACATCCATTCACAACATTCACAAAAGGGGATACTAGGCCATAATCGTGCATGCACTCACCACAAAAAACAGATTTTAAAGGCGACGTGTATGCTATCATAGGTATATCTACATATACGTATATACATATTAAAATTGCAGTACTTTTAATGCGGGACATTCCCCATTAAATGAATTTTGACTCCCACGCAGACAATGCGGGGTACACAGGGGCAGCGCCCCTGTGCGGGGATCCAAATACGCCGTAGATCGACGCTGCTCTGATACCACTGTTGGGATTTGTGGAGAAAACATGTGCGGCGGAAGCGATAAAATCCACGCAAACCGTAACAGGATCTCGTCGATAATAGCATATTCGGAAATAGGATTGCGGGATATACCTTATCGCGGAGCAAGTCCGGCGATGTCCCACTGCACGACGGTGCAACACTGCTTGTCAAACACGGACGGATCTTCTCTCCCGTTCGCTGTCATAGGTTGATCCGGCAATGCTCCTCTGCGGCAATGATGTACGGTTCTCGCAGCACGTACAGGTGGTCATCGACGTCCTCCGAACGCAGGCGTCAAGGCGTCTGCGTCTCTACTTCGTCCACGCGGATGGACGGAACTCCACGTCGCGCTTCTCAAGCCGGCGGGAAGGAGCGTGTCTTTGCGGCGGTGTGCTAGCGCCGCGTTGCTCTCCTTTCTCTCCTAAGGACGACGACGGCTAGGTTTTGTACGTGAGAATAACCTAAAAGCGTCTCTCTATATCTTATATAGATATCGGTCGTCTATCCTCCTTTAAATAGGATAAGAAGAGAAGTAGGGTTTCCTAAACCCATCAGTAAACAGAAACGTTGCGTTAATTAAAACGCTCGTGGATTAATTAGAATATTTCGGAATTCATTAATTAACCAAATAATCGCATTAATTGATTAATTAATATCCGACTCCATGCAATCGCTTGGGATGACTCTATGGGCATACATATACCAACAAAAATATCGTCCAATTGGACGTCGGTTGTTTCAATCAACCGACGCTAAAGATGTTTAGGCGTCGGTTGTTGTAAACAACCGACGCTATTTGGGAACTTATAACCTGCGATCGCCTGACTCTTCCCCTTTCTTCTGTTTCATTGCTACCCTATTGCGGCGATTTTCCCTGTTGCGGCGACTTTCCGGCACTTCTCTGCTGCTGCTGCTCTCCGGCGCTTCTCTCCGGCGCCCCATCTCCGGCGTCCTTCTTCTCCGGTGCCCTTCATCTCCGCCGCCCCTGCTGCTGCTGCTGTCCGCTCGTCGCCGCCGGTCGTTGCCCACCGCCCCTGCTCTCCTCTAGTCGTCGTCGCTAGTAGAAGCAGCTACGGTGCTGTCGTCGTCACCTCCGCCCCTGCCGGTAGAAGCAACTTTACTCGTGCTGTCCTCGTGCAAGGTAACCCACAAACCTTCACCACCTTTTTTGTCCTCTGCCTTGCTTTTCTCTGCCGCCGCTGACCTAGAACTCACCCAGGCAGCGCCTAAGTAGGTGCCAGGGCACGCCTAGGGTCCCAAGCCCAGGTGTCGTGCCTAGATAGGCCTCTGGGCGGATGCTTGGGCGGCGCCAGGGCACGTCTAGGCTGCACGTCTAGTGGATTTTTTTTTAAAAGTTATTTACTGATTGTGTTTAATTAATAATGTACTGATACATATGTGATATACCAATCTGATAGTCCATGATAGAACAAAACATAATGATGTTGACTGCAACTTTGTGTGTCATGCTATTCTTAATTAAGTGTATATTTACTTCATAATTGAATGTTTAAGTAAGTTATAGATATCTTGATGATGAACTGTAATGCACACATGTGACATGTTTGGAATGTAAATGATGAACTGTAATGCACACATGTTTAACTTATTTTATTGTTGAGTATATTGAGAATCCTAATCACCCTTCTTGCTTAATGATGAACTGTAATGCACACATGTGAATGCTTGGAATTTAAATGATGAACTTTTCCCTAAATTGCCAATCATGCTTTTAAAGACATCAATAATCACCCTAATTTGAAGAACTAGGATTTTAGGTATAAGAATGACAACACATTATTTGTTGGCCTAGAAACCCGTCCAAGATTTACTCATTAGGAGTAAATCTTGGATAGTCCCCGGTTTGGGACTGTTCTTGAACACCTAATCTCACTTAGGATGTAAGTGTATAATGTGTATTGAGTTTTCGAGAAAATTTTGGTAGCATTTCCCCGTTTGTTCTCTAAGTACATATGTACTTAGAGAACAGCGGGGAAATGCTGCCGAAATTTTCTTGAAAACCCAATACACATTATACACTTACTAGTGAGATTAGGTGTTCAAGGATGGGATAGGTGGTACACATTTATTATATATAAGAATGACATCACATGTGTTTGTTGGCCTAGAATGTGAACAATCATTGTTTTTTATATTACTTGTACATTGATATAAATTAGAATGAACAATCACTAAATTATATACTGTTTGTATGGAATCCGGCTTCATTGTAGATATCTATTATTGTGTTTGTTGGCCTAGAAACCCGTCCAAGATTTACTCATTAGGAGTAAATCTTGGATAGTCCCCGGTTTGGGACTGTTCTTGAACACCTAATCTCACTTAGGATGTAAGTGTATAATGTGTATTGAGTTTTCGAGAAAATTTTGGTAGCATTTCCCCGTTTGTTCTCTAAGTACATATGTACTTAGAGAACATCGGGGAAATGCTGCCGAAATTTTCTTGAAAACCCAATACACATTATACACTTACTAGTGAGATTAGGTGTTCAAGGATGGGATAGGTGGTACACATTTATTATATATAAGAATTACATCACATGTGTTTGTTGGCATTTCCCCGTTTGTTCTCTAAGTACATATGTACTTAGAGAACAACGGGGAAATGCTGCCTAATCTTTTCCTAATATATACTTGTTTTCTCTGATCATAGAATGGATAGATCATGGATGTCCATTCGTAATCGTTGCACCCCCAGAGTTTATATCTGGTCTTGATGAGTTTATTAGATTTTCCGAAGAACATAGGAAAAAACCTACAGATAGGTTCTACTGTCCATGTAGGCATTGCGGTAACAACTTGAAAGTCAACACTGGTGAGGAAATCAAAAGTCATGTCATGTGCAACGGGATTGTACAAGGCTATACAGAATGGCACTGGCATGGAGAGATTTCAAAATCGAAACCAGTAGATGTCGATAGCAGTGCTTGGGTGGAAGAAGAAATTGCCTCCGATGACGTAAATGTGAACGAACCAGTTCCAGCAGACATCGTTGATGCGATGCTGGATAGTTGTAGGGTAGAGCACACCGATCCACCTCCTATCTTTACAAACATTGTGCATGATGCTGAGATACCGTTATACACAGGCTCTGCTAAGTTTACGAAGCTTAGCGCTGTGTTGAGATTGTATAAGTTGAAAGCTAACAATAGATGGAGCGACAAAAGCTTCACTTCATTGTTGACTTTGTTGAAAGAAATGCTTCCTGAAGGAAACGAGCTTCCAATCTCAACATACCAGGTAAAGAAAATGTTGTGCCCAATGGGAATGGAGGCCAAGAAGATACACGCATGCCCGAATGATTGTGTATTATTTTAAAAGGACTTTGTAGATTTGAAAGATTGTCCAAAATGTGGTGCGTCACAGTATAAATTGACGACTTCGGGGGAGTCCAAAACTGGTTCTCCTGCCAAGGTGTTGTGGTATCTACCTATAATATCACGGTTTCAATGCTTGTTTGCAAATCCGAAAGATGCGAAGAATTTGAGGTGGCATGCAGATGTTAAGAAAAATAATGATGGGATCCTACGACATGCGTCTGATTCCCCACAGTGGAAGAAGATTGATCTATTGTACCCTAAATTTGGTGAATAAGATAGGAATCTAAGACTTGGGCTTTGTACAGATAGGAATCTATTGTACCCTAAATGTCATATTACAGTGTCATTGAGGACATTTGGGAGTTTGACTACATAGATTTCAAAATTCTGCTCTTTAAATGTAATTGGGTTGATAACACCAAAGGAGTTATAGTGGATGAATTGGGTTTCACTTTGGTGAACTTTGAAAAGATTGGCGAGAAGGGTGAACCATTCATATTGGCATCACAGGTGAAACAAATATTCTATATCGATGATCCTGTGAATGATAAATGGTCAGTTGTTCTTCATGGTAAAAGACAGTTCATTGAAGATCCTATAGATGAAGAAGAGTACTATGATAAGTATGATGACTCCAGTCCATTCTCAGTTGGGTTGCCCACTCCAAAAAATATTGAAGCTAATGATGACTTATATGTGCGCGGAGATCACAATGAAGGATTGTTAATTGATAAAAGATCACAATTTTAGAGACATGTATGTTAATACAAATGCTAAATGTTTGCCTTTTTCTAGTTAATACAAATGCTAAATGTTTGCCTTTTTCTAGTTAATACAAATACTAAATGTTTACATTTTAAATGACATTTTCAGATGGCTGACCATGATGAGCATGATGTCCATGATGAGCATGAAGTCTATGATGAGCATGCTGTCGATGACGAGCATGGCGAGGATACTAATGTAAGTTCTAAAAACATATCTTGTATTTATATAAAATTCATTATCTTCTAGTTATGTCATATATCCTATATTTCTATATTGGGCTAATTTAGTGTGTTTTATTTTTGTCAAATTTTAGGTTGATGCACCTGTACCCACTGAAGCACTGGAGCAACTTGATGCGCAGCACCAAACACTTAACAAGAAAAGGGGCATCACTCTGTTGAAGAAGTTATTAGCGCTAAGTGGTAGTGGATCCAAATTGGTGGTGGAGTTTGATAATGGAGGAAATCCAATTGGAGTGAACCGCAATAATTTTGTAAACTATCTTGGGTGTACCACTCGGAGCCATTGTGGTGTTAAGTATGACAATTGGTATAAAGTTCCTCAAGGGAAAAAAGACTTGATATGGAAGGATTTATGCGTGAGTTATTATTATTTGCAATTCTATTTTGTAGATTACAAATTCTATTATTTGCAATTCTATTTTGGATACTAGTTAATAACATTTCTATTTTACAGAATCTGTTTGCATTGGATGAGAAGTTGCATCGTAAAAATGTGATGCAACGCGCTGGAAAGATGCTTAGGAATTATAGGACAAATCTGAAGAGAGAATACATAAAAGAGGGTGATAAGAAGAAGAAGTCAGCCCTTGAACAATGGAACTTCTTGGACAAAGAAGATTGGGACAATTTTGTTGCTTCAAGAAAATCTGAAGAATTCAAGGTATTAGGCGTCACTCCCAATTTAATTAATATACATTGTATTCACCTATTCAAGATTAACATTTAGTGCTACTAACCAAATATTTAATGTGCATACTAACTAGGCCCTCAGTGACGCACAAAAAGCAAGGCGTGCACTGAATGTGCATGACCACACTATGGGTCCAAAAGGCTATGCAAGCGTTCGCCAAAGACTACAGGCAGAGTCTGCGGCTACTCAGGAGTCTGCTCCTACTCAGGAGTCTGCCACACCCATGCCTCGCCATGATATCTGGATAGCTGGCAGGCAAAATAAGAAGGGTGAAATAAAGAAGCATGTAACTGCTGAGGCGGCTGCAAAAATGGTAAAATACAACTCTTAGAGAAATCGTTTGAATATTGATTATTTGTGGTGTTAACTTACCAATTTCTGTTTATGGTGATTAGCGGGAGCTGCACGAGCAGAGGAAACACGGCACGTTCATCCCTCAGGGCACAAGGGATGAATTGACAGTTGCTCTGGGTAACCCAGAGCATCCTGGACGTGTTATAGGTGCCGGCGCTGGTGTTGGCATCAAAGCATTCTTTGGGCCATCCCAGCGCAAACCCAGAGCGGGACTTTCTCAAGAAGAGGTAACCTATTCTTTTTTTAGAATGTTACTGCAAAAGGAAATTCATTAATAAGAAGCTAATGTTTCTTTTATCCATGTATAGGAGAATAAGAGAGTTGAGGATTTAGTAGCTAAGAAGGTCAACGATGTAGTTGCTGAGAAGGTCAAGGAAGAATTGCTGCAGTGGCAGACATCTCAGGCTTCCAATACGCCTATGGCGACCCACTCTTCTCCTGATGCACACACTGTGAGTAATCCTGGAGACCCATTGCCTAGCATGTCTGCTGTAAGTATTGTTTATGACATTGTAGCTAGTCTTTTCAAGATGATATGTTTTCAAGATTATATGTATAACATTCTTTACATAAATTTGTAGGCATTGAAGCCATGCCGCTTAAGAATAGAAGACTATGTTGTTGCAGAGGCGCAAGCTTACCCGTCCCTTCCTGGGGAAAGGTTTCACGGGACTCCAATGCCACAGGGCTATGTTCGTGTGGGCCCATTACGTGTGTTACCCGATTGGAGGGAAGTTGCGTTGCCATATGCCCACCCAGATATTGATACACTTGGTGAGACAGAAGGCGGGGTCATATTGTGGCCCAAAGCAGATGTCGTCTACACGACTGAAATTGTAAGATAAATTTACATTGATTTAAACTGTTAATGTGTATATATTATGTCAACTGATCTGAAATTATATATACAGGTTAAAAAGAAGACACCAGGAGCACCTAGGCCTCCACCTCCACTTCCCGCATTACCCGATTGGGTTCCAACACACCTAACATACACGTTAGGTCCTGCTTGTAGGGGAATGGCATGTTGGCTACGTGCACATAATATAAATTGCCCTATAATAGTTTCTTTAGATGCAGATTATGCAGGTCGATCATACGATAGCTCTTTATTTATACAAGATATTATTGAGTTGTTTATGTATGATTGGCTGAATACATCAATGATAGAGACATGGATAAGGTGAGATCTTGTTTATACATCCATATACCTTGTGTAAGATCCGGTGATCTGGTTTCTTATATATTAATGCATACGTAATACATGTTTTGCTGCTACTTAGTCGAAGATCATTGCAAACAATTTGCATTTGATCATGTGGGATTTTTGATTCCATCATTGATTAGTATGGTAGCTAAAGACCCTGATAATGTTCAACAATATTGTATAGATGCTTTTACAATTTTTGGTCAGCAAAAGAAGACGATAATAATAGCTCCATTCAATGTCAAGTAAGTTTACTTTATTTATAATTTGGACTTAAGAAAATTCCATTTTTATTGTGCATTTTGAGTTATTAATTGTTAACTTTTTACCTCTAGCGGTAAACATTGGGAGTTACTAGTTATTGTCCCCGGGACGTTCACTGTTTATTATCTAGATCCCGCGGGAAGTACATTAAACACTAAAATTGGACACGTAATGAGAATGCCATTATTCTGGTGAGAAATATTTCATTTTTGTATCTGTTAACATCTGTTATTACATTACTATTTACTTATGTAATTTACTGTGTTATATTAACATGTAGGGTTTAGATGCATTCAAAAAGGCTGGAGGAACGGTCCCAAGGAAAAAGAACCAGCCAATAAATTGGGAGAACGTACAAGTAAGTTCCCGACTCCAATGTATATATTATTGATGTGAATTGTGCTTAGTTGTATTATTTTGTATGTTTCAATTTATAGTGTGCTACACAAGACAATGGCTGGGTATGCGCATACTATGTGATGCGATTTATGCAGATGATTATCAAACATGCCGCATTGGAAATCGATTGCATACATGAGGTATTATATATAGTCTCATTAGTTAGTATGAAATATATCAATCTTATTTTTATATTATTACTTATATATATACATCATTCTCTTTGCAGGTGTTTAAAACTGACCACACTATAGGCAAATGCTTAAAAAATGTACATGCTCCATATACGAGGGAATCATTAAATGAAGTAAGAGAAGAATGGGCAAAAGCCATACAAGCAGTGGCAACTGTAAGATATAATTGGGATGTTGATAGTGATAATGAATGATACTTTGTAAATGAATATTTCTGAATGTTAATACATGTATTTGAATGTTTCTATATGTGTGAATGTGAGAATTGAATTGATGTCTGAATGTATGTACTTGTGTGAAATTTTGCTTATGACTTTTGCAGGTTTGCGGCCTGTTTGTAGGCTGATATCAATGTATGTCGTAAACCTGTAGTTCAGAAAACTGAACTGCAGGTTCTCATCCTGCTGACCAGCCACAGCAGGCCTGCAAACTGATATGAAAAAAATATATATATAAATAGGCGTCGGTTATTTATAACAAACCGTCAGCAAAGACCTACAACGTCGGTTATTTATAGATAACCGACGCCTTATCTGGCCAAAGCAGTCCTAGAAATGGCGTCGGATATTCGTATCGAACTGATGCCTATTTAAATTAGAGGCGTCGGTCTTTTGGTATATAACCAACGCCAAAATTGTTCGCGCCACAAAAATGGCGTCATTTAGGACACTTTATGCGTCGGTTATCTACTAAAAGACCGACGCTATAAGGAATATAGGCGTCGGTCCGTTAGTAAATAACCGACGCAGAAAGTGCCCTAGCTGACGCCGTTTTATGTGGCGCGAACCCTTTTGGCGTCAGTTATCTACTAAATGACCGACGATGATAGGTTAAATAGGCGTCGTTTAAACAACCGACGCCGAAGTGTTCGACCTTTAGCGGCGCCCACATAGGCGTCGGTCTAAAACCGACGCCAAATGGGGTTAAACGACTGACGCCAAAGGCCACTTCTGTAGTACTGGATTAACATAGCAAGGAACAATGATGTTCAATTGCATCATATTATGGTTCAACACGAGAAGATAGTGTGTCATTGTCACATTTAATCATTCAAGAGGGTTGATTACAATCTATCACCATCATTTCTTTACATAAGGGTTATGTGTAATAAGGTTTATCACATTAAAGTTACATATCCACTTACCATGGTGATTTATCAAATACGTTCATATGAGGGAAAAGGTAACACTACAAGTCAAATGCATTAAACCAAAGAATTCACATTATCAAAACCAACATATTATAATACAAGTTTCATTCTAAACCATTAAAAGTTGATGGATCAAATCTCAACCATTGGATTAGGTTCGTTATTCAAAACTAACAATTAGAGTGTAGGTCTAACCCTTGAATCATTTGACTCATAGGTTTAGGGTGTAAATGAAGAAACATTGAAAATCTAGATTCACCATCCATTGTGGTTTCTTGGACCACCATATATTGTGACACATTGCATCACCATTTAGTTGATAGGGTCAACACTACCATATTTTGTCTCCATCAGATGTTGTGCTAATGTCACCATCAATTCTTGCTAACTCTAGGGCACTAACCATCGATTGATGCACTTTCAAAGGAGTCCAAAACTGATCTAAGGTGTGACCATTGGTTGTAACCATTGCTCATAACCATCAACTATCAAGAAGACAAATCCATCGGTTCTAGTGTAAGGTCATTTGTCAGTTCATGTATAAAATGTAAATTAGACTAAAAACTCTAAGTATAAAATATAAAATGGAAATCTGTCTACTGAACTCAACCACGTAAGACTCTTCTCCAAGAGAGGGAGTAAACCCTAGGTGAAGGGAGCAAAAAAGATAAGTTCCTTGATATTTCAAGCAAGATTCACCATGGAAAACCATGGTTTTGTGCAGGAAGAAGGTAGGAGGAAGAAGAACAACAAAAGAAATGGAGAAAGAAGGACGATACTTACTAGTTTATGTCATAAGCAACAAGGATAGCTCCAAAAATCCTAGAAGAGAGCAAAATGAAACCCTAGCTATTTAACCAGGTAGGTCGGTTACCTTACTATTTCTTGGGAACTTTGTTCTGCATTAAGAAGGGGTAGATGAAGCTCGTGAGAGGAGGGAAGAGATAGGGAACCAAAGGTTTCTTTTGTGAACTAAAGAATAGGTATAAAAAGTTTATGAATAAGGAAAGATAGAAGCTTGAGGTATCCTAGTAGATGCCCATGTTTCCATGGCCTAGAGCTTCCACGAACATGCACGAAGAAGTTGAACGACTGATGGAGACCTTCTTGGCCATCCTTTGTTGGTTCTCTAGGCCAACCATTGGCCTCTAAGCGAAGGAACCATCAGTTCTTTGGAACCATAGTCACTTAAGTGGTGAACCATCGATTGACCACCTCTTTTAGGTGAACCATAATTCCAAGTGAACCAAAACTAGAAAACCATGGACCTACTTCCATCTAGGGATGACCATCGTTTGCACTCAAGGAGGGGGATTATCGATCCAAATCTTTTAAAGGTAAGTCACCCATGAAGGGGTAAAACCCTAAGTCACTATTAAAGAGAAACAACACCAAACCAATGTACAACTAGTAACCTTATGGTCCAAAAAGCTCAAGCATGATAATTGCAAATAAAGCCTTCGAGTTGGGTAAGTTGTAGAAAAGTCCAAAACCACGTAAAATTGCATAAATTGCACAAACAATATCCAAACCGGACCATATTCAAAACTTAAGCTTGTCACATGATACCAAAACATATCACAAGGTTAGATTAATATTTAAAGCACTAAATTATAGTAATTAAGTATGTTTTACACTTTAAGCATGGTCAAGGGTCTTCAAATAATTTATCTATATGTGACTTGTTAATTTGCTTAACTACACTTTGTTCTTCTTTTAAAAACTATGTAGGACTCTTAGTTCCATAATGTGCAAATGGCCGTTTGAGAGCATGGAAGCTAGGGTTCCCCACGGAGGTAGCGGCGATTATGCAGGCAATCGCAGGTTCCACACAGACAATGGCGATGTAGACCCGGCCACGACTGCAAGCTCCTCCAGCTTGATCGATCTGGGCTCGATGGGGTTGTCCCTCAACTTTGCCACCTATGGCCAGCAGTCCCCAAGTTGCGTGAGAGGAAAATCACCAGCCGCAGGCTCTCCCTCCATGGACATCGACCGACAGGACAGCACCGCCCAGTTTCCTCCTATCTCCGACCAGGACCATCAGTGCCCGCCCCCCCAAGGTTCGCCTAAGGCCTCCTACAAGGATTCCTTGGGACAAGGATAGTGAGACAATCCCTACAACTTCATTCACATTGAAGAAAATGAAAATAACATTATGCTACAGCCTTCCGACATTGAAGTCTCGACAAAACAAGGCTTTCTTGCCTTTCGCCTACGGCAGGAAGCTTTAGAGGAATTGCTGAAACCTTGGCAGTACACGGTCATTGTTAAACTCCTATCTCGTGAAATAGGATATCTGACACTTAGGGACATAATCAAATCACTGTGGAAGTCAGTGGGCAGCTTCAATCTGATCGACGTGGCCAACGACAACTACATCGTCCAATTAGAAGCCGAGGATGACTATATCAACGCTCTTCCTGGAGGGCCATGGCCCATCTTCGGCTCTTATCTAACAGTCTAGAGATGGTCATCGGCGTTCTCACTGGACATGTCTTCTCCACCAAGCATTTTGGCTTGGGTTTGCATACCCAATATGCCTATCCATCTATACCAGGAAGTCTTGCTTAGAGAGATCGGCAACCAACTGGGGAAGACTATCAAAGTTTATTTGAACATGACACTCCAGAGAAGAGGTCACTTTTCAAGAATCGCAGTGGAACTAAACATGGTGACCCTGCTGATTCTAGTGATCTGGGTGGATGGCATCTGATACAATGTGGAGTACAAGAACATCCAGTATATTTGCCTTTATTGTGGAAGAGCAGCTCACATAGAGAAAGACTGCATGAAGAAACTAGAAGAGTAAAATGCCACAAGGCGCACATGCATAGATGCCAGATCGCTCATCCCTCCCACATCACAACGCATGGAAGGATACACCGAGGACATTCATGCTAAATTAATACAATGTAAACCTAGAAAATCCCAATCAATGGCTTCACAATAGAGGACATCCTAGGGGCAAAACCACTTCAAAGGCCTTAAGGAGGGCCTAGGAGATGACAAGGAAGTTCAGGAAATCATTGACGTGGACAACATAGCATCATGAGTCACTCGAGTTAACGACATCGACTAGAACCAAAGGAAAATAAACAACAATCTTCGATGCCCTCACAAATCACCAAGCAGACAAGGAAGTACCACCCCAAACCCCTATACCCCCTCTGGTACCTACGGTTAATGCAAACCACACCGCAACGAAACCCTCTGGAGATGAGGTGCTTGAAGGAAGATCTCCTCAACCACACCCTTTCGTCACTACCCAGTTCAACATGGTTGACCATGGCATGTCATACACGAAATATAGAAGCCCAACCAAATCTACCGTGGGCATCCACCTTAGGAACAAGAAGGTGGTTAATGCCAGAGACCCGGGACAGGCGTCAATGAGAAAGAGGGGGAAACAATCCCACCTCCAAGACCTAAAGAAGAAGGCACATGAAATGGGATCGTCGACACATGAAGAAGTTGCCCAATGAAGATCATGAGTTGGAATGTTTAGGGTATCTGTGACGAAGATACCCAGAACAACTTAAAGAATCTTGTCACCCGCTATCAAGTTTCAGTGATGGGAGTGTATGAACCCCGTTGTAGTGGAAACAAGGCCGTCTCCATCATCAAGAGGCTAGATTTCTCCCAATCCCACAGGGTGGAGGCCGTAGGCTTCACCGGCGGGATCTGGGTCCTCTGGAAGTCCAACGTTCATCTTGAAGTTCTTCTCTCTCAAAAAAAATTCATCCACTGTTGTGTTGACAACAAACTCCTCTACACCTTTGTGTATGGAGGAACGACCAGGGGAAGCAGGAAGTTCCTTTGGCATCATCTCAATCGTCTAGCTTCTACAATCAGCACACCAGGGATCATGGTGGGTGACTTTAATGTAGTCATGTTTCAATCGGAAAAGTTTGGAAGTGACTCATTTGACAAGGCAAACAACCAGGACTTCACCGACACAGCCATCTCATGCAACCTCCACAACCTTCCCACTTGCGGCCCTCGTACCACCTTCAAGAGGGGCCTCCTCTATGAGAAATTGGACAGAGCACTAGGAAACAATGCCTTGCTTGAGTTGGGATCGCCCATGTCAGTGATGGTCCTTGAGAGGAACAACTCTGACCATGCCCCTCTCCTTGTCACTCTTCCCTGCTCACACAACAAGCGACACGCCTTCCATGGAATAGTCGCTAGTTGGAACGAGATGGATGGCTTCGAGAACTTTATCCGAGATAATTGGGACCCCTCCGCCTCTTTTACAAAAGCGGGCTCAAACTTTCTTCAGGAAGCAGTGACGTGGACAACAAAAAAAATGAAAGAAGAAAGGCGTACAAAAGACCGGATCGGAAACCTGATCCGATGGAACCAGCTACAACATGCCATATGTTTTGACTTTAACCTAGCCAAAGACACTACAGACCTCCAACACAAGCTTGAAGAGATCTTAAAACAGGAAGAAATCAATTGGCAACACAAATCTAGGTGTACGTGGATAAAGTTGGGTGACAACAACACTAAGTTCTTCCACTCCATCGTCAAGTCTCAACACAATAAGAACAAGATTACCCATCTGAAGGACTCGTGTGGCACATGGGTTGAAGAAGGTGATGATCTCAATAATCTTATTCTCTCCTTCTTCTCTGATGTCTACCAGGAAAAAAACAATGAGAGGCGCTGCCAAGCTAGTGAGTCCTTCATCTGGAGCTACTCCCCCCTCAGTGAGGAATAAAAGGCAACACTTGTATAACACCCAGAAAAGGAGGAGATCCACGTCACCCTCACATCCATGGCACCCCTAAAAGCACATGGGCCTGATGGCATTGGTGCCTCCTTCATCCAGAAGAACTGGCCCCTTCTTCAACAACAACTATGCTCCCTCATTCAGGGCCCCTTCACCGACCACCCTTTTAAAGCTAGCATTGTCGACTCAAATCTGATTCTGATTCCCAAAGTGCAGGAACTGGAGACCTGCTCACAACTGAGTCTGATTTCTTTAAACAATGTATGCTCAAAAATTTTGTCCAAAGTCATAACCAACAAATTAAAGCCTTATCTCCCTTTTTGGATCTCACCTCACCAATCTAGCTTCGTATCGGGGCATAAATTGGGGAAAATTGTGTCCTTGTACTTGTATAAGAAACCATCCACTCTATGGAATCTAAACAATGCTGGAAACACTATTGTGCTATGAAGCTCGACCTTATGAATACCTTTGGCAAGCTAAGTTGGCCCTTCATAGCTGACACGCTAGCAAGAATGCACATCTCGAACAATCTGGTTCAAATCATCATGCATATTATCACATCGGGCACGACCTCTATTCTTTGGAACGGTGAAACTATTGGCTCATTCAAACCATCATGTGGTGTGAACTAGGGGGACCCCCTTTCACCCTACCTCTTCATTTTATGCTTCGAGCACCTCAGCCAACTGATCCAAGAGGAAGTACCTTTAGGCCATTGGAAACCCATTCTTCTGACAAGACAAAAACTTTTATTTACCCATGCATGTTTTGTAGATGACATCCTACTCTTTGGGGAAGCCACTGTGCACTAGGAAAATGCAATCACAAGCTGTCTTACACGTTTCAGTCAAGCCTCAGGCCAATTCCTCTCTCATGGAAAATCTTCGGTCTTTTTCTCCTCAAACACTCCTTGTCCCCTCCAGGCAGGAGTTTGTAGGGCCTTGGACATCAAGGAAACATCCACCCTGGGGCAACACCTAGGAATCCCTATCATCCACAAAAGGAAAAGTAAATCCCACTACCAATTTCTTGTGAATAGAATGTTCAACTAGATCAACTATTGGCAAAATAGATTCCTCTCCTTGGCAGGCAGAATCACTCTTTTCAAATTTGTGTTATCCTCCCAAAGTTACTATATGATGCAATCCACGTTCCTACCTGCATCCACGACAGACATAATTGACCAACTAACTAGAAATTTCATATGGAGTGGAACAAACAGTTCGAAAAAGTTGCATCTCGTTTCATGGAACCAGGTCATCAAACCTCCACATAGAGGAGGCCTCGGGGTGAAGCGAGCAGTAGGATTCAACAAGGCTCTCTTGGAAAAACTCGCATGGGAGTACATTCAATTCTCACATTCACACATGTAGAAACATTCAAATACATGTAGAAACATTCAGGCATGTATAAACATTCAGAAATATTCATTTACAAAATATCATTCAACATCGCTATCAGCATCCCGATTATATCTTACAATCGCCACTACTTGTATGGCTTTTTCCCATTCTTCTCTTACTTCATTTAATGCTTCCATCGTATATGGAGCATGTACATTTTTTAAGCGTTTACCTATAGTGTGGTCAGTTTTAAACACCTGCAAAGAGAATGATGTATATATATAAGTAATAATATAAAAATAAGATTGATATATTTCATACTAACTAATGAGACTATATATAATACCTCATGTATGGTATTAATATCCAATGCGGCATGTCAGATAATCATCTGCATAAATCGCATCACATAGTATGTGCATGCCCAGCCGTTGTCTTGTGTAGCGCACTATAAATTGAAACATACAAAATATTAAAAAATACAACTAAGCACAGTTCATATAAATAATATATACATTGGAGTCGAGAACTTACTTATATGTTCTCCCAAATTATTGGTTGGTTCTTTCTCCTTGGGACATTTCCTCCAACATTTTTGAATGCATCTAAACCCCTACATGTTAATGTAACACAGTAAATTGCATAATTAAATAGTAATGTAATAACAAATGTTAACAAATATAAAAATGAAATATTTCTCACCAGAATAATGGCATTCTCATTACGTGTCCAATTTTAGTGTTCAATGTACTTCCTGCAGGATCTAGATAATAAAAAGTGAACGTCCCGGGGACAATAACTAGTAACTCCCAATGTCTACCTCTAGAGGTAAAAAAGTTAAAAATTAATAACTCAAAATGCACAATAAAAATGGAATTTTCTTAAGTCCAAATTATAAATAAAGTAAACTTACTTGACATTGAATGGAGCTATTATTATCGTCTTCTTTTGCTGACCAAAAATTGTAAAAGCATCTATACAATATTGTTGAACACTATTAGGGTCTTTAGCTACCATACTAATCAATGATGGAATCAAAAATCCCACATGATTAAATGCAAATTGTTTGCATTGATCTTCGACTAAGTAGCTGCAAAACATGTATTACGTATGCATTAATATATAAAAAACCAGATCACCAGATCTTACACAAGGTATATGGATGTATAAACAAGATCTCACCTTATCCATGTCTCTATCATTGATGTATTCAACCAATCATACATAAACAACTCAATAATATCTTGTATAAATAAAGCGCTATTGTACAATTGACCTGCATAATCTGCTTCTTAAGAAACAATTATAGGGCAATGTATATTATGTGCCCATAGCCAAAATGACATTCCCCTACAAGAAGGACCTAACGAGTATTTTAGGTCAGTTGGAACCCAACTTGGTAATGCAGGAAGTGGAGGTGGAGGCCTAGGTGCTCCGGGTGTCTTCTTTTTAACCTGTATATATAATTTCAGATCAGTTGACCTCATATATACACATTAACAATCTAAAGTAATGTAAATTTATCTTACAATTTTAGTAGTGTAGACGACATCTGCTTTGGGCCACAATATCACCCCGCCTTCTGCCTCAGCAAGTGTATTAATATCCAGGTGGGGATATGGCAATGTAGCTTCCCTCCAATCGGGTAACACACATATTAGGGTCACACGAACATAGCCCTGTGGCATTGGAGTCCCGTGAAACATTGCCCCAGGAAGGGACGGGTAAGCCTGCGCCTCTACAACAACATTGTCTTGCATTCTTAAGCGGCATGGCTTCAATGCCTACAAATTTACATAAAGAATATTATACATATATACATATCATCTTGAAAAGACTAGCTACAATGTCATAAACAATACTTACAACAGACGTGTTAGGTGGTGGGTCTACATGATTACTTATAGTCTGTACATCAGGAGAAGAGTGGGTCGCCATAGGCTGATTGGAAGCCTGAGATGCCTGCCACCGCAACAATTCTTCCTTGACCTTCTCAGCAACTATATCATTGACCTTCTTGGCAACTATATCCTCGACTCTCTTATTGTCCTATACATGGATAAAAGAAACATTAGCTTCTTATTATTGAATTCCCTTTTGCAGTAACATTCAAGAAAACGAATAGGTTACCTCTTCTTGTGAAAGTCCCTCTCTGGGTTTGCGCTGGGATGGCCCAAAGAATGGTTTGATGCCCACACCAGTGCCTGCACCCCTAACACATCTAGGATGCTCTGGGTTACCCAGAGCAACTGTAAATTCATCCCTTGTGCCCTGAGGGATTAATGTGCCTTGTTTCCTCTGCTCGTGCAGCTCCCGCTAATCACCATCAACATAAATTGGTAAGTTAACACCACAAATAATCAATATTCAAACGATTGCTCTAAGATTTGTATTTTACCATTTTCACAGCCACCTCAGCAATTACAGGCTTCTTTGTTTCACCCTTCTTGTTTTGCCTCCCAGCTATCCAGATATCATGGCGAGGCATGGGTGTGGCAGACTCCTGAGTAGCAGCAGACTCCTGAGTAGCAGCAGACTCTACCTGTAGTCTTTGGTGAATGCTTGCATAGCCCTTTGGACCCATAGTGTGGTCATGCACATTCAGTGCACGCCTTGCTTTTTGCGCCTCACTGAGGGCCTAGTTAGTATGCACATTAATGATTTGGTTAGTAGCACTAAATGTTAATATTGAATAGGTGAATACAACGTATATTAATTAAATTGGGAGTGACGCCTAATACCTTGAATTCTTCAGATTTTCTTGAAGCAACAAAATTGTCCCAATCTTCTTTGTCCAAGAAGTTCCAATGTTCAAGGGCTAACTTCTTCTTCTTATCACCATCTTTTATGTATTCTCTGTTGAGATTTGTCCTATAGTTCCTAAGAATCTTTCCAACACGTTGCATCACGCTTTTACGATGCATCTTCTCATCCAATGCAAATAGATTCTGTAAAATAGAATTGTTATTAACTAGTATCCAAAAATAGAATTGCAAGTAATAGAATTTGTAATCTACAAAATAGAATTGCAAATAATAATAAATCACGCATAAATCCTTCCATATCAAGTCTTTCTTCTCCTGAGGAACTTTATGCCAATTATCATACTTAACACCACAATGGCTTCGAGTGACAAACCCAAGATAGTTTACAAAATTATTGCGGTTCACTCCAACTGCATTTCCTCCATTATCAAACTCCACAACCAATTTGGATCCACTGCCACTTAGCGCTATTAACTTGTTCAACAGAGTGATGCCCCTTTTCTTGTTAACTTTTTGGTGATGTGCATCAAGTTCCTACAGTGCTTCAGTGGGTACATGTGCATCATCAACCTAAAATTTGACAAAAATAAACACACCGAATTAGCCCAATATAGAAATATGGGATATATGACATAACTAGAAGATAATGAATTTTATAGAAATACAGAATATGTTTTTAGAACTTACATTGGTATCCTCACCATGCTCATCATGGACAACATGCTCATCATGGACTTCATGCTCATCATGGACATCATGCTCATCATGGTCAGCCATCTGAAAATGTCACTAAAAAGGCAAACATTTAGCATTTGTATTAACTAGAAAAAGGCAAACATTTAGCATTTGTATTAACTAGAAAAAGCCAAACATTTAGAATTTCTATTAACTAGAAGATAATGAAAAATAAAATCTGAAAATGATATTGATATTAAAAAAGCAAACACTTAGCTTCAATAAAAAAATATGAACATACATGCCTATAAAATTGTGATCTTTTACCAATTAACAATCGTTCATTGTGATCTTCGCGCACATATAATTCATCATTAGCTTCAATATTTTGTGGAGTTGGCAACCCAACTGAGAATGGACTGGAGTCATCATACTTATCATAGTACTCTTTTTCATCTATAGGATCTTCAACGAACTGTCTTTTACCATGAAGAACAACTGACAATTTATCATTTGCAGGATCATCGATATAGAATATTTGTTTCGCCTGTGATGCCAATATGAATGGTTCACCAAAGTGAAACCCAATTCATCCACTATAACTCCTTTGGTGTTATCAACCCAATTACATTTAAAGAGCAGAATTCTGAAATCTATGTAGTCAAACTCGCATATGTCTTAAATGACACCGTAATATGACATTTTAGCTTCACATGGACTCTTATCCTTTGCACTTGCAAAATACATAGTCGACGCTTGAAGAGTGACCCCACTGTTTTGGATGACACTCTTATCATCTTGGCGCTTTGTGTAATATGTGAACCCATTAATGTCAAACCCTTCATAAGACATAACATTCGGTTTTGGTTTAAAGGTGAGGCATTTGATAGTTTCTGTAATATCATTTGGTGTTTGAGATAGTTGATGTAAGACTTTATCTTCAAACCACTTACTAAAAGTCTTATTATGCTCTCTAGTAAGCCACATTGAACTTGCTCGAGGATGTTGTCTCTTGATGAAATTGGTATGTTCCTCGATATAAACACTCACTTCGTCCATGTTGTGTAAAATATACAAGTGAGCTTGTTCCAACTGCTCATGGCTGATTACTTTCACCCGTGATCTGAAAATTCCTTTGCCCTCCTCAATATTCTTGTCATTAACAGGAGTGTTATTACCACTCACAAAGTCATTGCAAAAATCCATAACCTCTATCGCCACATAACCTTCAATAATACTCCCTTCAGGACGATAACGGTTTCAAACATCACCTTTAAAAATGCTTATGTATCGTTCAAAGGGATACATCCAATGCAAGAAAATTGGTCCCAACATTTTCACTTCCCTAGTCAAGTGGACAACAAGATGTACCATGATATCAAAGAACGAAGGAGGGAAATAAATCTCAAGCTGACATAGGGTAACAACCACTTCTCTTTGCAAATTATCGAGAGTATCAGGGTCAATAACTTTGCTGCATAGACTGTTGAAAAAGAAACAAAGTCTGGTGATTGCAAACCTTACATGCTTCGGCAATATAGATCAAATTTCCACGGGCAATATTTGTTGCATTAGAGTGTGACAATCATGAGATTTAAGACCTATCAACTTCAGATCTTTCATTGATACCAATCTACAGATGTTGGATGAGTAACCACGTGGCACCTTAATATTTACCAAGCATTCACAAAAAGCTTTCTTCTCCTTTCTAGACAAAATGTAACAAGCGGGAGGTAAGTATGTTCTTTTATTACCCATTTCACGTAATTCTGTTAATTCTGACCTTATTCCCATTTCACGTAGGTCCAGTCTGGATTTTATCCCATCTTTAGTCCTACCTGATATATTTAACAGAGTACCAATGATGCTATCACAGACATTTTTCTCAACGTGCATTAGATTGATACAATGTCTGACTGTCAAAGAACTCCAATAAGGAAGATCCCAAAATATTGACTTCTTCTTGAATGAAGAATTGTCACTCCGTGTAGCCATACGACATTGTGATTTCTTACCAAATTCATTGATAATGTCTTTTACTCTTTCATAAACAACATCCCCTGGTATAGGTTTAGGTGCACTCTGTTCATCATTCCATCCATTGAATGCTTTGCGCTTCCTACGATACGGATGGAATTTTGAAAGAAACCTTTGATGACCAAGATATATAGTCTTGCCGCCATGTTTTAGTCTTATTGAATCAGTGTTTTCTTCAAATATAGGACACGCTTTAGATCCTTTGACACTATATCCAAACAAATTCCCATATGCTGGAAAGTCATTAATAGTGCAAAACAACATAGCATGCAAATGAAATGCCTCTCTTCTTGAAGCATCATAGGTCATCACACCTTCAGCCCAAAGTTTCTTTAAGTCATCAATCAGAGGTTCAAGATAAACATCGATATCATTTTCGGGTTGTTTAGGGCCTGATATCAACAATGACAGCATAACGTACTTATTTTTCATACACAGCCAGGGAGGAAGATTGTATATAACAAGCATGACTGGTCAAGTGCTATGTTGGCTGCTCAATGTCCCGTACAGATTCATCCCATCTGTACAAAGCCCAAGTCTTAGATTCCTATCTTCTTCACCAAATTTGGGGTACAATAGATCAATCTTCTTCCACTGTGGGGAATCATACGCATGTCGTAGGATCCCATCATTATTTTTCTTAACATATGCATGCCACCTCAAATTCCTCGCATCTTTCGGATTTGCAAACAAGCGTTGAAACTGTGATATTATAGGTAGATACCACAACACCTTTGTAGGAGAACCAGTTTTGGACTCCCCCGAAGTCGTCAATTTATACCGTGATGCACCACATTTTGGACAATCTTTCAAATCTACATAGTCCTTTTGAAATAATACACAATCATTCAGGCATGTGTGTATCTTCTTGGCCTCCATTCCCATTGGGGAACAACATTTTCTTTAGCCGGTATGTTGAGATTGGCAGCTCGTTTCCTTCAGGAAGCAGTTCTTTCAACAAAGTCAATAATGAAGTGAAGCTTTTGTCGCTCCATCTATTGTTAGCTTTCAACTTATACAATCTCAACACAGCGCTAAGCTTTGTAAACTTAGCACAACCTGTGTATAATGGTATCTCAACATCATGCAC
This sequence comes from Alisma plantago-aquatica, assembly GCA_963693085.1. NCBI lineage: Eukaryota > Viridiplantae > Streptophyta > Magnoliopsida > Alismatales > Alismataceae > Alisma > Alisma plantago-aquatica. Next base: position 312,932,164 of record OY856415.1, on the reverse strand, counting down.
AATGTTTCTAAAGATAGGAGGTGCATCGGTGTGCTCTACCCTACAACTATCCAGCATCGCATCAATGATGTCTACTGGAACTGGTTCATTCACATCTACGTCATCGGAGGCAATTTCTTCTTCCATCCAAGCACTGCTATCGACATCTACTAGTTTCGAGTTTGAAATCTCTCCATGTCAGTGCCATTCTGTATAGCCTTGTACAATCCCGTTGCACATGACATGACTTTTGATTTCCTCACCAGTGCTGACTTTCAAGTTGTTACCGCAATGCCTACATGGACAGTAGAACCTATATGTGGGTTTTTTCCTATGTTCCTCGACAAATCTAATAAGCTAATCCAGACCAGATATAAACTCTGGGGTGCAGCGATTGCGAATGGACATCCATGATCTATCCATTCTATGATCAAAGAGAAAACAAGTATATATTAGGACAAGATTAGGGTATACACTTACATCCTATCCAAGATTTACTCCTATTATCTACAATGAAGCCAGACTCCATACAAACAATATATAATTTAGTGATTGTTCATTCTAATTTATACCAATGTACAAGTAATATAAAGAACAATGATTGTTCACTTTCTAGGCCAACAAACACATGTGATGTCATTCTTATATATAATAAATGTGTACCACGTATCCCATCCTTGAACACCTAATCTCACTAGTAACTGTATAATGTGTATTGGGTTTTCAAAAAAAATTCAGTAGCATTTCCCCGTTGTTCTCTAAGTACATACATACTTAGAGAACAAATGAGGAAATGCTACCGAAATTTTCTCGAAAACCCAATACACATTATACACTTACGTCCTAAGTGAGATTAGGTGTTCAAGAACAGTCCCAAACCAGGGACTCTCCAAGATTTACTCGTAATGAGTAAATCTTGGATGGGTTTCTAGGCCAACAAACACAATAATAGATATGTACATGTTAGGGTTTCATCACAATTGATGTTAGGGTTTCATCAATGTTAGGGTTTAATCAAATCAAATTAGGATGCTAGAATGGACAAGTTTAAATCTTATTTCAACATGCATCAAAATTTACTGAATTAGGTCAAACATTAGGATTAGAAGCACAAATATATGCAAGAAAAAGATTTGTTCGTATCCTAGAATTTACATAAAGCATTACATATAGATTTGTTCATATCCTTACCAACAGCAAACACGACCGTGGCTGTGTTGGCCTACCACGGCCGTACTGGACAGTACGGCCGTGCTGCCCAGCACGGCCGTGGTAGGCCAACACAGCCACATCCGTGTTTGCTGTAGGTAAAGAGCTAGGAAGAAGGAAGAACAGAGGCTACGACTACTACCTGGAGGCTATGACGGGCAGCAAGCAGGCAGGCAGCACCGCAGGGAGGATGGTGGCGAGCACGGAGCAGGCAGCGGCAATGGCAAGGAGGACAGCGGCGACGACAAGGAAGGACGGTGGGTGGCGGCAAGGAAGAAGACGGCGGCCGGCGGCAAAGAGGGCGGCGGAGGCGACGCAGAGCAGCAAGCAGCGGCGTCCGGCGTCGACGACGAGCAAACAATGGCGTCCGGCGTCGGCGGCGAGCGACAACAGCAGGTGGCGAGCAGCACTGGGCGGGCGGGTGGCGACGCAGCAAGAGCATAGGGGTGGAACAGTTGCTTCGCGATGAAATAGAAGAAAGGGGAACAGTGGCCGTTCGAGGGTTTATTAAGTGGGTATTCGGCATCGGTTATAACATAAAATTGACACCTAAATTCTTCGGTGTTGGTTCTACTTAAACAACTGACGACCAATCAGACAAATTTTTCCCTAAATAATTTCACGGGAACTATTATCGGCGTCGGTTATCAAAGGATAACCAAACCTAAGCTGGAACTTTTTGTGCAAATTTTCATCTTCTATAGGCGTCGGTTTGATGCTAAAAAACCGACGTTCTATTTGACACTTTGGGGCCAAATTGTTTTCGCTCAAAAATTGGATTTTGCGGGCGATTTTAGGCGTCGGTTTTGTGTTACCCAGCCAACGGTGAATACAAAGCGATACTCGTGTCTCGACTATAGACGTCGGATGACCTACATCACCTACGTTGAATGTTATAGGCGTTGGATTTCCTAAATAACCGACGCCCAGAAAAGTGACATTGAATGTTGTTTCTGTACTAGTGGGACTGGGGGTAGGTTTTAGGGTATTGAGATCTAGCCTTAGCCATGGTCGCCGGAGTGAGAAGGCTATCCAAGGGACACATTTTGGCAGCAAAATGGTGCATGAAAGGTGGTCAAACTTGGGTTTGATGGTCTTGAATTCATGAGAGGAGCGATTCTATCTGCTCATATTTTCAAACTGAGGTCGTGAGCGGGAGATCTAATATCTTGGTCTCATTTACTCGTACCCGCTGATTGCGGGAGGTAGGAGACAATCAAATGGGTGTTGGATCCAACCCAGATCTGTGGGAAGGATATACAAGGGCTGAGACTCACCTCTGTTCCCTTTCCATGGATCACTGAATTGGACAAGTCAAAAAAAGGAGCAAATAAAAGGAAATAAAAGGATTATCAATACATTAAATTCAACAATTCCTAGGAAACCGTAGGAATGTCCAATTGCCATAAAATTTAGATCATAGGTTCAAAGTAATGTGAAGAACATCTAGAAAACGTTTGAGAATGAAAAGATAAAGTGTAGTTGACCAATTTGCTTCTTTAGTCAAAGTGATGAATTAATCAAATTTGTGGGTTTATAATGTGTATAAAGTTCACATTGATCAACATATTTCAAATCTGAGTCTCAACATTGGTTTAGAGTCCAAGAAAAATATATTGGGGTCTAGAGTGAACATAATAGGGGTAAACTTATAATTACTTCAAACTTATGCTAAAAAATCCACTTTGTCGCATCCTTCCCTCCTTAAAAAGAAATTGTCCCCAAAATTCATAAGCATACTCAAAATTGGGACTATCTAAATTCAGATCATATCCTCAAATACTAGAACATTCTCAACTATATAATAAAAATCTTGTCCTCAAAGTTCAAATAGTCCAATAATCATAATTGAGATTCCTTGTTTCATATCATATAACTTGGTACCAACATCGTTTTATCATCTAGAAATTGAGTTTCAAGGTCAATGCATATATTGTCCAAAGTCATAATATGAGTCGCAAATATGGAAAGAATCCTCTTGATTACAAATTTGAAGGAATCATATTTTTGGTCAAACAAGTAGATTTATTGTATCAAGTTTACACGGTGACATTCAATCCCAATATCTCAGGGTCTCAGCTTCTACATTGGCCTAGGTGGGTGTTATGTCCATGATTTGAGATTTCATATTTCAACATTTAGAGACAACATCATACTTTCAATATCATGATTTTGAGCTCAAAATCAATGGGAGATCCCACCCTAGTCCTAATGATAGCTAAACCCTAAGTCATAAATCGAGAGGGTCAAAATAGTCATCATTTCAAAAATTTCAAAATTTGGGGTTTTGAAGTCATTAGTCATATTGTGGGTGATATCAAGATCCACGTGGTTGATTCTAATAATGTTTCAAGATTTTGTACATCCATATTGAGAGTTGAGCTTTAAACATCAAGATCATATGTAAAAATATTCCAAAGCTAGGGTTTAGATTCCTATTTAGACCTTAGGGGAGATCACTCATCTGTATTCAATTTGAGCACCAATATTCAAGCAGTATTCAAGCAACATAAGATTTCATTATCATTGTATCCAAGGTTGATGAATGATCTAGACCTTAATCTATCTAGGAGTCAACCAAAAGCTATAGTCAACATTTTCATATATCAAGGTAATTATCAATATTCAAGATCGAGTGTCAACAATGGTTTTAACCTATTAGGCTTAGGTCAACCAATCAAAATTTGGTGAAAGGATATACCTTTCTGATCTCTAAATAATCAACAAGGTGAAAACTTAGAGGTAGTCATAAAAGGAATGTGACCTAGGTTAGGGGAGTCATAAGTCAACTATAACCATAATCTAGCACATTACCTACATTAGTCATTATCCATTGAGCTTATTCAAATAGGTAGAGTATCAATGATAAAATCATATTCTACAAGGTCATAAGGTCAAAATTCCAGATCATAATAGGCAATAATGTCAAGATTTTACAAAGTCAAGGTAATAGTTGCATTCCTTTCCTTTCACGATCATAGTGATATAATTTGAAAATTGGTACATGATTTAAGTCCATGCTCATCATATCAAAATCGAGTTTACAAAAGGAATCAACTGCTTTTGGCATCGTACTCTTACATCATGATTTTGAGAGTCATAATACTTAATACTTGATGGGGTAGTCATGATGTGTATCAAAAATAGGATAAGAGTTTGCTTAACTATGTTTTGAGGTATAGTCAACAATAGGATAACACATAACAAATCAAATAGGGACCTTATCAAGAACAAGGTATAAATCCTTCTTATTTCACCAAATCGAGATTTACCTCAAACACCAAAAACATGTAATCAGGTTTTGGGTAAATTGGGTCTTCATGATATTAGGGGTCATACATGAGCATTTGATTTCAAGCTTAATTGATCAAAATTGAGTTCTGAAATTTAAGGTCAGATCATGGTATCAACTTTCAAAATTTTGTGATGTTCATTTTTCCAATGCATAAGCTACCCATAATCGAGTAATCATGTGGTTAAAGGTCACAAGACAAGGACCACATGATGCGATGAGAAAACTGCCTAATCATCATCTACTTGGGTGGCTTAGGGTAGTCCTTAAAGAAGAGATGAGATGCAAGAAGACTCTCTAGGGTTTCACAAGAGAACCTTTAGGTCCAATTTTGGATCAATTAAGGCCAGGTAGAGCGGGGGATCTCAACCACCATGAAGATGGATAGGAGAAATTATGCTAGGACCCCGAGCCTAGACACCTCCATTTTCACCATTATAGACTTTAGGGTTTCTTGGGTGTAAGAGACTTGAGAAACTATATACTTAAAGTATATGGGAGTGTGTAAGCTCTGATACCAACTGTCACGGAACCATTCTTACCCCAAACCCAGTCACATTGCCTAGATAGTAGAAAAAGGATTGAAGCACCCATTCCTGAGTGGTCTGATAGGATCTAACAGACTGGCATATACAATAAGAAATAATATTTCAAAAACCAGGAAATTTAAAGAACAACTAACCCAATGTTGGAGATATTGTAGATCAATCTTTTTCATCAGAGTATATGAGTGTAGAAGTGATATAGTCAAGATTCCAATGTTTGCCTAAAATCAAAATCAAGACACAAAGTCAATGCAATTGCACGGTATGCTATATAAAAATAAGTAAAATAGTTTATAATAAAATTAGTGTACCTGGAGGGACTTATATTTCAAAAGTATAATGAGCAATTTGAAAAACCAAAAGTTATTTGACAAGATTTTCAAATGATTTGATTTTTATTATGAGTTCCCATAATGATGTAATCAATAAGCATGCTTATAGATTTTGTGTGACCCTATTACCCCAACGCAATGGGGTTGTCACTAGGATCCCTCTCACCATAGGAGATAGGAGGTCAATGTACAAGTCCACCTCTAAATGAGGGGTTTCTTGCACTCAATAACAACATTGTCATCATCATCATCATCATTATCAATATACGAGCAGTCATAATCGGCATGTCATTTATGTTTTCTAGTTTGTCTCAAAATATAATATAAGAAATATGAAATCCAAATCAATAGGGAACAATAGCTCAACCAAGTATATATATAAGTACACAATCAAGAGATACATAAAAAGTATCTTCATTACAACCAAAGAGAAGGTATAATAGCTTACCTTTCACTGACGATTTCAAGTATAATCAATATCTGAATCAATAGGTCAACCCTTTGAGTCAGATCCTAAATCATCAAGATTGGATCAAGGTTCAAGATCATGATGTTTAGAATATCATGTTTCAATAGTAGATATTAGGATTACACTTTTCCTATGTCAACCTTAGGGTTAGGTCATCAACATTATTTCAAAATGTCTAACAATTATTCAAGTACCAAGCATGTTTCATGAATGGATAACCTACCTAGGTATTTTCAGGAACACATGTCAACCCTAAATATTATCATCTTTATCCAAGTCATCATCAAATTTCTAGTTCATCATCGTGATACTTAGTATAATTCGAATTCAAGATCAGATTGATGGGTCAAAAGTACATCAAGCGTTTTGCAATATTAAGATCAATATCAAGATTACTCATTATTCATAAAGATTATAATCAAGATTAAATCAAGTAAATAGATCTAGATCACTAATGATTCATTTTCAAAAGTAGATGATTCAACTAGATTTTATATAGGTTACAAGATAATCATCAGGGTCTAAATCTAGGGTTCCCAAAGATTAAACATCATTGTTGAATCATTAGACAAATTAAAAACACAAAGGAATAAGATCTATGTATATCAGTAAGAAAAGTCTAGAATCATAATTTAAAATCATTTTTAATGGGTTCATTGGATTTTCCTGATCAAAATCGACTATTTACTTGTAATTTCTGGAGCTAGGATGCATTAGATATGAATTTTGCAAGATCATTCCATCTATTTGATTTTTGAGCAGAGAGGGAGCAAAAATAACTTTAATTAGGAAAAGAGGAGTCATTTGATGTATAAAGGACAGCTAAGATTTGTCCACATGGGTGAGTCAGCTATCTCAAACCATGTTCTGGTTCTATCACCAATTAACTGGTTCAACGCTTGATTGATCGATTCGACCGTGGCTTACCGGTTCAATTGATCTGGTGGCTTTCTCTTTGGACCGACCGGTTTAGGCCTTGTTGTCCCTCACGTAGGCTCTCACAAGAGCCATGAAAGTAGGGCGGTGGGCTCACTGGAGTGGGGAATGTCTGGGAGTAGGAAAGGGTAAAGGAGGCGGCTGAGGTGTCGGCCGAGCTTGCCTCGACCCCGCGAACCCGATGGGGGCCAGAGAAAGAGGAGAGGGGGGCGAGTAGCAGGATCGCCCAAGACGGCCGTGCGGTGGTGCTGCTTCTACAACAGGTGGAAGGCAAGGAAAATTGGGGGCTAACCTAGCTGTGGGAGAGCATAAAAGCAAGGGTTCTCATGATGGGTAGTGGCACTAGTGCATTGGGGGGGGGGGGGTTATATAGGACTGGGGGGTAGGTTTTAGGGCAAATAGAGATCTAGCCCTTAGCCATTACCACTGGAGTGAGAAGGATAGCCAAGGGAAATGTTTTGGAAGTGAAATGGTGCATGAAAGGTGGTTTAATGGGTTCAAATTTATGAGAGTAGTGATTCTATCTACTCATATTTTCAAATCGGGGTCGTCAGCGGGAGATCTCATATCTCGATCTCATTTACTCCTCCACATTGATTGTGGGAGCTAGGAGATGATCAAATGGTTGCTAGATTGGACCGTGATCCATGGGAATGAGATCCAAGGGCCAAGACTCGCCCTCAATCCCTTGTCACGGATCACTAACTTGGACAAGTCAAAATAAAGGAGCAAATAAAGGAAATAAAAGGATTTTCAATACATTAACTTCAACAATTCCTAGAAAATGGTAGGAATGTCCAATTGCCATGAAATTTGGATCATAGGTTCAAAATAATGTTGAGAATATCTAGAAAAAGTTTGACAATCAAAATATAAAGTTTGATTGACCAATTTGCTTCTTTAGGCAAAGTGATGAATTAATCAAATTTGTGGGTTTATAACGTGTATAAAGTTCACATTTATCTCCACATTCTAAATCTCAGTCTCAACATTGATTTAGAGTCCAAAAAAATATATTGGGGTCCAAAGTGAAGATCATAAGGGTAAAATTGTAATTACTTCAAACTTATGCTAAAAAAATCCACTTTGTCACATTGTACGTCATTTTGCCTTTTGTTCTGCATAGGGGAAAAAAATTCAATTGTAGCATTGGTTCCAAACTCTCACCCTTGATAACCACCAACCTAAGTGAAACAAGATGTTGGATCTCAGGCTCTCAAGGGGCCCATTACAATGAATCTTCAACCTTACCAAGGACTTACCCACTTTGCAAAGAGTCTTCCGCCTTCTTCCAAGGACTTACCTACTCTTGCATAAGTCTTCGGCCTTTAATGAATCACCCACTCTTATTGGATCTTCAGCCTTTGCCTTCTCCTTCACCTGGAGAAGATGTTCACCTCTTCTTCAACCTCGAAGAAGAACATCAACAACTCCACCTTCACTCAATGTACCTTGCTTCACATTTGCTTCTTTAAAGAAAGGGGTAGGGAAGATGGAATGCAATGAGAGCTTTACAAGCATGGATGTATCTCTCTTACAACTTTCCTAACTCACTCATAATCACAAAATGGTATGTAAATGAGAGAGAGAGAGGGGATCATGGAGTTACAACACACTCAACTATAACAAGGACTTAGAATACCATGAATAAACAAACTTGGAATGAACTCTAAGAGGTCCTATTTATATCGGGGGTGTTCCCTTAGGTGTGGGATCACATAAGGGGAAAATATAGTCACTTTCCAAGTTTCAACAGATCTATTTTCGCACAAAATAACTCACCAACGGTTATAATCCCTTTTTCTGCACATTTTGTATAGTACATTCAGTCGAGTTTCAATAAAGGTAACTCGACAGATCCACTAAGAGATAAAGCCAATTTTCAAACTATCAGTTGAGTTTGTTCTGGGAAACTTGACCGATGAGCTAAACTCAGTTTTGGTCAATCAGTCAAGTTTTGTGAGTGTGGAATTCGACTAATTGGTCTTTTTAGAAAATGCATCACTGGATCAGTCGAGTTTCCAACTCGATCGATAAATAGTCGGTGACAAATTTTCTAAATTGACATTTGACTGATCAAACATTGGAATTAAGTGTCCCTAATTTTTTCTCATCTTAGTTACAAGTCATATCATCAATACACGTGATTAAAAAAATCACCTAGGGTCATTTGGAGTGATTTTCCAAAATTCACACTTGCATCACTTTTGACTTGAACTTGAACAATCTAGGGCTTGCGTAATTTGATCCTTTTCATGTACCTAAAGCTTGAAATCAATCTTGAACAAACATATTAGATACATAGGAATGGAATGGTTGAGTCATTATCAAAATATGGGTAATGTATAAGTCACAAGTCAACATTCTCCCCCTCTTTGACAATGACAACCCATTCCACAATCATATTGAAATGGATATGTAAAGTTATACATATGCCATGAGAATTGTAGGCAGGTTCATCATTTGGACAATGTGAATTTCTCCCCATCAATCTATGCTTACTCTTACTTGCATTATTAGTCTGTCTACACAAAGAAAAATGATATATATAGTATATGATACTTTAGCAAGTCACATGATAAAGCATATAATGAACAACGAAAGGATCACATAGGCAATAAAAGCAATATGGTTGAGCTTTAAAACTTGAACTTCTCTCCCTCTTTTGACATTATGAAAAAGAAGCAGGGGCAAAAGAGTAGAGAAATGGGTCTTCTCCAAGAACAACCAAACATACAACCACAACATGCAATCTCAAAGCATACACCATAGAGAGATGAGAGAAACAAATAATCTAAGTCATAATCAAAATATGGTAAAACATGGCACCAACTCGTGAGATAGAGTAAATAAAAGAGTAAGTTTACAAAGGATTAAGATTTCAACTAAGAAAGCATGTTCACAGAAAACAACTACAAGCCAAACTGATGAAAGCTAGATGATAAAATAGTAGAGCTCATAAAATGTGCTCAGATGTTTGTAATACAAAATACCATAGAAAAATATATATGATCAACATCTAGACTAAAACCAGAAAAACTAAACATCTAAGCTATATATGTCCACTACATCATCATCACTAGAATCAGAGGCATCTGGCCCATAGTCATCGTCTATGTATGAAGGTGCAATAGAGAGAATAACATCATTGTCATCACCGGAGGCACCAGAAAAGCCATCATCAGAAGCATCACCATTAGCCTCATCATCCTCCTCATCAGTAGGAACAACCTCCTCATCAACCTAGTCTGGCATCTCCTCATCAGCAAGAGAACCAAAACCACAACTGGGCCAGCGGGCATTCTTCTCATCCCAAGACATACCAAGGGCATGTATCTCATTGGCCTTTGGTAGGGAAGGAGCATAACTACCAAGACTAGCAAGCACAGTGGCTAAGGGGCTAGCTATTAGAGGCAACACACCAGTGGCACTTCCACCAGTAGCAGGGGGTGTAGCAACAACAACAATAGGTGGAGGGGCTGGGTAAAAGTGATCATATGCATAGGATGATGTCACTGAACCATTCTTACCCCAATCCCAATTCTACAACCTAGATTGTAGTAAAAGGATTGAAGCGCCCATCCCTGAGTGGGCCGATAAGATCTCACACACTAGCATATACAATAAGAAATAATAACTCAAAAACTAGAGATATAAAGAACAAACTAACCCAATATGGAGATTTTTCGAATATATCCTTGTCATCAAAGTAGGTAGAGTGCAGAAGAAATCTTATTCAGTATTCCATTTGTATTGCCTAAAATCAAGACAATTGAGACACAATCATGAAATTGCACGGTACACTATCAAAATAAAGTAAAATAGTTTATAAGAAAATAAGTGTACTTCGCATGACTGATATTTTGAAAGCATAACAAGCAATTTGCAAGAACCAAAAGTTATTTGACAAGTTTTTCAAACAATTCAATTTTTATTACGAGTTCCCAATATGTTGTAATTCAAGAAGCATGCTTATATATTTTTGTGTGACATTATCACCCCAATGTGATGTGGGAAGTCACTGGGCTCCTTCTCTCCATATGAGGTACGAGGCCAATGTACAAATCCCACCTCTAAATGAGGGGGGTCGGTTGCACCCAATATCAACATTGTCAACATTATCAACATCCTCATCATTATCAATATATGGGCAGTCATAATGGGCATGCAATTTAAGTTTTCATGTTTTTCAAAATATAGTATATAAAAATGGAAGACTAATGATAGGGAATAGTAGATCATCTAAGTCAATAGCCAAGTATACAATCAAGAGATACATAAAAGTATCTTCAATACAATCAAGGAGGAGTAATAGCATACCTTTCACTGAGGATTTCAAGTATAGATCAACAAGTAATAGGTAGACCCTTCGAGTCAATCCTAAAACACAATGTTTGGATGAAGGGTCAAGATCATGATATTTGAAAATCATGTTTCAATATTCGAGATTAGGGTTACACTTTTCCTCTGTCAACTTTAGGGTTGGGTCATTCACTTATAATCAATATTTCAATATGTCCAACATTATTTCAAGTGTACAATATATTCGAGTGTGAATGACTTACCTAGTTTCTCTAGGGTCATATGTGTTAACCCTAATTTGTGGTCATTATCCAAGTCATCCTCACATTCCTAAGTCATCATCACGATACTTAGCATAATCAAAAATCAAATATTAGATTGATAGCCCATTATTCAATGAGATTATATTAAAGATTATATCAAGTAAATAGATCTAGATCACTAGTGACTCAAGTCTGTATTTTGGTGTCTCAAGATCATCATTAGAGTCAAATTACCAAGGATTTCAAAGGTTAGTCAATAAGTATAGTCATTTGATAAATTTGGTAAATCAGAGATCATGTTTGAAGTATATTAGAAAATATAACAAGAATTAGGCTTTCAAAGCATTTTTAAATGAATTTTTGGGTTATTCTGATCGAAATTGACTACTTACTCGAATTATTTGGAGCTAGTATTCATTTATTATGATTAAAACAACGATATGGGTATTTTTCTGTATATTTGTAAAAAATAGAGACAAGTACCTTATTGGAGAAACAAAGAGGGCCGTTGGATCTTCAAATGGATAGCTCAGATCGTGCCACGTAGGCACAAGCAAATCACTGGTTCAAGGCGTTAGTGAACTAAATTCAGATCTTCAATTTGGTCGGTTCACTCTCCTTGATTAGCTAGTTTGGGCTGGTTTGCAGGACTGGTTCCATCCTCATATGGACTAGCAGTTTGGGATCCTTGTCTCCCATTCACACAGAGCCTCACAAGAGCCACGATGGTATGGCGGTGGGCTCGCTGGAGTGGAGGGGGCCCGAAAGCAGGAGGGGAGGATGGAGGAAGTGAGAGTGTCAACTGAGTTCGGCTTGGCCTCGTGAACTCAATGGGAGCCAAGGACATGGGCAAGGAGGCGAGGAGTGAGACCGCCCAAAGGGCCATGTGTGGCGGCAGTGATCTAAAGCAGTAGGTGTTGGGTGAGCAAAAACAAAGTGTCGAGGCTGAGATAGCGTGCGAGGCTAAGCTCTAAGCAAGTTGCACTTCCTGCGGACCTTGGGGGGGTCCTTTTATAGGCTTGGGGGCTAGGGTTAGGCTACATAGAAATTTCAAAATGGTCGTGGCCACCAGAGTGAGAGGGGAGAGCAAAGAGCTCGTTTTGGCAGCTGGACAAAGAACAAAAGATTGTCAAAATGGGTATGGTCGAGTTCGAATTTGTGAGACAAGTGTCCGCTCTCGATTGGAATTTCAAATCTAGGTCTTAGGCGCTAGTTTGCTTGATTGGGTTTCATTTACTCCTCCCTACAATTAGCGGGAGGTATAAGACAAAGGCTAGTCCATCCAATCTGGCTAGGATCTGAGGGAGTGCAGATCCAAGGGTCAGATTTTGTCCCCCCAAGTGAGCCTCGGATCGCTGAGGTGGAAAAGGTCGAAATCATAGGAATGTCCAATTGTTCTCAAATTTGAACCATAGCTTAACAAAAACTTGGAGAAACTTTAGAAAAAGTTTGAGAACAAAAAGATGAAGTTTGATGGATAAATTTACTTCATTGGACAAAGTAACAAATAAATCAAATATGTGGGGTCTCAAAGTGTATAAAATTCACATTGATCACTATATTTTGGATTTGAGTCTCAAAATTAATTGTGTAGTTAAGAAAAATAAATTGGGACCATGTGTGAGAATAAGGAGGGTGAAATTGGAATTAGTTCATATTAATGCTAAATTTCACTTTGTCACATCCTTCCCTCCTGAAAAATAAATTTTGTCCCCAAAATTAAAAAAACATCCTCAAAATTAGAATTATCCAAAATCCAGATCATATCCTCAAATACTAAACATTTTTCAACTTTGTAATCAAAATCATGTCCTCAACGTTCAAGTAGTACAATCATCATAATTGGGATTCAATGTTCCATATCATAATCAACTTGGTACTAACACCATTTAATCATCAAGCAATAAGGTCAATACTTATATTGTTCACAGTCATCATATGTGTCACAAATATGGAAAGTATCATATTGATCACAAATTTAGAGAGATCATATCTTAGGTCAGGCAAATAGAGATCTTGAATCAAGTGTACAAGGTGACTTTCAATCCCAATGTCTCAGGGTCCTAGCTTCTACATTGGCCTAGGTGGGGTTCTAAATCCATGATTTGAGATTTCATATTTCAACATTTCGAGACAACATCATACTTAAAATATCATGATTTTGTGCTCAAAACCAGTGGGTGGTCTCACCCTAGTCCTAATGCGAGCTAAACCCTAAGTCATAAATCGAGAGAGTCAAAATAGTCATCATTTCAAAATTTCAAGATTTGGGATTTTGAAGTCATTAGTCATATATCAAAGGTGATCTCAAGATACACATGGTTGATCATAATCTTGTTTCAAGATTTTGTAAAACCATATTGAGAGTAGAAGTTTAGACATCAAGATCATATGTATAAATATTCTAAAGCTAGGATTTAGATTCCTTTTTAGACCTGGGGGGAGATCACTCATCTATATTCTATTTCGAGCAACAATATTCAAGCAATATTCGAGCAACATATCAAGATTTCATTATCATTGTATCCAAGGTTGATGAATGATATAGACCTAGGTCTATCTGGGAAGTCAACCACAAGCTATAGTCCACATTGTCATGTATCAAGGTCATTATTAAATCAATATTCAAGATCGGGTATCAGCATTGGGTTTAATCTATTTAGGCATAGGTCAACTAATCCGAATTGGGTGAAAGGGGTTACCTTTCCAAACTCTAAATAATCAACAAGGTGAAAACTTAGAGGTAGTCATAATAGGGATGTGACCTTGGTTAAGGGAGTCATGAGTCGACTACCAACCTAATCTAGCACATTACCAACATCAGCCACGATCCATTGAGTTTATTAAAATACGGATAGTATCAATGATTAAAACATATTTTACAAAGTCATAAGATCAAAACTCACGATAATAATGTCAATATTTGCATTCCTTTCCTTTCATGATCAAGGTAGTGATAAAATTTGGAAATTGAGGATTTGAATTTGGCTTTTAAGGAATTAGAGCATAATAGTGAAAAATATAGGCCCATAATCATCATATCAAAATGAAGATTACAAAAGGAATCAATAGTCAATAGGGAAACTGCTTCTTGCATCATAGTCTTACATCATGTTTTTTTTAGTCTTAGGCTTAGTCACTTGATAGCATGGTCAAAATGTGTATAAAATAGGATATGAGTTTGCTTAACTATGTTTGAGGTTTAATCAACAATAGGGCAACATGGATATTAATCAAATAGAGAACACATCAACAAATGAGGTATAAGTCATCCTTATTTCACCATATCATAATTTTTTCATTTAACTCAAACATACAGAGCATGCAGTCTAATATTGGTTAAATCGAGTTTACATGATATGAAGGTTAAGTATGATTATTTGATTTCAAGATTCATTGATCAAAATCGAGTTTTGAAATTAAGGTCAGATCATGGTATCAACTTTCAAAATTTAGTGATATTCATTTTTCCCATGCATAGGCTACCCATAATCGAGGCATCATGTGGCAAAAGATCACAAGAAAGGACCACATGAGGGGATGTGAAGACTACTTAATCTTCATCTACATGGGTGGCTTAGGATAGTCCTTAAAGAAGAGATGAGATGCTAGAATTCTCTATAGGGTTTCATAAGAGAACCTTTAGGTCCAGTTCTAGATCAATTAGGGCCAGGTAGAGCAGGGGGTCTCAGCCACCGTAAAGATGGATAGGAGAAATTATTTACTTAAAGTATATGGGACTGTGTAAGCTCTGATACCAACTGTCGCAAAACCATTCTTACCCCAATCCCAATCCTACTGCCTAGACAGTAGTAAAAGGATTGAAGTGCCCATCCCTGAGTGGCCCGATAGGATCTAACTCACTGGAATATACAATAAGAAATAATAACTCAAAATTTGGAGATATAAATAACAAACTAACCCAATATGGATATTTTTCCAATATATCCTTGTCATCAGAGTAGGTAGAGTGCGGAAGCGATCTTATTCAGTATTCCATTTGTATTGCCTAAAATCAAGAAAATCAAGACACAATCATGCAATTGCACGGTACGCTATCAAAATCAAGTAAAACATTTTACAATAAAATAAGTGTATATGGCAGGACTTATATTTGAAAAGTATAACAAGAAATTTGCAAGAACCAAAAGTTATTTTACAAGTTTTTCAAACGATTCGATTTTTATTAAGAGTTCCCATTATGTTGTAATCTGAGAAGCATGCTTATATATTTTTATGTGACTTTATTGCCCCATTGCAATGAGGAAAGTCACTGGGCTCCTTCTCTCCATATGGGGTAGGAGGCCAATGTACAAGTCCCACCTCTCAATGAGGGGGGTCAGTTGCACCCAATATCAACATTATCAACATTATCAACATCATCATCATTATTAATATAGGGGCAGTCATAATGAGCATGCAATTTATGTTTTCATGTTTTTCAAAATATAGCATAGAAAAATGGAAGATTAATCATAGGGGACAATAGCTCATCCAAGTAAGTAGCCAAGTATACAGTCAAGAGATATATAAAAGTATCTTCAATACAATCAAGTAGGAGTTTTATAATAGCATACCCTTCACCAAGGATTTTGAGTATAGATCAGCAAGTAATAGGTAGACCCTTCAAGTCAGATCCTAAAACACAATGTTTGGATCAAGGGTCAAGATCATGATATTTGAAACTCATGTTTCAATATTTGAGACTAGGGTTGCACTTTTCCTATGTCAACCTTAGGGTTGGGTCATTCACTGATAATCACTATTTCAATATGTCCAACATTATTTCAAGTGTACACTATATTTGAGTGTGAATGACTTCCCTAGGTTTTCTAGGATCATAAGTTTTAACCCTAATTTATGGCCATTATCCAAGTCATCATCGCATTCCTAAGTCATCATTATGATACTTAGCCTAATTGAAAATCAAAGATTAGATGGATGGGTCAAATGTATATCTAGTGTTTTGTAAGATTAACATCAATATCAAGATAACCCATTATTCATTCAGATTATATTTAAGATTGGATCAAGTAAATAGATCTAGATCACAACTGAGTCAAGTCTGTAGTTTGTGTCTCAAGATCATCATTAGAGTTAAATTACTAGAGATTTCAAAGGTTAGTCAACAAGTATACTCATTTGATAATTTCAGATAATGATTTCAAGGATATTAGAAAATATATCAATAATTAGGCTTCCAAAGCATTTTTAAATGAATCCTTGGGTTTTTTTGATCAAAATCGACTACTTACTTGGGAAATAGGAAATACACCAAGTAAGCTCTTGTAATGTCCTTATGAATCAGGATTATGGACCAATCACTAAAGGTGTATCAAGATTGAATTCTGGTAGGCTTAGCTAAGGAAGGACACAAAAGGATTTGTTGTGAATGATTTGTAAATGGGTTGCTACAACTCGATTTGCTAAAGATGCAATGTATTCAAGTATCCAAGTGTGTGTTAGGATGCCCCTAAACCCCTACTATTTATAGAAATGGAGTAAAATTGTCTAGGACATCTTTGGGGAAATTCTAGAGAGTTTTAAAGGGTCAACTATCTATTCAGATGAATTGAAAGTAGGTGCAACTTCTAGTTTGATCACATTGATTTTCCATTCCAAAAATTTGCTCAGTCAAAATTTTTTTTGACCGGATTGGATCTCAAACCAAAAAAAATTTGACCAAACACTTCTCAGTTAGAAAGTGCTCCAACGACTATTTCTTGGTAAAAGATTATAAAGATTTCACAATGGCTATCTGTCACTCAAGAATTATTTTGGTTGAATGTGTCTCGATCAACAAATTTTCTTGACCAAAGATCTATAAATATTGTGTAAACATTTGGAAAAATTATCTAAAGATTTTCTAGTGTGTCCTACCTATCCAAGACACTTGGTATTACTTATGACTGGCTTTGGGATAGGTGGTGCTGGTCAGAATCTTGATTTTACAAGAGTTCTAAAAACTTGTACATATCAAATACAATAAGCACATAATAACGATTATTTAAATAATTGATGTTCCAATCATGATTTTTCAAGATGTTCCTAAAACACTAGAGTAGCATGTTAAATCAACAAGTAAAAAATTTTTAATCATCAAAAGAGAAGATCAGATAATGTCTAATTTAGTCAACAATCTCCCCCTTTTTGAAGATGGCAAACATTTCAATAAATAAAAACTCAAAAAGAAATATTCATACCTTAGTGAAGTTTTCCTTGATATCATTAAAAATTGTTCAAATTACATTTTAGAGGTATGGAACATATCATCCATCTCTCCAAGTAAATTGAAGCAATTAACGTATGGAAGAGTGTCTTTTAAAGTAAAAATGTGAAAGCTCAATCGACAATCTCAAGGAAGTAAGGTTTTGCTTAGAAAATATTTCTCCCCCTTTTGTCAGCTCAAAAAGGTAAACATTATGATGAGAAGATAACTCCCTGTGAGTAAGATACTCCCTCTTAATATGATTGTAATTTTGGAGTGGCAAAACTTGTGCCTAATATATAAATTTAAAGAGAATACTAATTGAATGGAAAATCCAAAAAGATAGACATTAATGCATAGCCAAAAAGCCATATATGATTAAGGAACTATTGAAATATTGTCTAATTAGTAAAGAGAGGAATGTTATGTCCTTCATGATAAAAGACCCAATAAAGCACAAATATCATAAAGATACTCTATGTCAATGGTCATGAATGTTAAGTCCATCATGATATAGAGATGCCATAACAAACAAAAAGTACAAAACTAAAAACTTATTTCTCAACCATTTTCAAAGGATGTTAAGCCCAAAAATGATTAAAGAATCAGTTTCAGAATGAGGTCAAAAAAAGTATTTGTAGACCAACAATTAGGATTTTTAAGCCCATATTGATATAGAGAAGTCATTAAGAGCATGGTTTAAAAAGATATTCAGGTTATATCAAAAGATTTTGAGCTTCCCCTTAATGTCATACCAAGAAACATGATATCAAACATACAAAAAGTATTTACTAAAAATATACCCATATAAGATCCCATTTGTCATGATAAAACATTCATATCAGATGTAGAAACCAAGATATCAAGTAAAGTTTGAATCTAAAAATCAAGTTTCAAAAATAATCATGTTGCTGATAACATTTCAGTCGAGAAAATTTTTGACCTTGTTCCTAGTTGGTCCAGATGTTATTCGACCGAGATACTCACAGATTAATGCAAAAAATTAATTTGAGTACATTAAACATGAATATCACAACACATGTTATTTATCTCCAAGTCCAGATCAAAAGTACTTTCTTAATAATTTCTCCCCCTTATTATAATACATCTTAAAAATGTCAAATGTAGCCACATGAAGTATGAGTGTTATAAGAAGTCATTTCTTAAAACATTTCATGATAATACCATATAAGAACGAATGTGATGTCATATATTAAGATCAAAATGATTTGAAAATTAGGCTGATGAGCTTTTTACTTCTTATTTGGAGAGAAGTTATGATACTCAAAAACAATTTCTATTCATCTCGTATATAGATGAAATGAGAGTGCATAATTCCTGAACAAGACATGTTTCATGATGTAATTTCATAAGATCATGTTAAATAATATAGTCAAGTACATGTGTACCAATGTAAGAATGTAACACGTTGTACCACATATTTTCAACACGTTCCATAAAAATCAATGTAAGAAGAAATAAAAATAATGCATGGAACTTCTATTGTTTAATCAAATAGATTTTTCTTAGTAAGCGTCAAAGAACCTTTAGTAGAAGAAATTAAGAATTTTCTTTTCATACCAATGTTTTTTTCAAAAGTGTCATATCTTTTTAATTGCACATGCTTAAAATATATTTTTGGCTTGAAAGAACTACAACATTTATGTGTCTGTTCCTCTCAATGCAGTTGTGGTAATAAATCAATAATTTTACATTGTTTGGAAATCATGGAAAGTTCAACACATTTAAGTGGAATGTGAATAGACCACATGGAAAAGATAAAAAATGTGCAAAATGAAAATTCCTTGATCTTGTCAATAAATTTGAAAACTGCTTTGACCAAAGAAAACTTAAGAGAGAGAATTGATTATCCATCTTAGTCAAAATAAGAAACTTCAAACACATTAAATATTTACTTTTAAGAATTATTTCTTAAGATTTTCTATTTATAAAAAGGTTGGTGTGATAATCATGACTCTCCCAAATATATAATTCGTTTTAATATAATTCCTATTTTAAAAATATATTCAAAATTTATGGTGAAAGATGGAAGTATTACATTTTATCCACAAGAAGTTCTAGCATTATACGGGGGGTGAAAATAATCCATCATTTAGTTCATTCGATCATAGCTCCTAACAAAGTTACAATGGTAAAAATGCACGTAATGCATATGATATAAAAATTGTTTTGTCCATATTAATAACAGAACTTATATTTGAGATATACTCCATATAATGGTAAAAATGCATATGAACCACAAATGAATTTTTTATCCAATTTAACACAATTTTTTTAAAGGATTAAGAAACACATGCTTATGAGTAGACTAATATTTTATGATGGAAATTTTTGTAATTGAAAAAATGAAAATAATTCCATTGAGTATTTCAAAAAAAATTGTATGTACGTCTTTGTAAAGAAACTCATCTCATTAAGAATGGGGGCTGAATGGAGCAACATAGATATGAGTTATTTGTTGATTTTCAAAACACCATAGAGGTGTTACGAAGAGTCCATTGAGACATCTAAATATCCACATAATTATCACTTTTGTACAATAATTAATGCAACAAATCCTTCCCTTCTATGGCACAACAAAACACTGGTAGAAAGGAAAAAAAATTGTAAATAATCTATCATAGAAAAACATTTTTTTGAACACATGAGAAATTATGATGCTTGAAAAAATAATTTTTTTACCTTAGAGACCAAGCTTACTCTAAATATTATAATAGTCAAAATAAAATATGACAATCAATAGCACAATCAAATTGTAAATTGACCAAACTGCCCCTCGGTCGAACAACCTTTCTACCGAGAGGTAGGTTACTAGAAACAATTACCAATTCTCAATTAATTTAAAGCAAATATCAATTAGATATTCATCATTTTTCTCATCAACCTTTATTAGGGAATCAACAATCGCATTTAATTTCCTTTTCTTTTTCTTATTTTTTAACCTTTTTTATTCAAATTCAACAAGTTCATTTTTAGAAAAAGTTGAAATAAATATATCACTATCAACCCTTTGCCTACTCTCTTTTTTTTGTTCATCATATTTAGTGATAGTGTTACAACCCCAAATTTTGGGTTCCTTTGGTGAGAAATGTAATTTCCCACATTAAAGATATTTGGACAAATAATGATATAATTTGTTGTGAATAAATGGATTTCATTTAAAATAGCCTTGTTGTTTGATTTGTGGGATTTATTGGCTGTTGGGCCCAATAACAAGGAAAGGATAAAAGAAATCCCACTATTATCGAGTAAATAAGAAAATAGAGAAAAAGGAAAAGTGTGGAAGCCTCTAGAAGGCAAATCCAAAAAGGGATTTCGTACCTCTTGGGTTCCAAGGAGTCCAAGGTGGCATAGAGAATACAATAGTAAAAGAAAAGATCAATTAAATATTTCCTTATCGTGAAATAAATTGAAAATAATGGTAATATGTGGAAAACAAGTGAAAAGAGGTACAATTGAGTTATCCTTAGTGGGATTTCGTATCCCAATGATTCCTAATGATAAAAGAAATACTAATGAGGAAAATAAAAAGAGAAATAAAGAGAAATCCTCAAAAAGAAATATTTCAATAAGAAATACACATGAAAATGAAGAATAATGCATTTAGATGCATCTAGAAGGATAATGAGTATCCAATAAAAATAATTTCGAAATAATGGAGTGTCTTGGGATCCAAGGAGTCCCAATAAAGAGGAAAGAAAGAGAAAATATCAAAATTGCAAAATAAGAGGATAATATGATACATTGTGAATGAATTTTGTGAAAAAGAAGTTATTTCTATTAAAAGGAGATAGAAATTTCGTACCAATACATAAAAGGTAAGTACAAGGAAGATAAAGGAGGTAATTTTTGTAATCCTAATAATTAAAGAAAAATTAATATCAAAGGGATGAGGGAGAAAGAGAAGATTTGCTTCTTAATTAAGGAAAGTTGTTTCCTATTAAGAAATAGACTTGTTCCCTCTCATGTGAATGTCATGATGCATGGATACCATCCCCTATATAAGGGGTAGGGCCTTTTGGCCGAGTTTAAGACAATTCCAAGAACCTTTCTCTTCCCTTCTTCTTGTCTTCGTCTTTGAACCCTAGCCATGGGAGTGGGTGAATTCCAAAGGTCCCGAGGAGCTGCGAGGGGTTTTGATGAAGGCTCTAAACTCCTACGACCATCCTAGGGAGAATTGGTCATCTTTCACAAAGTTCTGTCATCCTGTAACGCTTTTCGGAGGTCTGCCCGCAGGCAGCAGGTTGCGGGACTATCACACCTAGGTATGGCCATCTTAGCCGTGACATGAAGCTTCCCCGCATGCGCAGGGGTCCGTCAGAGCTAGGGAGACAAGTTCCGGCCAGTGCGTGCCTTGGAGAGATGGGAATCAACCCCATGATCGCTACAACAGGACCGAGTTTGCAGGTCTTGGCATGATGGGGAACGAGTACCTGGGCCACCAAGAGGAGGATCCCTGGGTACAAGAGAGGGAAACGATAGGGTTATATGTTGTTAAGATAACCTTAATGTTGAAGAATAGACGAGATAATTAGGGTTTAAAATATTAAAAGGGGAAGGGAAGCCCTAATTGCAATGGAAACCCTAAAAGTGGACTAAAAACCCTAAGAAGCGAGCTAGATTTAATAGATCTTAATGACATGAGTAATAAAAGGAAATTGTATAATTGTTTTAGGGTCTTATTGAATGCTTGCTTGCCTATTGTTGATTGGACTATTCTGTCTAAAAATTGCATGTACAGGTATGTGGTTACGCGTATAACTATCCAAATTAATTTTCTAGGATTTTATCGATGTTTCCATCATGGCTTGAATTAAACTGTTGCATGTATTTAATTCATGCAGAGTATAATGTGAATATGACTATCACATAATATATGTGCCTACTAGCTCAGATCCTGGTCCCCTCTGTGACTTAATAGTTGACCTAGTAAATGGCTACCAATGGGGTAGGTCCATCAGGTCATTAGATGACTTAGTAAATGGCTACCAATGGGGTAGGACCATCAAGTCATCATGAGTTAGATATTGGGATACGTTCGAGTAGTGCCATGCGACTCAACCCTAGATATTGATCTACATGTTAGGTAGGATCATGCGGGGTTTAATAAGGATCTACTTAGAGAGAAGTAGTATCTCAGTCCACTGCAGGGACAGCACAGAGATAGGGGATAGGAAAGGATTGAGTAGTATGGTTTAAAACGTAATCTTGGTTGTTAAATGATAATTGGCTGATTACTTTGTTACTATAGTTACACAATTATTGTTTCCCCCACATACCAGCTTCTTGCTGACCGACGTTTTGTTTGTCAGCGTTTTAGGTACAAATGAAAAGAACAAATAGTAAAGTGGCATACGTGGAATTAAATGAAAAATAACATGCACAAGAGGATTAGTTATGTTAGCTTCTTCATGGATAGAAGTTTAGAAATCCCAGTTTTTCCAAGGTAAGAAAAGTTTTATTTTCTACCATTTCCAGTTTAGTTGTTAAAGTTTATTAATTATTATTGATTATTTGTTGAACCTTTGATCCGATTTATTGGTTAACAGCTCTGACCTTTTCACTTAATTGGGGGTTACCGGGAGTCGGGGTCGTTACAATTGGTATCAGAGCATAGGTTCCTCATATAATCTTTAATAATTATTAAATTTTACAAATTTTGTAGAACCCAAGGGAGTTATTAGAGGATTGTCCGAAAGACTGAGGTGTCTAGAAAAGGATCACGTTCGGGGGCTGGCAATATTTTCCTCCGCACTGCTAGTCGGAATACGAGGACTCTCGGATCCATGTGACTGCATGGCCGAAGTCTTAGGGTATGAATCGAAATAAGATACCTTTAGTAGTCTCTCATCTTATTCATCCCTTCTCAACTCAAATTCTATTAAGGACCTTAAGGATTATGGTTTTCTCTCTTTTCCTCACCCTCTTGAGGTATGGGTAAGGTTGATAAGGATTAAGGAATCCTCCATCAAATTAATAAAAAGCATGTAAATAAGATGTCATGGACATAAGCTTAATAGAGTAAGTGTACAGGAATATATACATGCTTAGGTCGTATGACATGAGTTGTCATTGCCCTCAGGAGAGATCTGAGGATAGACCTCCTTGGCAGGAGGATGTGTAGAGAGAGTTAGTCTTGGAGGTAGAGACCTCCATTAAAGGTAGAGACCTAGCACATCCTTTGAGGATGATGTTAACCCTAACCCTAAGTGAAGAGAGAGAGATGACATGAGGTCATGGTTGATCGATTGATTGGTTGGACATGCCTTTGGGATGCCATAAGAGGTTAGATGATCTAGTACCTTGACGACCCAACCCTGGAGAGGGTCGTGCATGCCATAGCAAAGGAATGCTCCTTCATGGATGAGGTTAGAGAACCTATAGTTACCCTATGGGCTTAGGCAAGCAGGGTATAGCTTGATGAAATCCTGGTTAAGAGATCATGATGGATGGCTTATGAAAGGGGTATGGATGCTCTTGAGCCAAACATGAGTTGAGCATAGGCTTCAACCACATAGGGGTATGCTCATGAGCATGAGCCTTCATGGAGAAGGGACCTCTAGTAAGTATGGTTGGAAGTGGAATTAGCTCTAGAGAGAGGAAGCAGAACCCCAACAGGGAGGTTGGAAGCCTAAAATCCTGAAACTTGAGGAACAGTGGGAGCTGAGGATGATGCGACCTAAGTGGATGATAGTGGTTGCCTTATACCTGACCCCTAGAGGCTATTGATGTCTTGGTTATCCTCAGAGGAACCAAACCCTGGAGAGAGGATGATGCTTCTGGTACCTATGGTATAAGTGAGAGTGCTTTAGACCCTGAGGAGGTTTAAGTAACTAGTTGAGAGGCTTTATAACTAGTTGGTTGTCCTGGAAGAGGACTCAACTTCGAAGTGTTTCTCGAGTAGAAGGATCATGGAATTACATGACATACCTTAGACATGCTTGATTCGTGGTTAAGAAATTGAGCATGCAAGTTGGATACCCAAAGGAGAACATAGGGTTCCTAGGCCTAAGAGGGGAAGCAGTGTACCTGATGCTCATGATAAGATTTGAGTCTCTATAGTTTCGAGCATGGTACTCATCATATGTAGAGGTAAAGGAAACCTCTTAAGTTAAGGGTATGGTTGATGAATCCCTCACAACTAAGTTGATGACATGAGAAGGTATAATCTCGATCCAGCATTGAGGAAAGAGAACAAGTATGACTTAGTATGGCTTAGTAGGTGGTCTGCTTGTGCCTTAGTAGCTGTTGGGAATATAAACCCTAAGGATAGTTGTGACCTTTGTTTTCAAGGTGTAGTTTTCTCCCATCCTAGGAGAGGGACCCTTTTGTAGGGTGTATACCAGTTTTTTTGAGGTCTCATAGGATCTTGAGAAGCTAAGTGAAGAGTACATGGCATGAGAATGAACCTATAGACCCATAGATAACCATCTCTATGTGCATGTGGATGTGTTACCATGGAGGTAACTGGTATGGGGCTTGACCAAGGTAGGAAGGTTGCCATGACCCTTATGAAAGGATGAAAGTCAGCCCATGAATGCAAGAAGAGAGATGATGAATGTTTGGGTAAGGTTCTATGTTAGACATGTACCATAATAGAATCCTAAGTCTATCCTAGGGTCATGTAGGGATAAGACCGATGGAAGAAGGAGTTGCCTAATTCCCTAGTTGCATGTGACCATAGGGTCGGGAGGTAACAACTATCATTGTCTGAGGGCCATGGGTTAGGAGATTGATCACCTTCATGGACTCATTGGACCCAAACGGCAGATGAGTAGGGAACTCTCTGATGCATAAGGGAAAAGGGATGACCCCAAAAGTGTTGGCACCCTATAGACCTAGAGTAGATGACTAAGGCTTGTGCTTGGACCAAGTAAGTTCGAGACCAGTTTTCCATGGAGGTAATTTTGATAATAGGATGTTTATGATGTATAGACATAAGTTACACGTTTTAACTTAGATTTAAAGGTGTACTGGAAAGGTGGGATGTACCATATCTACTCTTGGAATAGGAAGAACTCTATATTTGGACTGCAGCCAAATGCTTATTTCCTCTTGTTATGGGAGGGAGAGATGGGACAATACACATGCCATACACCAAGAATAAAAGATGATGCGAGTTGGAACGTTGCTACAAGGTATGAGGACAGAGATGATAACATACCTTGGTGGAGTGAATGATACATGGATAGTTTACAAACATTAAGAGAAAGTAGTGTAGTCAGCTTAGAAGGATGTTTTATCAGGAGCTATGTGGGATTTGCAAGTTAACCAAGGTCGCGTTCGATCACAGTGAGGATGAGCTCAGAGCTTCTTGATGAAGATAGACTTAGAGTTTGAGATGAGATGATAAGTATAATACATGGAGATGTATGTTACCTAACACTTAAGGATGAGAGGTGGTAATGAATGCTCTGGTTGATTTTTAGCTGCCTAGTTTAGTTAGAGGCTAGAAGAAGTTGAGATTGTTTGGCTAACCCTATGTTTGGAAAGAAGATGTGTTTTGGCTAACACTCGGATGTAATAAGATATGTGGAACAATTTAATGGTTGTTTGGTTAGCCAATTTAGTCCTTGATGTAGTAAAAGGATGGTGATAGAACCTCAGATACACTTCTTTGGATAGGAAGGTAATGAAGCCCTTTTGAGAGTGGTTTAGGGTTCTGAGGTATCAAGCTTGAGGAATTATAACAATACAGGAGGTCATGATATACCTTGATACTACAAAGATAGTAAGTGATGGTAGCATTCTGGATGCTTAAAACAAAGTTTCATGTAGCATGTAGCCATGCAAGCTAGGAGGTGAAGGACGAACACCATTAACCCAGTGCATGGATATAAAGTATAAGGAGTTCCCGAGAGGGAATGGGAGTTCATCACTATGGATGTGGTGAGTCTCTCCTAGACCAAGAAGGTCGAGATACAATATGGGTTACGGTAGATCACCTTACCTAGATGACATGAGAAAGGAAGTGTTCTGTTAGGGGACAGATTTGGTTGAACTACATATGAAAAGAGATGGTTCAACTACACCATGATGCGAGCTCAAAAGTTCTTGAGCATGAGTAGAAGGTTTACTTACATGCGGTGGAAGTAGGTGCATGGAGAACTCATTTTAGTACCGCTTTTCACCCCTAACTAATGGTTAGTATGATCCAGACTAGAGGGTCTGATGAGAGAAAGTGTGCTTGTTTAGGGTGATACCAAGAGACAGTTCTAAAGATGTGATATTAACCACCATAACCTTTATCGGGATGCAAGAAGTCTTATAGAGAGGATGTGTCGGTCACCACTTCATTAAGATGATGTTGGTGAAGGAGGCCTCGCGAAGGTCAGAAACGAACCACTGTGTGCAGATGAAGTCTCTTTGATCGTGCAATGGCTGAGAGAGAGGGCCCAGTGGTGACATGAGTCACAAACTGATGCAAAGCAGACTGACTTGCAGTTCACTATGGGAGAATATGTGATGCGAAAATCCGACCCCTCTAAGCTACAGCTGAGGAAGCTGAGTCCCCGATATATGGGTCCATTTGAGATGGATTGGTGGATATGGTTGTGTTTAGCCTTGCCCCTCAGGATAACATGATGTGTAATGTGTTCCATGAGTCCGATCTAGAGCACTATGTGAGGTATCCAAGCCATGTGTTGAGCCCTGAACCTATTCAACTTTTGAGAGGCTGAAATGTCCTGAGTCACCTATGAGGGTATGATATACCAAGGTAAGAAAGAACTCAAATGAAAGAATATGAGATGATGAAGGTTCTTGGGAAGCACCATGGGAAAGGTGAAGCCACATGGGAGCCCTGATGGACATAAGAAAGGCTTATCCTCAATTGTTAGTTTGCTTGATGGAATGAGGACAAAATTCTTATAAGAGGGGAAGGATGTTACAACCACACATTTTGGGTTCCTTTAGTGAGAAATGTAATTTATCATATTAAAGATATTTGGACAAATAATGATATAATTTGTTGTGAATAAATGGATTTCATTTAAAATAGCCTTGTTGTTTGATTTGTGGGCTTTATTGGCTATTGGGCCCAATAACAAGGAAAGGATAAAAGAAATTCCACTATTATCGAGTAAATAAGAAAATAGAGAAAAAGGAAAAGTGTGGAAACCTCTAGAAGGAAAATCCAAAGAGGGATTTCATATCTCTTGGGTTCCTTGGGTTCCAAGGAGTCCAAGGGGGCATAGAGAATACAATAGTAAAAGAAAAGATCAATTAAATATTTCCTTATCGTGAAATAAATTGAAAATAATGGTAATATGTGGAAAACAAGTGAAAAGAGGTGCAATTGAGTTATCCTTAGTGGGATTTCGTATCCCAATGATTCCTAATGATAAAAGAAATACTAATGAGGAAAATAAAAAGTGAAATAAAGAGAAATCCCCAAAAAGAAATATTTCAATAAGAAATACACATGAAAATGAAGAATAATGCATTTAGATGCATCTAGAAGGATAATGAGTATCCAATAAAAAGAATTTCCAAATAATGGAGTGTCTTGGGATCCAAGGAGTCCCAATAAAGAGGAAAGAAAAAGAAAATATCAAAATTGCAAAATAAGAGGATAATATGGTACATTATGAATGAATTTTGTGAAAAAGAAGTTATTTCTATTAAAAGGAGATAGAAATTTCGTACCAATATATAAAAGGCAAGTACAAGGAAGATAAAGGAGGTAATTTTTGTAATCCTAATAATTAAAGAAAAAGGAATATCAAAGGGATGAGGGAGAAAGAGAAGATTTGCTTCTTAATTAAGGAAAGTTGTTTCCTATTAAGAAAGGGACTTGTTCCCTCTCATGTGAATGTCACAATGCGTGGATACCCTCCCCTATATAAGGGGTAGGGCCTTTTGGCCGAGGTTAAGACAATTCCAAGCACCTTTCTCTTCCCTTCTTCTTGTCTTTGTCTTTGAACCCTAGCCATGGGAGTGGGTCAATTCCAAAGGTCCCAAGGAGCTGCGAGCGGTTTTGATGAAGGCTCTGAACTCCTACGACCATCCTGGGGAGAATTGGTCATCTTTCACGAAGTTCCGTCATCCTGCAACGCTTGCCGGAGGTCTGCCCACAGGCAGCAGGTTGCAGGACTATAACACCTAGGTATGGCCATCTTAGCCGTGACCTGAAGCTTCCCCGCATGCGCAGGGGTCTGTCGGACAAGTTCCGGCCAGTGCGTGCCTTGGAGAGATGGGAATCAACCCCATCATCGCTGCAGCAGGACCGAGTATGCAGGTCTTGGCATGATTGGGAACGAGTACCTGGGCCACCAAGAGGAGGCTCCCTGGGTACGAGAGAGGGAGACGAAGGTGGGGCGGCCATTCCCGACCACCCACGGGCCCTGGAGTAGAGGGGATAGACCCCCGCAAACCATCCTGGTCGACGACAGCGTAGGGCTGCGAAGGTTGAAGAAGAACAAATGATAGTGGATGGTTATGCCCCTCATGGGTGTGAAGGAGTGGTCCGTGGCCCGGCGGTATAAGCGGGATTTCGTTATAACTTAAATCCAAGGTACGTGCAATGTGTAAGCTGCCTACGTGGCACTTTGCTATTAGTCCATATGTGTTTACCTTACAAAATTCATATCTAATCGCTGCTAGCTCGGATTTAGATAAGTTATATATGAATTTTGATCAAGAGAACTCAAGGAATCCATTAAAAATACAATTGAAGCCTGATTCTGATTGAAAATCGAAAAGTAATAGAAGTTATTAAATTTAATGTAATGATGATTAAGAAACTCTATTTTGATATGATTAATGTGATTAATAGGGTTTAATTGATGGATAAAGTTGATAACTAACCTGTTAATGATAAAAAGGAACATTAGGAACAAAAGGGATAAACTTTGCATATAATTATTTAATTTAGAGTTTATGTACATAAATAGGCTTTAATGGGCCTTGAAACCCTAATGATGGTAATTAGGACTACTAATGGCTTTAATTACTCGATTTCATGTATAGAACTGAGTTTTCATGGTTATAACTATTTCGAGCATTAAAGTTCCTAATTTGTGGATAAATGCCCTAAATGTAGTAATTAGGGTTTTCTGATGAATAAAAGATGGAATTAATAACAAATTGAGTTCATATGTGATTTAGACCATAATGAACTATGAATTGATGATAAATGTGTATAATGATATTGTCATGGATTAAAAGGATAAAAATAGTATCTTTAATGAAAAAGAAGCTTAATTGATGATTAATGTGCCTGTAATATGAAAATAGGGTTATATGTTGTTAAGATAACCTTAATGTTGAAGAATAGACGAGATAATTAGGGTTTAAAATAGTAAAAGGGGAAGGGAAACCCTAATTGCAATGGAAACCCTAAAAATGGACTAGAAACCCTAAGAAGCGAGCTAGATTTAATATATCTTAATGACATGAGTAATAAAAGGAAATTGTATAATTGTTTCAGGGTCTTATTGAATGCTTGCTTGCCTATTGTTGATTGGACTATTCTGTCTAAAAACTGCATGTACAGGTATGTGGTTACGCTTATGACTATCTGAATTAGTTTTCTGGGATTTTATCGATGTTTCCATCGTGGCTTGAATTAAACTGTTGGATGTATTTAATTCATGCAAAGTATAATGTGAATATGACTATCACATAAGATATGTGCCTACTAGCTCATATCCTGGTCCCCTGTGTGGCTTAATAGTTGACCTAGTAAATGGCTACCAATGGGGTAGGTCCATCAAGTCATTAGATGACTTAGTAAATGGCTACCAATGGGGTAGGACCATCAAGTCATCATGAGTTAGATATTGGGCTACCTTCGAGTAGTTCCATGCGACTCAACCCTAGATATTGATCTACCTGTTAGGTAGGATCATGTAGGGTTTAATAAGGATCTACTTAGAGAGAAGTAGTATCTCAGTCCGCTGTAGGGACAACACAGAGATAGGGGATAGGAAAGGATTGAGTAGTATGGTTTAAAATGTAATCTTGGTTGTTAAATGATAATTGGCTGATTACTTTGTTACTATAGTTACACAATTGTTGTTCCCCCACATACCAGCTTCTTGCTGACCGACGTTTTGTTTGTCGGCATTTTAGGTACAAATGAAAAGAACAAATAGTAAAGTGGCATACGTGGAATTAAATGAAAAATAACATGCACAGGAGGATTAGTTATGTTAGCTTCTTCATGGATAGAAGTTTAGAAATCCCAGTTTTTCTAAGGTAAGAAAAGTTTTATTTTATACCATTTCCAGTTTAGTTGTTAAAGTTTATTAATTATTATTGATTATTTGTCAAACCTTTGATCCGGGTTATTGGTTAACAGCTCTGACCTTTCAGTCTCCCTTAATTGGGGGTTACCGGGAGTCAGGGTCGTTACAGATAGGGCATAAGAATACATAATGTCTTAACTTTCTAAAGACAAAACATGTCACATGATTGATGAATATGGAAATATAGTCATTTAATTTATCAAATA
The DNA here is from genome assembly GCA_963693085.1 of Alisma plantago-aquatica. Taxonomy (NCBI): domain Eukaryota; kingdom Viridiplantae; phylum Streptophyta; class Magnoliopsida; order Alismatales; family Alismataceae; genus Alisma; species Alisma plantago-aquatica. The sequence goes on along the minus strand of OY856415.1, from coordinate 312,901,152 downwards.
TAGGATTCCTCTGTTTCATTAAGTTCATTATTGTGAAAATGTAACATATTTCTACTATTAGAAATGTTTTCTAATGTCAACATTAAATATCCATTTTCTTTAGTAGAAATCAAGCATTGGTTAGCACAATCTTTTCAATCATAGAAGATCTATTATTGAAGTCTTTTTCAATCATAGAAATAAAATTATCTTTTAATACAGTAGAAAAAGATACATCATCGCTCTTTTTACCTTCATCGTGTACAACATGTGCATGTGCTTCTATATGTGTTCCTTCTTCTTCATTATGACTTTCTTCATGTTGAGCAAGGAGGCAGTCGACTACATCATGGCTGTCAGGACCCATTACACTAAACAAGATTAATCAAAACATAAAACACAATCAATCACTAATTAATCACATACCAAAAAATATGGGTAAATTAAAACCGATTTCAATGTCAGCACCTTCTAAGAAACATTTTCATAAGACCCCAACATCTTTCTTTTATCCATACTAGACCAAGAATTTGATACAAATGTTCTATTGCCTTAGCCACAACATATATACACAGAAGAATAATATATGTATATATCACACAAACAAGCATTAACATGCTAACAAATCTCGATTCATTTCAAACACCATATACAAACTTTTCCTGCCCGGACCTGAGAGTACAGGGACGATTCTAGGACCAACTAGACATCTAATCAACTTTATCAAATATTCATTACTATAGATCCTCTTTGATGTCACATGTTTGTTTTCGTCACTTCAGATTACCTAAAAAAATGTGGCGAACCACAAGGGTGAGACCCATGTCCCAACAAGAGATATAACCTCCAACAATGTTTATTGATTACAACATTTTTAAGTAATTAAACAATTAAGAAGTTTAATCAGATATAACAAACAAGATCAACAGTACTAATGATTAAAAAAGTACATAAAGGAGCAGATAATAACTATCATCATTAGCCAGACTATCATCCTTTATCTTGTTGACAATATAAGCAATTCAGTAGCATATGCAGTTCTAGCATCATGAGCAAGTCTAGTAACATAGCATAGCTAAAAACATGAGCATGTCTAATTGGTTGAACATATCAGCATTATAAGAAGAGCTAACAACATAAGCGCAACTACCTGGATAAGTGTGATTAGCAGTATATGCATCTCTAGTTACAAAGGCATGGCTAGCATGCTAAACATAACTAACAACATGAGATACCTAGCATCATGATTATAATCAGTAGTAGCAGTATAGTTATCAACATAATCATGGCTATTGTATGTATGCATCTACAATCTTAAGCATATCAACAACATAAGTATATTTACTATCTCTTAATTGCACTAAGCATCATCTTTATGTAAAGAGAACAAACAAGGGTTATCATCCAATGTGAAATGTAATGTATAACCCTAAACAAATATGTTACACGGCTATATTACATCTTTTATTACGCCTTGGGGATTTGAATCGTACCATTCAAAGTCCAACTGACCCCTACGAAGGGCTATTTGTTTCCGTACAAGATCTAGGAGTGTTGGTATCCTAAGATCTCTTTCCATCAGTCAGTACGAGTAAAAAGGCAGTGATATATCAGTCAAAGTTGCCACCATAATGACATATATTCAAGCTGATAACCACTAGTCTGACTTTGGTACAGGTCATGACACTAGAAACTAGGGTATTCAAACCCAATCACTGAGGTACAACCGCAGTTGTCCTGTAATCACATCATGTTATAATCACTGAGACACGACCGCAGCCGTTCTAAATCACATCAGATGTATGAGGCATGACCATAGACAACCTCCACAATCTGCATTGTGGATGAAAAGGATATATTCTCAACCTTCCACCCCCACATACTCAACTGTATGCTCTCCGAGTTTCCCTTAGGAATACTCGTTTCACCATCCAGCAAGTTCTGACACTGAAGATGGCTCTACGGAACAGGGCACTACATGATTAAAGTTGCACTTGATTAGTTATGCCAATTGGGTGAATTAAGGTTGCATCAAACAAGTGGACATACAAACCATAATTCACTTCTAGCGAGCATATAAATATCAAAACTTGAAAAGATATAAAACATATGAAACATAATTTCTCATCTCATCATCACATGGAACTATTCACTTGCCATTCATGAGACTACACTAGTCATCATATTATCACAAGATATAAATCCTTTTCACAATATCATAGGGTATCAACCCTTATCAACAGAAGAGGAATACACCTCATTTAGGGCTCAACCATACCCAATGGTCATTAAGACTATCATACTATCACAGGATATAAATCCTTTTCACAATATCACAGGGAATCAACCCTTATCAACACAAGAGGATTACACCTCATTCAGGGCTCAATCATGCCTAAAGGTCATTAAGACCATTATATTATTATTCCTTGCAAGATAATCATTATCTTTTCATGCCGTATAATAAGGCTCAACAACATTACTTACATATAATACACTAGATCAACACAATATTGCATTAATGACATAGGAGATATTCATAAAAAATCATAAAAAGGTTATATTAACATTAAGAACATTCCTTTATTACATAAACATGCAAGGAATCTAGATATGATTAACTCTCGTCATATTCATTATGCACATGTTTAGCATAAGAAAGTAACAACCATGTGTCTATAATAACCACCAATTAACATATCAAGGTTATGATCATAGTAAGTAGGTTATTCTACCATCATTCCATCATATAAGAATGTTAAACATAAATACTCATCTATATCTACTTGCATTAGAGTTAGGTTCAACATGATAAATTATATCAATGTTACTAATCATCACTTATACCCAAACTCTAACTCATGACATCCCCATTGGATCATGGATGCATATGGTGAAGCATCACCATCACATTCCATAGTATTCTCAAGTATGAACCCACACGTAAATTAAGGTGTAACCATCAGGTTATAGCATACTAAGGTTTCAACAACAATAACAAAGTCTCCATGATTCTATTAGTCATTCGAGGACTATTCATACCCAATTACCATCATTTAGTTATATGAAAGCTAGGTATAACAAGCTATACCACATTAGGGTTACATATCAACACAATATGGTTATGATCCCCTCTATACATATGAGTGAATAGGTAAGACTACCATATTAAGGGTAACCCTCCATTTTTTCATCATCATTCAACCCGTATCACCATACCACAATGTCACGCAAAGCCATTGGATGTTTAAAAGGTAAGACCTTTGGTTGTTTACATAAGTAAACACCTTGGTTAAACCACCTATTATGTAACATCCCTGACATGGGTTATATACTAACCCTAGGTGTTTTGTCTAATAAAGTTGATTAGATGCTTTCTCTTATCTTTTGAAAAGTAATTAAGGTTTTTGAGGAACTTATATTTCAATTTCAATCCTTTTTTAATAATGTTGAAACATTGTTTTGTTAATTTTTGACTAAAGTGCAAATTACCCAAGTTGAGGGGTTAACTTGCAAATTGCACATGTTAAGATGTTCCTCTAATGTTTAGACATCATAATAATGAATATGATGTAGTGGTATGGTTTCCACAAGCTTGAGCACCAAGATAAAGCTTGTAGAGCAATCCTTGTGCATTAAAACCTAGTGTTGGTTTAATGTGCAATTTATCCAAAACCTAGGATTCAACATGCAAAATACCACCTCTAGAGGGTCTCTCATGTTTCTTGGCATCCAGTAGAGAAAATAAAATGAGAGGGGTGCCTCATTTGAATTATCTTGGAGGAGAGAGAATCTCAACATTAAAATAATCAAGATTTAAGCATAATTGGCTCTTTAATATAATTTAATGGAAAAGGAAATATATTAATTATGGAGCCCTTCAACCAAAAGTTGGAGGACGTGTTTGCAATAATATGGAAGACCTTGTTCCATGCTTGGCCACCAAAAAGAACTTGTTTGAGTGGAAGCCACTCACATTAATATAATATAAAGTAATATCCACTAAAAACATGGATATTAACACATAACGTTTTTAAGGTGTTTAGTTTCTTTTCCATTAAACCTTAGATAAGGGAGAAGTTTTGCAAGGTAATTGAAGATGGATTCGTGGCCAAGAAGTGGAGGAGGACTTGGTGGATATAATTGGGAAATAAAATGAATTAATCCTCTTTTTCTATTTGCCTTGAAAACCCATATACATATCTCTTATGTATATCTTTTCCTATACGCATGAGAACCGTTTCCTTAGTTTCTTTTCTTCTCAAACTTGCTTTTGCCGAATAAGGGAGCGATCTGGACCATAGGAAGGATGACCAAACCTATTGGTAAGGACTTGATCATCATCTACCTCGAATTCATGGTGGAAACCATAAAACAAGGTTTGATTATTGGTTTTCTTCACACGATTTCCATTTCTAGCCATCTTGTTCATCCAAAAGTTGCAGGATGGACCTTGGACAACTGCTGGATCTCAATCCACCATTAAAACCGTGGATCTTGGAGCTCTGGATCAGTTCTAGAGGCGGGTTTTATAACTTTAACCCTTAAGCATTAGTATTGCACTCTTTTCCATAAGAATTATTGGTTATTCTTCTTCCTTTGATACTCTTGTGAGTTCTTGCTATAATTTCCATAAAGAACAACACATGTTCTTGGTTAAATAGAGGTAGATGAAGGTGACATCATCCTAGACAAATATCTAAATAGAAATTTAGCAAACGGTTTGCCTTTGTGCTCAAACGGTTTCCCAAACCGTTAGGGAGCAAACGGTTTCAAACTGTTTGAATGCAAATAGTTTCACCTAAACCGCATAGAAGCAAACGATCCAAGGCTGTTTGGTGGCGTTGACCAAGTGTTGACTGTTTGGTGGTCTGTTGAAAATCATTTTGATTAATAACCTATCAATAATTGTTGATTAATTCCAATTGGTTCACCAATTGAAGGTCCATCAATCATCTAAACCCTAATCGGGTTAATTGCTGATTTGATATTTGAATAAGTTTGAAACTTGGGTTGAGTGACCCAAACGGTTTCAAAACCATTTGGGGATCACCCAAACGGTCTCAAGACCTTTTGTTGACCACTCAAGAATGTTTGGAGGTCTAGGGTTAGGTACGGTTGACCAATTGAAGATCCAAAGGTATCAAGTTGATGTATAGTCAAATGCTGATTTGGTGACCAATCCTAGGATCCAAACCCTAAATGAATGACATGGTTTTTGATGTTGACATGACCAAACGGTCTCAAGACCATTGGGAGGTCATCCAAATGACCTCAAGACCGTTTGGGGTCAGGTCATGTCCAAATTGGATGATGGTTCAATGGTTTCAAATCTGTTAGACTCACATTGTTTAATGTTGAAGGGTCATCGATTCCAAACCCTAATCCAATTAATTCAAGCCATAATTGATGACCAATTGAGGGTCAATTGAGGGTCAAATCAGTTGCAGGTTGACCTAATTAACTCATTTGAATGATGGTGATAGGTCCAATTGATGATTGATTGTATGTATACAATTGTTGAGGGAATCAACATTGGAAACCCTAATTAAATTTGATGGGTTGAGACCATAATTGGTCCTTGCAGTTTTGAGGAGGTTTGTACCAAATGGTCTCAAGACCGTTTGAGTCCAAATAGTCTCAAGACCATTTGGGACCAAACGGTCTCAAGACCGTTTGGGACCAAACGATCCCAAACCGTTTAGGTTCATGCAGTTTCCAAAATGGTTGAGTTCATGCGGTTTCAAAAGTCAACTTTGGGCAAACGGTCTTCACCACCTATTTTACCAAACGGTTTCAAAGGTAGTCCAAGACCACATGGAGGTCCAAACGGTCTTCGACCATTTGGATATTAAGTTTGCAAGACCATTTGAGGTCTGTGTTGGGCAAGATCGTTTCGGGTCTTACTGACGAAGATCGTTTGGTGGATGATTAACCAAAACCGCATGGGTACTTAAAGTGGTTAAAGGACAACGTAACTAGTTAACTAATACATGATGTAATCAAATGTGATCATGGTACTTATATCTTAATGGGGTAGAGTGATTTAAACCCATGAAGTAATTAAGCCTTAATGATCATAATGATAATGACTTAACTCTTGATGTCAATTCTCTTTCATGTTGAGTTGACTTAACCTAATCAAGGCTAAAGCTAATATCATCCTATAGCGAATGAGAGAGAGAAGACCTCTTATATATGAATGTTAATTAAGTAATGGACTTCCAATATGAATGAATATCTAATTAGGGTATGATCCTTCCTAGTGATATCATGAAAACCCTAATTATGATGGTTAATGAATCATAACCCTAATTGGGGGTAATAATGGAAGTATCTCTAATGCATGATGATGATGTGATCCTAATTCATAATGATGACATGATAAACCTTATTTCAAGGTATTTTGATGATCACTCCTACTTGGGGTGAATAGTAAACCCTAAATCAAGGTAAGTTGAATATGAACCCTAATTTAGGATGATGCTATGTGAATAGTAAACCCTAATTCCTATTAAGGTGAATAAAAGTGTGAAACCCTAATCTTGGGTTAATCTTTATAGCATGAAGCTCTATGATTGGATAATGAAATGATAAATTCTTAATCCTAATTTAGCTAAGGGGATGATTAACCCTAATTGAATAAAAAGGGAAACCCTAACCCTAGCAAGGGCATAGTGGTGCAACCCTTGAATAGTGAAGTTATCTTTGTTTTGCATTATGCTGATATGAAATTAATTTACTTGTTATCATCTGTGTTAATCTTGCAGGTTTTATGAAATATTGAACATATCCAGGTAAGATCTATGATGCTTTGTTCATTAAAAAGTACTTAATGAGCTTTGTAAGCAATAATATGCTATGTTGCCCATTGAAAGGTAAAAAATGAGATTGACAGGCTGTATGAGCCATGTGAAATACCTGCAATGCTACTATTATGTTTACACTGTTAAATGACTTAATGGCATTAAGTTAACTGTTAAAGTAGTAACAAGTGATTTGATGATCTAAGGGTTTGAACACCCATATTCTTGAATCGTGATGATGAATTGATAGGGGATTGAGATCCCAATGTTAATAAAGTTGTGAAATGAACTTGATACAAATAGTACTCTTTCTTTATAGCAACTGTTACAATGATTTATGTTTGAAAACATGCTTGATGCTAAAAGAATGTTGTAATTTACTTATATAATCAAGTAAAATGATATCATGTAGAGCCCTGACCATAGATACATCATCGTCAGAAGCTGGATGATGGTGAAACATGTTTTCCTAAGGGAACTCCTAGAGAGCATACTTTTGAGTATGTGGGGGTTATGGAAGCGAATATCCTTACGTCCTAATGGATTAATTGATGTGAGATAAACATTTAATCTCTCAATCCTTCATTATATGTTTATGCCGGGATGATGTATCAGTAATTTCCCAATGACGATGTTAATGCCGAATTGATGTGAGATAAATAAGAAATTCATCGATTGCGAAGAGAGTACAACATGCCACTGTAACTCTAATAGTGAAGTTGCCAGAATACCCTGGAAAACTATTTTAGCAGAGACACAAGATGTCCTGCATGTTGTTCCTCACACTGACTGAGGATGATGAGGTCATAGAAATCTGACTCTTCTGATGACCTATTTATGGTATCGATTTTGATTTCGCAATGGTCGGTTGGAGTATGAGAGGTATACCTCATCTCCTCAGGGCATAAGTATGCTTGTAAAATGTAATCAGCTATGTAGCATATTTACTTAGGTTGAACTATGAGAAACAATGATTGATGATACATTGTTTATTAAAGTCCTAGTTGGACAATTAATATACATGTTCTTCATATTCCTTATTGATTTAATGACTTGGTATTCAATCAAGTTATAATTGAAATGATTGTATAAAGAATATTGCTTTATTTAGTTATTCAATGAATTACTTGTTGTTGAATATTTATAATCCTACTGCTCAGCGTTGTTCTATTATTTGCAATAACAATGTTTCTGGAGAAGAGTTATAACTCTCACTGGGACAATTTTCAATTGTCTCACCCCCGTGGGATTCAACTTTTTAGGTAGACGACGAGGGAGAAGAAACCTTTCAGTAGGTGAGAAACAACAACAACAACAATAGCAACAATCAGGACAATAGTGATCTTCAGGTGGAGATACTGTATGTTAGGTTTTGTATATAGAGAGTCCTATGTGTCGTCTCTTTACTCTCAGGTCCTAGGATTCAGTAGATGGTTTAATATAGATCTAAGATTTTTGGCTTAATGCCTCGACATTTTTGTATACTACTTATGTATAGTTTAACAGAGTAGTCAATGTTATGATTCTCGAAATGAGATAATATAGAGATGTACTGACAAAATCAGCTTGTAAATAACTTACTTGTTTCTTAATGAAAGAGTTTTACAGTTTGTGGATCTCTTTACAAAAAGTTTTAACTTTTAGTGATTTTCAGTAATTCCAGTGCTAATTTTTCACTTCCGCATCATTAATAACATTTTGATCGCATAGGGTATCACAATTAGTGGTATCAGAGTACTAGGTTCACTGAGTCTACAAAGACATAGGACTAGGGTTGTAGAGTCTATTCTAGTGTCTTCCATTATATCTGATAGTGTCTTCTGCTCATATAGTAGGAGAAGAGAAAACTAAACATGTCTGGATCACACGAGGAACATGTTGCTGAGAGTAGTGTCGCTGCACCTGGAGGAGGTGTGAGAAACCAAGAAAGGGAGGAACCTGTGCCTGAACCACCCCAGTTCAACCCAGCTGACATGGGGAACCCAGCCTTCCAAGCCATGTTTGGGCAGTTCATGACTGCCATGACACATATGACTGATAGGATGCCTATACCTGTACCTAGGGCACCTACCCATCCAGAAGGACAAGGAACCGACAAGACATTTGAACAAATTCGCTGAGTTGGAGCCACAGAGTATGCTGGAACAGCTGACCCAGCAGATGTTGACTTGTGGCTAACTGAACTAGAGAAGGCCTTTAGAATCCTGAACATCCCAGAAGCTGAGAAGGTTAGACATGCTATGTATCTTCTCAAGGGGAGTGCTGGTCACTGGTGGACCATAGAGGAGGGGAAAAGGCCAGGTGTGGAGATCGAATGGGAAGTATTTCGATGAGAATTTGTCAATAGATACTTTCCTAAGACGTTCTTGGATGAGAAAAACTCTCATTTTGAGAGGTTAAGGCAGGGAACAATGAACATTAGCGAGTATGAGGCTAAGTTCATGGAGCTTTTGTGGTTCTGTCCGCACATGGAAACTACAGATGAAGAAAGGATTAGGCGTTTTGAGAAGGGATTAAAAGTTGAGTTGACCACTCCAGTGTCTACTCTGGAGAATAGGGAAAGATTTTCTACCTTTGTGGAGTCGGTCATGAGGATAGAGAGGTCCGTGTTAGAGAAGATACATACCAAGAACAAGAAGATGTATCCCCAGTTCAAAGGATCCTCATCCAAAGATTTCAAGAAACCAAGGTTTTCTGTGCCTACACCACCACCTAGATTCAGTACCCAGATGTAGTGGATGTCAAATAGGGGTAGAGGATGAAGTTTACTAATTGAAGGAGCTCGCAGTTTCACATCTGTGTCGGTTACAGGACCATCCAAACCACAACAAGGGATCAGAAGATGTTATATATGTGGAAAGGTGGGACATCTGATGAAGAATTGTAGAGCCAGAGAGGCAAGTGTGACTCAACCTCAAAGGTAGAGTCTGCAAGGTTCTCAAAGGAGTCAATTTTCGGGTGGTGTTAGAGGACGTGGGCAAGCGTCCCAAGCTGGATCATCGACACCTAGTCATCGAGCATCAAATCAACCACAGGCGACAGCGAGGTTTTACGTGATGAATCCACCTGATGCGGTGATCAACCCTTGGGTTGTGACAAGTCAGATGGAGTTGTTTTATTCTGATATGTCAACAACTTGTGTCGTAATTGTTTCAACTGATCTGGGTTCTACACATTCTTTTATCACTCGAAAAGTGATTCTTGACTGCGACATGACTACAAGTCATAGAGTAGATAGTTTATTGTTAGAAACTCCTTTGATGGGATCTGCTGTGTTTTGGGAGGTGTGTTCACCCTCCATTCTCTTCTTCCCTGAACATCACATTCAAGTGGATCTTATACCACTTGAGATGCATGGGTTTGATGTAATCCTTGGGATGGATACCTTAGAAAGGTATAAGGTTGTCCTGGATTGTGAGTCCAAGCAAGAAGTGTTCACTGATGATAGTGACACATGGATCTTTCAAAGAGATATAAAGATTCTACCAACCTGTCTTGTGTTGGCGATGGTTGTTGAGAATCCGACGAGGCAAGGATGATATGCATTCTTGGCCCATGTGGTAGATACCTCCATGGAGAGTTATAATCCTGTTGAAGTTCCGATAGTCAGGGAATTTGAAGATGTATTTCCTGAAGAACTTCCAGGTGTACCTCTGCCCCAAGAGATTGATTTTAAGATTAATCTAATCCCAGACATGCAACCTATAGCACAAACATCGTATAGGATGGCGCCTGCTGAGATGGCAGAACTCAAGAAACAACTACAAGATTTGCTTGAGAAGGGTTTTATCCGACTGAGTACTTCACCTTGGGGTGCTCCGGTCCTCTTTGTTAAAAAGAAGGATGGATCAATGTGGTTGTGCATTGATTACAGACAATTAAATAAAGCAACTATAAAGAATAAGTATCCTTTGCCGAGGATTGATGATCTCTTTGACCAGTTGCATTGTGCAACTATATTCTCAAAGATAGATTTGAGGTCGGGATATCATCATCTACGTATTAAGGAGGGTGACATACCTAAGTTTGCTTTTAGGATAAGGTACGGTCACTATGAGTTCACTGTTATGTCCTTTGGACTAACCAATGCACCAGCTGCATTTATGGAACTCATGAATAGAATCTTTCAACCTTTTCTTGATCAGTGTATAGTTGTCTTCATAGTTGACATCTTGATCTATTGTAGAGATGCTCAACACCATGAACAACATCTTCGTCAAGCTATAACTTTGCTAAGAAAGAATAAGTTATATGCTAAGTTTAGCAAGTGTCAGTTCTGGTTACTAGAAGTTTCTTTTCTTGGACACGTAATATCTGCTTCAGGTATTCGTGTTGACCCTAAAAAGGTAGAATTTGTCCTGCAATGGGAGCAGCCGAAGACTCCGATGGAGATTCGTAGTTTCTTAGGGCTGGCAGGCTATTACAGGAGGTTCATTAAGAACTTCAGTTCTATAGCTTTACCCTTAACTACGTTGACCAAGAAGGATGTTCCTTTTTCCTGGAGTGACAAGTGTCAATAATCTTTTCAGCTGTTGAAGGAAAGGTTGACAAGTGCACATGTGCTTGTGTTACCTGAGCAAGGGAAAGGGTATATAGTTTTATATGATGCCTCTAAGAATGGACTAGGATGTGTGTTGATGAAGGATAAACAAGTGATTTCTTTTGCTTCTTGACAACTTAAGAAACACGAGGAGAATTATCCGACACACGATTTATAGCTAGCTGTTGTAGTTCATGCCCTGAAGATCTGGAGACATTATCTTTATGGAGAGACATTCCAGATTTTCACAGACCATAAGAACCTAAAGTACATCTTTTCTCAGCATGAGCTTAACATGAGGCAACGCCGTTGGATGGAGTTAATCAACGATTATGATTGTACAATTGATTACCATCCAGGGAAGGCCAATGTAGTTGCTGATTCTTTGAGTAGGAAATCAACAACACCAGCCTTAGACGGAGCACAAATGAATTCTTTGGTATTCTCTAGGAGGGATATGCTTATCTCTTTAAGACAAGACAATGTACAGTTAAAAGTATCGTTGTTATGAGGGTTGTTAGCTGAGATGCACATAAAACCTACTCTGAGACAACAGATTAAGGAGGCACAACAAGTTGGTGCTGCAGTTCAACAGATTAGATCAGAGTATGTTAGTGAGAAATGAGAAGGTTTCCATGATTCATATGATCAGGTAGCCTATTATCATAGTAGGATGATAGTGCCTGATGTGGATAACTTAAGAGAGATAGTCCTGGAAGAAGCTCATTCTTCAATGTATGCTATGCATCCAGGAAGCACCAAGATGTATCGTAACTTGAAAGATATGTATTGGTGGCCTAGGTTGAAGAAGGATGTTGTTGAGTTCGTTATGCGGTGTCCTATGTGCCAGCAAGTTAAAGCTGAACACCAGAAGCCTGCAGGAACAATGCAACATTTACCCATACCATAGTGTAAGTGGGATCATGTAACCATGGACTTTGTGGTTGGTTTCCCCAGAACAGCCAAAGGTCATGATTCCATCTGGGTAATAGTTGATAGGTTGACAAAGACAACACATTTCTTACCTGTCAAAACAACATATTCTGTAGAGAAGCTAGCACAGTTATATGTGGACGAGATAGTATGGCTACATGGGGTTCCAGTTACCATTGTTTCTGACAGAGGACCCCAATTTATGAGTCGGTTTTGGGAGCAACTTCATAAAGCCTTAGGCACACAATTAAGGTTTAGTACATCCTTTCATCCTCAGACTGATGGACAATCAGAAAGGACTATACAGACTTTGGAGGACTTATTCAGAGCATGTGTCCTTCAGTTTATAGGGAGTTGGGATCTGCACCTAAGTTTGATAGATTTTCTTACAACAATAACTATCAACATAGCATTGACATGGCACCTTATGAAGCTTTGTATGGTAGACGTTTTATATCTCCCTTATGTTGGTATGAAACCGATGAATATCAACTTTTGGGTCATGATCTTGTGCAGCAGACCACCGAGAAGATTAAAATAATACTACAACAGTTAAAGACTGCAAAAGATAGGCAGAAATCTTACGTTGATAAGCATCGTAGACCTTTATAATTGTAGGTTGGAGACAGAGTGTACCTCAAGGTTTCACCCTGGAAAGGAGTTCTTAGATTTGGAAGGAAAGGAAAGTTAGCTCCTAGGTTTATGGGGCCTTATCCAATCATTGAACGGATTGGAAAGGTAGTTTATAGAAAGGTAGCTTATAAGCTAGAGCTGCCACCTGAGTTGCAAAAGTTACATCCAGTGTTCCACATTTCCATTCTAAGGAAATGTCATCCTAACAATGAATTAGTTCTACAACCTATGGAGGTAGAATTAAAAGATGATGTATCTTATGTTGAAGGACCTATGACAATCCTTGACAGAAGATATAAAAAGCTGAAAAAGAAAGACATAAGTCTTGTGAAAGTCCTCTGGAATCACCATGGCATTAAAGAAGCTACGTGGGAACTAGAGAAAGAGATGAGGAGGAAATACCCTACTCTTTTCTCTTAATATGTTTTTGTAATGATTTCGGGGATGAAATCCTTGTAAGGGGTCGATAATTTGTAACATCCCTAACGTGGGTTATATACTAACCCTAGGTGTTTTGCCTAATAAAGTTGATTAGATGCTTGCTCTTATCTGTTGAAAAGTAATTAAGGTTTTTGAGGAACTTATATTTTAATTTCAGTCCTTTTTGAATAATGTTGAAACATTGTTTTGTTAATTTTTGACTAAAGTGCAAATTACCCAAGTTGAGGGGTTAACTTGCAAATTGCACATGTTAAGATGTTCCTCTGATGTTGAGACATCACAATAATGAATATGATGTAGTAGTATGGTTTCCACAAGCATGAGCACCAAGATAAAGCTTGTAGAGCAATCCTTGTTCATTAAAACCTAGTGTTTGTGTAATGTGCAATTTATCCAAAACCTAGGGTTCAACATGCAAAATACCACCTCTAGTGGGTCTCTCATGTTTCTTGGCATCAAGTAGAGCAAATAAAATGATAGGGGCGCCTCATTTGAATTATCTTGGAGGAGAGAGAATCTCAACATTAAAATAATCAAGATTTAAGCATAATTGGCTCTTTAATATAATTTAATGGAAAAGGAAATATATTTATTATGGAGCCCTTCAAACAAAAGTTGTAGGATGTGTTTGCAATAGTATGGAAGAGCGTGTGCCATTCTTGGGCACCAAAAAGATCTTGGTTGAATGGAAGCCACTCACATTAATATAATATAAAGCAATATCCACGAAAAAGATGGATATTAACACAACTTTTTTAAGGTGTTTAATTTCTTTTCCATTAAACCTTGGTTAATGGAGAAGTTTTTCAAGGTAATTGAAGATTGCTTCGTGGCCAAGAAGTGGAGGAGGACTTGGTGGATATAATTGGGAAATAAAAGGAATTAATCCTCTTTTGCTATTTGCCTTGAAAACCCATATACATATCTCTTATGTATATCTTTTCCTATACGCATGAGAACCGTTTCCTTAGTTTCTTTTCTTCTCAAACTTTCTTTGGCCAACCAAGGGAGAGATCTGGACTATAGGAAGGACAAACAAACTTGTTGGTAAGAACTTGATCATCATCTACCTCGAATTCATGGTGGAAACAATAAAACAAGGTTTGATTATTGGTTTTCTTCACACGATTTCCATTTCTAGCCATCTTGTTCATCCAAAAGTTGAAGGACGGACCTTGGACAACTGTTGGATCTCAATCCACCATTAAAGCCATGGAGCTTGGAGCTCTTGATCAGTTCTAGAGGTGGGTTTTATAACTCTAACCCTTAAGCATTAGTATTGCACTCTTTTCCATAAGAATTGTTGGTTATTCTTCTTCCTTTGATACTCTTGTGAGTACTTGCTATAATTTCCATAAAGAACAACACTTGTTCTTGGTTGAATAGAGGTAGACGAAGGTGACATCATCCTAGACAAATATCTAAAAAGAACTTTAGCAAACGGTTTGCCTTTGTGCTAAACGGTTTCCCAAACCGTTTGGGAGAAATTGGTTTGAAACCGTTTGAATGCAAACGGTTTCACCTAAACCACATAGAAGCAAACAGTCCAAGACTATTTGGTGACATTGACCAAGCGTTGTCCATTTGGAGGTCTATTGAAAATCATGTGGATTAATAACCTATCAATAATTGTTGATTAATTCCAATTGGTTCACCAATTGAAGGTCCATCAATCATCTAAACCCTAATCGAGTTAATTGTTGATTTGATATTTGAATAAGTTTGAAACTTGGGTTGAGTGACCCAAATAGTTTCAAAACCATTTTGGGATCACCAAAACGGTCTCAAGACTGTTTGGTGACCACTCAAGACCGTTTGGAGGTCTAGGGTTACGTATGGTTGACCAATTGAAGATCCAAAGTTATCAAGTTGATGTATAGTCAATTGCTGATTTGGTGACCAATCCTAGGATCCAAACCCTAAATGAATGACATGGTTTTTGATGTTGACATGAGAAAACGGTCTCAAGACCATTTGGAGGTCATCCAAATGACCTTTATACTGTTTCGGGTCAGTTCATGTCCAAATTGGATGATGGTTTAATGGTTTCAAATCAGTTAAACTCACATTGTTTAATGTTGAAGGGTCATTGATTCCAAACCCTAATACAATTAATTCAAGCCCTAATTGATTACCTATTGAGGGTCAAATCAGTTGAAGGTTTACCTAATTAACTCATTTGAATGATGGTGATAGGTCCAATTGATGATTGATTGTATGTATACAATTGTTGAGGGAATCAACATTGGAAACCCTAATTCAATTTGATGGGTTGAGACCATAATTGTTCCTTGCGGTTTTGAGGAGGTTAGGACCAAACGGTCTCAAGACCGTTTGAGTCCAAATGGTCTCAAGACATTTTGGGATCAAACAGTCTCAAGACCGTTTGGGACCAAACGATCCCAAACCGTTTAGGTTCATGCGGTTTCCAAAATGGTTGAGTTCATGCGGTTTCAAAAGTCAACTATGGGCAAACAGTCTTCAACACCTATTTTACCAAACGGTTTCAAAGGTAGTCCAAGACCGCATGGAGGTCCAAATGTTCTTAGACCATTTGGAGGTTAAGTGTGCAAGACCGTTTAAGGTCTGAGTTGGCCAAGATCATTTGAGGTCTTAGTGACCAATATCGTTTGGTGGATGATTAACCAAAACCGTATGGGTACTTAAAGTGGTTAAAGGACAAAGTAAGTAGTTAACTAATACATGATGTAATCAAAGGTGATCATGGTACTTATATCTTAATGGGATAGAGTGATTTAAACCCATGAAGTAATTAAGCCTTAGTGATCACAATGATAATGACTTAACTCTTGATGTCAATTCTCTTTCATGTTGAGTTGACTTAACCTAATCAAGACTAAAGCTAATATCATCCTATAGGGGATGAGAGAGAGAAGACCTCTTATATATGAATGTTAATTAAGTAATGGACTTCCAATATGAATGAATCTCTAATTAGGGTATGATCCTTCATAGTGATATCATGAAAAGCCTAATTATGATGGTTAATGAATCATAACCCTAATTGAGGGTAATAATGGAAGTATCTATAATGCATGATGATGATGTGATCCTAATTCATAATGATGACATGATAAACCTTATTTCAAGGTATTTTGATGATCACTCCTACTTGGGGTGAATAGTAAGCCCTAAGTCAAGGTATGTTGAATATGAACCCTAATTTACGGTGATGCTATGTGAATAGTAAACCCTAATTCCAATTAACGTGAATAAAAGTGTGAAACCCTAATCCTGGGTTATGCTTTATAGCATGAAGCTCTATGATTGGATAATGAAATGATAAGTTCTTAATCCTAATTGAGCTAAGGGGATGATTAACCCTAATTGAATAAAAAGGGAGACCATAACCCTAGCAAGGGCATAGTGGTGCAACCCTTGAATAGTGAAGTTATCTTTGTTTTTCATTATGCTGATATAAAATTAATTTACATGTTATCATATGTGTTAATCTTGCAGGTGTTATGAAATATTGAACATAGCCAGGTAAGAGGTATGATGCTTTGTTCATTAAAAAGTACTTAATGAGCTTTGTAAGAAATAATATGCTATGTTGCCCATTAAAAGGTAACAAATGAGATTGAAAGGTTGTATGAGCCATGTGAAATACCTGCAATTCTACTATTATGTTTACAATGTTAAATGACTTAATGGCATTAAGTTAACTATTAAAGTGGTAACAAGTGATTTGATGATCTAAGGGTTTGAACACCCATATTCTTGAATCATGATGATGAATTTATAGGGGATTGAGATCCCAATGTTAATAAAGCTGTGAAATGAACTTGATACAAATAGTACTCTTTCTTTATAGCAACTGTTATAATGATTTATGTTTGAAAGCATGCCTAATGCTAAAAGAATGTTGTAATGTACTTAAATAATCAAGTGAAATGATATCATGTAGAGCCCAGACCATAGATCCATTATCGTCAGAAGCTGGATGATGGTGAAATAGGTTTTCCTAAGGGAAATCTTGGAGAGAATACTTTTGAGTATGTGGGGGTTATGTACGTGAATATCCTTACGTCCTAATGGAGGAATTGATGTGAGATAAACATTTAATCTCTCAATCCTTAATTATATGTTTATGTCGGGATGATGTATCACTAATTTCCTGATGACGATGTTAATGCTGAATTGATGTGAGATAAACAAGAAATGTCTCGATTGTGGAGAGAGTACAACATGCCACTATAACTCTAATAGAGAAGTTGCCAGAATACCCTGGAAAGCTATTTTAGCACAGACACGAGATGTCATGTATGTTGTTCCTCACACTGACTGAGGATGATGAGGTCATAGAAATTTGGCTCTTCTGATGACCTATGTATGGTACCGATTTCGATTTCACAATGGTCGGTTGGAGTATGAGCGGTATACCTCATCTCCTCAAGGCATAAGGATGCTTGTAAAATGTAATCAGCCGTGTAGCATAATTACTTAAGTTGAACTGTGAGAAACAATGAGTGATGATACATTGTTTATTAAAGTCCTAGTTGGACAATTAATATACATGTTCTTCATATTCCGTATTGATTAAATGACTTGCTATTCAATCAAATTATAATTGAAATGATTGCATAAAGAATACTGCTTTATTTAGTTATTCAATGAATTACCTATTGTTGAATATTTATAATCCTGCTGCTCATCATTGTTCTATTATTTGTAATAACAATGTTTCTGGTGAAGAGTTATAACTCTCTCTGGGACAATTTTCAATTGTCTCACCCCCATGAGATTCAACTTTTTAGGTAGACGACGAGGGAGAAGAAACCCTTCAGCAGGTGAGCAGCAACAACAGCAGCAACAACAATCAGGACATCAGTGATCTTTAGGTGGAGATACTGTCTGTTAGGTTCTGTATATAGAGAGTCCTATGTGTCATATTTGTACTCTTAGGTCCTAGGAGTCAGTAGATTATTTGATATAGATCTGAGATTTTTGGCTTAATGCCTCAAGATTTTTGTATACTGCTTATGTACAGTTTAACAGAGCAGTCAATGTTATGATTCTTGAGATGAGATAATACAGAGATGTACTAATGAAATTAGCTTGTAAATAACTTACTTGTTTCTTTATGAAGGAGTTTTACAGTTTGTGGATCTCGTTACAAAAAGTTTTAATTTTTAGTGATTTTCAGTAATTCTGCTGCTAATGTTTCGCTTCCGCATTGTTAATAACGTTTTGATCGCACATGGTATCACATATGAAGTCCTTGATTTGTTCTTTATAAAGAGTCACCATCTAACCCTAGGCATCCCTTGATTTACAACACAAAAAGTTCCATTGGAAGTAGGGTAAAACCCACAATTGACTATTTATTTAGAACAAGCCATCCATTGTCAACAAGTAAGATCCTTAAGTATATCATATAAAGGAAACCATTTAAATCACACTATTAGGACCAACATATTACATTAGACATCATTTCAATTTATTGGAGGAAAAAACATTAGATCTTGACCATTGGGTCAAGTTCATATGCTAAAACCATCAATTACAATATAGGTCCGACCATTGCATCAAGTGGCCCAAGAAACCATTGGTATAAGGCTTAATTGATGATACAACTACACTGCTTAACTCAAAATAGGTTGTACAGACCTGATACACCATAATTACTGATCGTGAAATCACCATATGTTTTTAGATCAACACTATATTCATTAATAAACATCAAATATTAAGCTAATGTCAATAATGATTGATAACATCATTAAGGTGCTTAATGGTTGATCATTATACTTCTAATTGATCCAAAACCTATACTAAGGGGGTGACCATGGGTTGTCACCATCATTTGACACCTTTTATCACGACCATCAATTGTTATGAACACAACACCATAGGGTTGTTGCAATGGTACCATCATTGGGTCATGGTTTATAGAAGAAATCAGCTTTAAACCCTAAAATTGACCATTGGTTGATAGGTGCTTAGCACCATAGGTTGTCAAAACAACCTGATACAAGTCATATTGTACCTTAGGTATAATGTACAAATGATCACATGTTCATCTAGAACTCAAATCAGAACATGGAATATTATAAAATCAAAATCCCAATCAAGCATAGCTTTTTAGTGCATGAATCATCATTTTCAAGCAAGAACATGATCTAGAAAGCTTATGGTAAGCAATAAATGTAGAGAAAGTTATAAAAATTTCCTATAATGTGAATATGAAACTCCACATAGAAGAAATATCGAGCAAGTAGGGTAGAAAATCCAAGAATAAACTATGAATTTGTCCATCTAGCACCTTTCTTCATCAAATGAGCAAACCCTAAGCATAAGGAGCAAGAAAGGTAGGGTTTTAGATCTTTAGAGCAATTTCTACCATTTAAAAGCAAGGTTCCTACCTGGAGAAAGCAAGGAGGAAGGATAACAAAGTAATAGACAGAGAAAAGAAGGAAATTCTTACGCTTTTAGGTCAAGATCACTAGAAGGAAGCTTTTTCAGCCCTAAATTGAAGTTAATTTCAACCTTAGAGATTTTCACCAAGAAGATCCCCACTTTCTTCTTCCTTGGGAAGAAAAATTCACAGATTAACAGAGGTGGAACGAGGTTGGGAGAAGGAGAGAGGTGGTGGAGAGGAAATGGCTCGTTTTGGTGCTTGTGGATAAGTATATGATACTTTAATATAAAGAAAAAGAAAAAGTTGAGATTCTAGTATATATCCAAGTGTCCATGGCTTTAAATTATTAAGAATATATAATCACACACAAACAGCTCTCCCACCGTCCCTCTAGACCTTCTTATCTTTCCTTTGTCTAAATTCCAAGCCAATCACATAATTCCTTGGTTGATAGCTACTAAAGGTAGCTCATCCATGAAGGGGAAAACCCTAAAAAACCCTTGGGGAAAACACCTTCAAACCAAGGTTTAAATAGGCGCCTCATGGCTCAAAAAGCTCAAGAATGATGATATAATATCCAAGGAACAAAATGAAAGTGATAAATTTCAAAGAAAACCTCTCAATTGGGTAAATTGTAGAAAAGTCCAAAATGTGCATAAAATTGCATAACTTGCTCAAACAGTGTCCAAATTGGACCAAAATTGAAACTTAAGCTTGTAGAATGATTTAAAAGCATATCACAAGGTTATATTAGGGTTATAAGCATTAAATGATGATAATTAAGATTTTTCAACTCATTAAGCAAGTTTAGGGGCCTTACAACTATAAACCCCTAACAGGGATTTCTCCCCCGAAATCCAAGGTAAACAAAGATGGGTACTTCCTCTGTACCTCATCCTATTACCTTCACATGGTTAATGATCAGCAGAAAAACCCCAACATAAGAAGACATTTGCAAATATGGAACATAGAAATTTGTTGTGCCCCCTGTACAAATCTAATAGTAATGTTCTACTTTAAATTCTAGCTATCATCCTAAAATTATATCTATTGTATCAACAAATTACTCAAAAGTCATACTTCCTAGCTTTTTACCAATTGTGACATGTGTCCCATACCATTCCTTGAAGCACAAAAAGGCAATGTATCCATCCATTTTTTATACACTGACACTAGAACTCTTATCAGTTCTTTTTTAGCATCAAAATAAATGTTGACGCTGGCAACTGTCCTTCCATACATAGAAACATCATTCCTAGTCAACCTTGTTAGGGGTCAAACAACAAAATTTTCTTCACCTTACTAGGATTTATACAACCTACTTAGAAGACATATCATGATCCCATAAAGAAATTTAATCAACCACATCTCACTCTTGTTCAACTTGTCTCATAGCTATTGTTGCTTTGACAAATCTAAGGTTTTTTGTTTTGAAGAAATATTGATCATATTTTTGACCATATTTGAAATACTTTGACATGTCATCATTCAAAGATTGCTACAACTTGTAAGACATTACTTGAACACTTTGTTCCTCCTATTCATAAATTATATTGGTACATTGGTTAGTCTGAAGGACATAACTCTAAAATCATCATGGTCATGTAGATTATGTCATCCAATATAAATCTTATGAATTGATATTTTATCATAGGTTTATTTTAAAGGAGCATGGTATTACATATTTATTAACCAACAAAACATCTATCCTTGATAGTGGTCTTTCCCAGCTATCAATGAACCATACACAACATTATAGAATCACTTTTTTTAAACAACATTTAGAGGGTCATCATCAACTCTCTCTCTCCCTAAGGGAGAGGAATACTTGGAATGTTCAATTAATAAACATCTCCAACCTTCACATATTTCTCATATTATTGATACATCTTGGATACTAGGATTCATTACCTTGGTATCCACCACATGCGCTATAAGGAACTCACATCCTTATCTCATCTACTTTTACCAACATAACAAATCTCAAAACATATAAGAGGAGTCTTCCTAATTATTGGAAGGATCAAAAGAAAAATCATCACAAACTTTTTGATTGTGGAACCATATTCCAAACAACCTTATTCTATAATAAGATATCCATCCTCATGTTTAGAATGAATCGACACATACCAAGTGGCAATGGTCCACTTGAAATATGTGCCCTAGAAAGGAAAGAAACAAAGGGAAACACACTTCCCATGCCATAGTAGTATTTTTCAAGGGTCACTAGCAAAAAGGTAACCAATTCTATTTTCATATGTAGGTTACAACTTCTTATGTATCATTTTACCTTTTTCATTTTCGGTTCCTTTCCATTAGCATAGGAATCATCATGATTAATGTATCTCATTACTCCTTCCTTGATGACTATTTATCACACTTGGGTATTTTCTCTTATTTTATTATATTTTTCAACAACTTATCAACAAGTAAATACTCATATTCCACATTTGCTTCATTAAATCGGGATCATATCCCTTAATTTCTTTCGAATGCCATGCTGATTTTTCATTAAAACTTTCTTACACACATAGGTTGTTCTAAAATTAACCCAGGTTCCACCTTTTTTCTTTACCATTATTCCCATTCATCTTCTCATTTTGTACTTGTTATAAGAGTTCTTTCCATGTTATGTGGATTTCATACCTTGCTTCACTTTATAAGCATAGACTTATCTATATTTTATTTTATTATATTCTTGAATCACATCTTTAAGAACTCCTCTTTTCCTAATTTGTATTCAGATTTAGATTTCATGGTGTTGTATCTTTCTCTTATAGTTACCAAACATTCAAGTTTTGATAGATAATGATGCAATTCTCATTTTCTTTAAGGTAGGATTGAGATATTCACATCGCGATTGCTTATTCTTTATGCTCTTTAGAATGTCTCGAAATGACAACTTGATCAGAGTAATAAGAAAGATAACAATCTAAGAATTACATACTTACCTTTCTTCAATAATTGAATACCTATCCAGGGCACCCAAATACTGAGATTAGGCAGTATGCACCATATTTTTAAGTCATATTCCTAACTTAGACATCATCCTAGTCCTAAGTCCTAGTGTCCCTGTAGACTTAGTGAACCTAAAGCTCTGATACCAACCTATCAGGTACCGTTACACTAAACAAGATTACTCAAAACATAAAACACAATCAATCACTAATTAATCACATACCCAAAAATATGGGTAAATTAAAACCGATTTCAATGTCAGCACCTTCTTAGAAATATTTTCATAAGACCCCAACATCTTTCTTTTATCCATACTAGACCAAGAATTTGATACAAATGTTCTATTGCCTTAGCCAAATATTCATATATATCACACAAAATAAGCATTGACGTGCTAACAAAATCTCGATTCATTTGAAACACCATATACAAAGTTTTCCTGCCCGGACTTGAGAGTACAGGGATGACTCTAGGACAAACTAGACATATAATCAACTTTATCAAATATTCATTACTATAGCTCCTATTTGCTGCCACATGTTTGTTTTCATCACTTCTGATTACCTAAAAAAATGTGGCGAACCACAAGGGTGAGACCCATGTCCCAGCAAGAGATATAACCTCCAACAATGTTTATTGATTACAACATTTTTAAGTAATTAAACAATTAAGCAGTTTAATCAGATATAACAAATAAGATCAAAAGTATTGATGATTAACAAAATACATAAAGGAGCAGATAATAACTATCATCATTAGCCAGACTACCATCCTTTATCTTATTGACAATATAAGCAATTCAGTAGCATATGTAGTTCTAGCATCCTGAGCAAGTCTAGTAACATAGCATAGCTAACAACATGAGCATGTCTAATTGATTGAACATATCAACATTATAAGAAGAGCTAACAACATAAGTGTAACTACCTGGATAAGCATGATTATCAGTATATGCATCTCTAGTTACAAAGGCATGGCTAGCATGCTAAACATAACTAAGAACATGAAATATCTAACATCATGATTATAATCAGAAGTAGTAGTATAGTTATCAACATAATCATGGCTATTGTATGTATGCATCTACAATCTTAAGCATATCAACAACATAAGTATATCTACTATCTCTTAATCGCACTAACAATCATCTTTATGTAAAGAGAAC
The DNA here is from genome assembly GCA_963693085.1 of Alisma plantago-aquatica. Lineage (NCBI taxonomy): Eukaryota > Viridiplantae > Streptophyta > Magnoliopsida > Alismatales > Alismataceae > Alisma > Alisma plantago-aquatica. The sequence goes on along the minus strand of OY856415.1, from coordinate 312,877,315 downwards.
AAACAAGGGTTATCATCCAATGTGAAACGTTGTGTATAACTCTAAACAAATATGTTAAACAGTGGTATTACATCCTTTATTACGCCCTGGGGAATTCGAATCATACCATTCAAAGTCCAACTGACCCCTACGAAGGGCTATTTGGTTTCGTAGAAGATCTAGGAGTGCCGGTATCCTAAGATCTCTTCCCCTCGGTCAGTATGCATAAAAAGGCAGTGACATATCAGTCAAAGCTGCCACCACAGTGACATATAGTCAAGTTGATAACCACTAGTCCGACCTTGGTACAGGTCATGGCACTAGAAACCAGGGTATTCAAAACCAATCACTAATGTACAACCAGAGTTGTCCTCTAATCACATCATGTTATAATCACTGAGATATGACGGTAGCCATTCTCAATCACTTCAGATGTATGAGGCATAACCATAGACAACCTCCATAATCTGCATTGTGGATGACAAGGATATATCCTCAACCTGCCACCCCCACATACTCAACTGTATGCGCTCCAAGTTTCCCTTAGGAATACTCATTTCACCATCCAGCAAGTTCTGACACTGAAGATGGCTCTATGGTATAGGGCACTACATGATTATAGTTGCACTTTATTAGTTATGACAATTGGGTGAATTAAGGTTGCATCAAACAAGTGGACATGCAAACCCTAATTCACTTCTAGCAAGCATATAAATATCAAAACCTGAAAAGATATAAAACATATGAAACATAATTTCTTCTCTCATCATCACATGGTACTATTCACTTTCCATTCATGAGACTACACTAGTCATCATATTATCACAAGATATAAATCCTTTTCACAATATCAGAGTGTATCAACCCTTATCAACAGAAGAGGAATACACCTCATTCAGGGCTCAACCATGGTCAAAGGTCATTAAGACCATCATACAATCATAGGATATAAATCCATTTCTCAATATCATAGGGAATAAACCCTTATCAACACAAGAGGATTACACCTCATTCAGGGCTCAATCATGCCCAAAGGTCATTAAGACCATTATATTATTATTCCCTACAAGATCATGATTATCTTTTCATGCCTTATAACAAGGCTCAACAACATTACTTACATATAATACACCAGATCAACACAATATTGCATTAATGAGCTAGGAGATATTCATAAACAATCAAAGAAGGGTTATATTAATGTTACAAACATTCCTTTATTACATCAACATGCAAGGAATCTAGATATGATTAACTCTCATCATATTCATTATGCACATGTTTAGCATAAGAAAGTATCAACCATGTGGCTATAATAACCACCAATTAACATATCAAGGTTATGATCATAGTAAGGAGGTTATTATACCATCATTCCATCATATAATAATGTTAAACATGAATATTCATCTTTATCTAATTGCATTAGAGTTAGGTTCAACATGATAAATTATATCAATGTTATTAATCATCACTTATACCCAAACCCAAACTCACGACATCCCCATTGGATCATGGATGCATAAGGTGAAGCATCACCATCACATTCCATAGTATTCTCAAGTATGAACCCACACATAAATCAAGGTGTAACCATCGGGTTATAGCATATTAAGGTTTCAACAACAATAACAAAGTATCTATGATTGTATTAGTTATTCAAGGACTATTCATACCCAATTACCATCATTTAGTTATATGAAAGCTAGGTATAACAAGCTATACCTCATTAGGGTTACATATCAACACAATATGTTTATCATCCCTTCTATACATATGAGTGAATTGGTAAGACTACATAATTAAGTGTAACCTTCCATTTGTTTCATCATCATTCAACTTGTATCACCATACCACAATGTCACCCAGAACCATTGGATGTTCAAAACGTAAGTCCTTTGGTTGTTTACATAAGTAAACACCTTGGATAAAACACCTATGAAGTCCTTGATTTGTTCTATAAAAGAGTCACCATCTAACCCTAGGCATCCCTTGATTAACAACACAAAAAGTTCCATTGGAAGTAGGGTAAAACCCACAATCGACTATTTATTTAGAACAAGCCATCCATTGTCAACAAGTAAGATCCTTAAGTAGATCAAATAAAGGTAACCATTTAAATCACATTATTAGGACCAACATATTACAATAGCCATCATTTCAATTTATTGGAGGAATAAACATTAGATCTTGACCATTGGGTCAAGTTCATATGCTAAAACCATCAATTACAATATAGGTCTGACCATTGCATCAAGTGACCCAAGAAACCATTGGTATAAGGCTTAATTGACGATACAACTACAATGCTTAACTCAAAATAGTTTTTAGAGACCTGATCCACCATCATTAGTGATCATTAAATCACCATAGGTTGTTATATCAACACTATATTAATTAATCGACATCAAATATTACGCTAATGTCAACATTGATTGATAACATCAGTAAGGTGCTTGATGGTTGATCATTATACTTCGAATTGGTCCAAAACCTGTCCTAAGGGGGTGACCATGGGTTGTCACCATCATTTGACACCCTTTATCACGACCATCAATTGTTATGAAGACAACACCATAGGGTTGTTGCAATGGTACCATCATCGGGTCATGGTTTATAGAAGAAATCAGCTTCATACCCTAAAATTGACCATTGGTTGATAGGTGCTTATCACCATAGGTTGTCAAACCAACCTGATCCAAGTCATATTTTACCTTAAGAATAATTTAAAAATGATCACAGGATCATCTAGAACTCAAATTAGAATAGGGAACATTATAAAAATCGAAATCCAAGTCAAGCATAGCTTTTTAGTGCATGAATCATCATTTTCAAGCAAGAACATGATCTAGAAAGCTTATGGTAAGCAATAAACGTGGAAAAGTTATAAAACTTTCCTCTAATGTGAAGATGAAACCCCACACAGAAGAAATATCGAGTAGGTAGGGTAGAAAATCCAAGAATAAACTATGAATTCATCCATCTAGCATATTTCTTCATTAAATGAGCAAAGCCTAAGCATAAGGAAAAAGAAAGGTAGGGTTTTAGAGCTTTAGAGCAATTTCTACCATGGAACAGAAAGGTTCTGACCTGGAGAAAGCTAGGAGTAAGGATAAAAAAGAAATAGATGGCGGAAAGAAGGAAATTCTTATAGTTCCAGGTCAAGATCACTAGAAGGAAGCTTTTTCAACCCTAAAATGAAGTCAATTTCAACCTTAGAGCCTTTCTCCAAGAAGATCCCCACTTTCTTCTTCCTTGGGAAGAAAAATTCATAGATGAATAGAGGAATAACGAGGTTGGGAGAAGGATAGAGGTGTTGGAGAGGAAATGACTCGTTTTGGTGCTTGTGGATAAGTATATGACACTTTAATATAAAGAAAAAGAAAAAGTTGAAATTCTAGTATATATCCAAGTGTCCATGGCTTTAAATTATTAAGAATATATAACCACACACACAAGAATCTCTCCCACCGTCCCTCTAGACCTTCTTATCTTTCCTTTGTCGAAATTCCCACCCAATCACATAATTCCTTAGTTGATAGCTACTAAAGGTAGCTCATCCGTGAAGGGGAAAACCCTAAAATACCCTTGGAGCAAACACCTTCAAACCAAGGTTTAAATAGGTGCCCCATGGCTCAAAAAGATCAAGAATGATTATAGAATATCGAAGGAACATAATGAAATTGATAAATTGCAAACAAAACCTCTCAATTGGGTAAATTGCATAAAAGTCCAAAATGTGCATAAAATTGCATAACTTGCTCGAACACTGTCCAAATTGGACCAAATTTGAAACTTAATCTTGTATAATGATTTTAAAGAATTTTACAAGGTTATATTAGGGTTATAAGCATTCAATTATGATAATTAATCTTGTTCAACTCATTAAGCAAGTTTAGGGGTCTTACAATGGCAATCTACATGCTCTCTTTTTTCACATATGTGCTTCTCTAAGGCACTCAAAATTTGTTAGAAAAGAAGAGCTAGCATATATATATATATATATATATATATATATATATATATATATATATGGCTGTTCATTCGTTGCCCGGCGGGTAGCCAGAATTTTCGCTACCCGCTGGAGTAACTCGGGTCAAAATAGTAACTATATGGTATGCTGGAGTAACCCGTATGAATAGCAAGAGTAACTATATGGTATGCTGGAGTAACTCTGAGTGCAAAAGAGTAACTGCCCAGAAAATATACAGTCAGTAATATATATGGACGGGTTTTTTGATTTTGGGGGGGCAAATGATATTATTTTTTGATCAAATTTTTTGGAGAGAGAGACAAAACTATCCTCTACAGTTGCGAAATTTTTTTTTAAAAAAAAAGTATCAGGAAGTGTGAAAAATATATATATGTGTGTGTGTGTGTTTGTATATATATACATATATACAGTCAGTAATATATATGGACGTGTTTTATGATTTTGGGGGGGCAAATGATATTATTTTTTGATCAAATGTTTTGGAGAGCTAGATAAAATGTTCCTCTACAATTGCGAAAAAAAAAATAAAAAAAAATAACATGAAGTATGAAAAAAAATATCAGGAAGTGTTGCCGGGTAGCTACCCGTTAGTTACCCGCCGGGTATTAAAGATAAGCCCTATATATATATATATATATATATATATATATATATATATATATATATATATAGACAAACACACATATATATGTATGTATACATATATATACATATATATAAATAAATATATATATATATATGAAACTTGTCAAAAATATGTGCAAACTAAAGAAAATTTTGAGACCTATTTTCAAATTAGACACAAAAAGCATAGTTTATTTTCTGATTAAGTAATAAGGATTTTATGAAACTCTGACTTGATGTAAACAATGTTTGTCCCTTTTCATATTAATCTTAGTGTATGTATGTATATATATATTTATATATATATATATATATCTATATATATATATATATATAAATATTATATATGATCTATTCTATTGGTGATAAAATACATGTTTGCTTTAGGGATTAGGTTTATTAGTGTTTCCTACTTTAGGATTCATGACATGGATGATTTAGGGTTTGTAATACCTAACCCTAATCCTAACCAAGTATGACACTAAACCCTAACATAGGACCCATAGAACACCCAGACAACATTAAGAGAATATTATAGAGACACATTATTTTCATGCTAAACTTTAGTTTGATTGGTTTATTTGGATTTAAATATGATTTGTTTGGATCATATTTGACTGAAAAGAATCATTTCGAAGGAACTTGGTTTCCTTAAAAGTTTAATGATTTCTCAATTTTTTCTACCTAACCTATTGGATATTTTTAATTTCTATTTCAAAATAGTTCCCTATGTGTATCACCTATCTGTAGATTAATTTGTAGAGCGATATGTAACTTCTAAGTGGTAGTTTGAAGGATGTTATACTGCTAGTAAACTAAGAATATTCGTTGAGGAAATGTCTAGAACTAATGTTGAGTTGTGACTAATTCTATTGATAGATAGTCACCCATTATTCTATGATGGTACAAAACCCATGAATCCAAGGATGAAGCAAGGGATTAGTGTATTTGTAGAGATAGGACAAATATGAGTTAGAGAATTATTTAGAAAATTAAAATTTCAATTATTGTTAATAATTGTTAATTTTGCTTGATATGTTGTTAAACCTAAATGCCCTCTTTTTGTATGCACCCATGTACAAAGTATAGCTATACTGACTGCGTGTTTTGTGTTTTGACATTTTAAGTTTGTTGCATTATTTATCTAATGACGTGGACATTCAAAGATGGCATCAAAATAACATGTGGCTACTTTTTTTGGGAAGTTAGTTATATTTCTTCCCTTATGAAATTTTACCTTTTGTCACCTTATTTAATTCCATTTAGGAGAATTATCTTTCAACATATTCTTAACAAAGTTTATTATTGTAGTCATGGATTATATTGGTTACTTGTTGAATCAAGATTCTTGGAAGTAGTTAATGATCACTTCCTCCTTAGATCACCTTCAATAGGGAAAATATTGGGATGGGGTCATTTCTTTTGGTATTAGTGTCTGGATTTATCATCTAGCCCCTAATAATTAGTATTTTTATGCTATCCTTTGAATTAAGGAATTAGTAGGAAATTATAAAATCTTTGTGGTGAAAATCTTTTCCTTTGCACCTACCTTATTTATGATGACTTATAGACTATGATTAATCCCTCTTGGACAAAGCTTAAGATTTTTTTCAAAATTATGATAACCCTAGGTTGTTTCATTGGATATCTCTTCTCTTTCTTCATCTAATTCTTATTCATAAAGGCTAATGGCTCGATAGTAATTCATCTCTTGAATTAGGGATTTTTATCATTAGGGTTGTGATGGAATCCTCCACTAATAAATAATAGTAGTGCATTTAAAAATGATAATATCAACACAAGTGTGCTCATATTTATTGAATATATTTAATCCTACTTTAAATGCAGCTATGTTATATAGAATGGCTAGTACCAAGACTGCAATGATCATGGATGAGCTCTACCAGAGTGTCTATAGCATGAAGTCTCACTACAAGAAGAAGTATTCCATGGAAAAGATGAAATAGGCCATCAATGAGTATTCGTCTAAGAATAGAAAGAGCCAGAAGATGCCTTTGAAGAGGGTGGTTTAGAACCCACCATTGTCTGTAACCCCATTGTTGGCTAAAACCCTAAGGATTCCCAAATCATGTTAATGGTCCTAATCTTAGTGACAAGGATGAGCCATGGTCAAGAGATTTGACATGATCTGGCTAGAGTAACATGAGATATTGACTGATACGATCAATGTCTTTGCCCTTATCGACATCACACGAGATGAGAATGGTGTACTCCACCCTGTTTGCCCACAATTGGGTGCTACCATCCTACATATCATCAAGATAAACGTCACAAAATTCTATAAAGTAGACAAATCCAAAGTCATGGATAAGATAGATGACTGGATGCTGACGTTGTAGAATGGTTTCCACATTTCTTAAAGTATAGCCTAACAAGAAGGTATATTCTTCACTCATCAACTTGAGGTAGCATCATTGGTTTGGTTGAAAATATACATCACCACCCTAGATTCTATAAATAATCTAATGGCATGGGCATATTTTTGAGACATCTTCACAATAAGGTTTTTCCACATCTCAGCATAGAAGGATAAGGATAATAAGTTCAGGTGATTTGACCATGAAGATATGTTTGTGGTAGAATTATGACAGGAAGTTTGGACTCCTCAAGTGTTTATCCCATATAGTAGACGAGGGACATCAATTAGTGAACTGTGTTGATTGTATGAATGCTTTGATCCAATGACATGTCATGGCCATACAGACCCACAAATTCACTGGGGATCTTGACTTCAAAGGGGACCATCATGCAATCTAAGTACCCAACTTCAGGATGTCTGGAGTTCACTAAAGGTATCTCTTCTACAAGGAATTCTAGAAGGAAGACTCAAATCTACAACCGTGGAAAGGGAAAAGGAAAAGGGGAAGGATAACCTCATAATGAATTTCACATATGGGAAATACCATTGAGATGTAGGAAATCTGGGATATGCACATAGGAAAGTGTTTCTTTGACAAGTTTGTGTGCTATTAGTGCAAGCATGAGGGACACTTCAAATACAAATATTCTCTTCCATATCCTCAAAGGTTTGTCCATGTCCTATCTCAACCAATGTGTGATGACCCCGATTTTATGGTGTTAATACATGATATAGTAATTTAAGATCATGGATATCATGTAGATGACATATTGCAAAATTGAGAAATTGGTTATTCATTTGTGGAGTCTTTTCACCCAAAGAGTGTAAGTAAATATGCAATTCATTATTGTTAGACCTAAATTAGTTTAATTATGATGAATAGCTTTTATTCGTCAATTTGAGTACTTATGAGGACAAGAGGTTCACTCAGTATTCACAACAAACTGAAAATGGAAAATAATGAGCGTTGAGGTATGGTAGGATCATAACAAGTGTTGTAGGACTTATGGTATGAAATGTGGCATAATTAGTTCAAATGATGCCATGGTTTATACCCGTAGTGATAAGGTTTTTTAGAAAATTTATTTGCATTACCGAATAATAGATTTTGTGTCTCCATGTTTTGTAAAAACCTACTCTTAGATATTATGAGCATGTTTCTAAAATTTTAGAATATTTGTAGTTTTCTATAATGAGATGTAATTATTTGATGTTGAGGATACTAATGAAATAAATATGGTTGAACTTTTATATTTTTGGTATTTAGTACCTAGGATGTGAAGTTTTAGTGTCACACTAGCCATTAGCCATTTGATGGGCGGGACCCTTAGTTTGGGAAGATGGCATGATACTAAGCCTCTGTAAATAGGATCACGCAGTAGGGACTTCCTCTTGATGTCCAATATATGAAGAGAGAAGACTTTGTCCAGCTAAATGTTGATTCGTTGATCTCGTAGGAACCAACACTCTACCAAGGTGACTAGCCTTGAGATATTAGGATCTTCCAAACCTTCCTTTTTGTGGGGTGTTATGTGGCCTGATGAAGGAGAATGTGATATTGCTCCTATAAGCCTTTCAATAATAGTATAGATAGAGATGGAAATCAAGAATAAATATTGAGGGATTGAGGAGGAAGATACACGTGAAATGCAAGATAATGTTCATTGTGGAGGGCATTACGACCTCTAACCATAGATGAAGTTAATAGTAGATTGAGAAGGGCACCATTAGCTAGTTCTTGAGCTTTTGTATTAAATGAAGATGAAAAACTCAAGGAGGATCCTCATCTTGTCTTGCACACCTACAAATGACTTTTCCATGTTCTAGAGGAGGTTTTAGATCTCCTTGAGGCCTCAGGAGATCCAATAAATCTCAAAGGATGAATCTCCAATATTGACTAAATGCTCTGTGTGATCTCCAACAAGAGTATGACAATGGGAAAACCTCACCTACACATAATGGAAGCCCAACGAGGAGGCTATGGAAAAACCATGAAGATTATATGGACATGTGTGCACCATGGAAGCCACTGCTCATGCACTTCTGCCTCGTCAACGATCTCATATGTGGCATCTCTTCTCAACTCTCACAAAATTGAGGAGCACAAAACATTAGGAATAGACCATAGGTCAACACTTAATCCATCTAAACTTGCGATTAAGCAAGTTAAATGCAAACCCAGTCATGTAGGTGGGCCGCGCGCTCCTACCAAGCGATGTGGATTTCTCTCAGCCACTAAATTGAAAGTCTGGTCAATGGAATCAATGGCTCTAATGGTCCACATCAGCTAAATTCCTTCTTGTTTCATAGAAATAGTCTTGATCATAGAAATATGGTTATTAATGATTCCCTTGGCCTAAAAATATCATGAGTACAACATTTGACTCAAAAAATGTACTCTTTATTATAAGAACCCTAGATCAGTCCTTTAATGTACATTTACTTATTGTATAGTTTAGATGATAAAAACTCATTTTAGAGTTCCTTAAATGAAATAAATTGTATCCAATAGATATACATTCTCAAAGAATTCTTGTACAACCCTAATTATGATTGAAACCCATTTTTGGACTCCGAGTGGAACCATATTATCCAATTTTATGTCTTCTCTTATTAATAAATAATTACATACTTTTAGTTTCATATTTGTTCTAGAAAATATATAAAGCATCATAAAATCATGAAAATCAAACTTGAACTAATGTATGACATATATATCAACTGAAAAATATCAAAGACACATTTATTCTTACTTTCAACCATGGTTTGGCTAAACCCTAACATGGAACTAAAATACTGAGAATATTTATGATCATATATTAATGATGCTCAATTGTTATTAATATGTGATAACCATATTACATAGGTTTCCTACAAATAAGAAATCTATGATATTAGGTATGTGGATATTATTTAAGTATATGACACATTTGCTTGTGTAAAACTTAGGTATCATGTATTGCTTATTCTTACTTTAGAATGTTGCTTGGATGTACTATGAATATAGTATTGATTGTTTCCATGTCACTAAGAACAACAAATAAAATAGATGATTTGTAGCTATTAAGTAGTTATATTATCTATCTATCCATCTATCTATCTCTCAATCTCTATCTCTCTATCTAAAAATATACGGTCATAACATCCCCGTATCCCAAGGGGTGGGGAAATATGAAATGCTTACACCACATAGAAGTACATTATCATAGAAAGGCTTATAAAAGAATGGTTTCCCAGATATTCACTTTAAATAATGGTTTTCTTTACTCTTCCTTTCTTTCTCAGATTATTGAAAAATTCAAGCATATTAGTATGAATCCTTTACCAAGGTGTACGACACCTTGTGTGCGATCTTTTTTTTCATGCATGTTTTAGGTTTAGAGCTAGCATGGGAGAAATGATGGGAAGTGAGTAGTTTTACATGTTGTACCTATTGTGTATGATTCTAAATATCACACATGTTTAGATTTATGTAAGATTCTCTTTTCATATATAATTGTAATTCATGTTGTAATAATTCATTCTACAATATAAACATGTTGATTGTAGAGTTGTTTATGTTGTATACATATGTTTTTTTCTTCATGTTTTGGTATAATGCTTCCATATCACAATGAGTAATATTTCCATAGTTTCTCCTCTCATCCCCATGGGGTTCTGGGAAGGAGGAATCTGACAATGTGATAGTTGGTATCAGAGCATGAAAAATAGCTACAACTAGCAAGTGCTCACCATTAAACATAAAAAATAATTTGAACCTTACAACTAAATTTTAGAAACATAGTGAGTTACTACATAGGAACTAGGTTTGACTAAGCCTATAACTTAAAACCTAGATGTTCGAGAACTAAGTTTAGACAAGTATGTGAAACCCTTTCCATATACAATTCATATGTATTGAGTATCTACACTAGTGCATACCTTTTTTTCACAATTTAAAAAGATGACATGGAACTAGACTATATACTCTATGTGGGGCACTTGATTTTGTTGAGGTTTATTTTTCGATCGCTTCGAGCCTAAAAATAGAGAAAAACTATATAATATCACACACAAACACACACACACACACACATATATATATATATATATATATATATATATATATGAAAATTTGTTCCTTGCACAGGAGAGACGAGATGTTCATGCAACCTAAGTGAGAGGGAGTACCATCAGCCTAGATGAGAGAAGAAATATAGATTGGATGTCCAGAGACTTATTAGATATGTAAAATTTGAAGTAGATGATCGATTGCTAGATTATATAATCATGTGTTATCTTATCTAAGTTTGATGTCTAATGGTATAAGATTCTTTATATAGATATAAATTGTATATGAGGCTTGATTCAATTTTAAGAAAAGTGTTCTAAGTGTTGATGATGAAAGTATGTAGGTTTTCTCACTTAACATAATCTAATCTAAGAGAAGGTTGAATATGCATGATATTCAAGCTCTTTTACAAAGGAGGACCTCTAGTGTTAGGGCGAGATAAGAGGTGAATTCTAGAATGGAATGGAGATGGTCAAAGGACCTAACCTTCAATATAGGATAAGTATGATATGTATGCAAAATGATGTGTCCTAATCTAGATTACTCCTAAGTAGATGATTTGAGTATGTTATGCATGATTCCTAAAGATGACCTAAAGTCTAGGTGTGATATTTGGTAAGATAATGTTATGGGTAGAAAATTCATGATGAGGTTAGTCAATCCTTTCACTAAGTTAGGTTTGAGCTTGAGTAACTTCTTCTTGTGAATATCATCCTTAGCAACAATTGAGATGAATTATGAAAGTTTGATTCTGTGAGTAATATGCCTTGTGCATAAGATACTCATAAATGTTGTTCCTTACACTTCTTTTTCTTAAGATATGATGTTAGAAACCTCACTTGATATTCATATGATTATGTATGAAGAGTCACTCAGATAAGCTTGCCCTATTTTATATTTTCACCCTATCATTCATTTAGTTTCAAAATTTTAGATCATGATAAGCTTTACCCATTATATTCTCTTTCCCTTCACATTATACATGAAAGCTAGAAATTTATAATCACGAGCCTAAAATAATGATATCTTAGATCATAGATTACATGATCACTATATGTAGTGTTTAACCTCAATCCCTCTAAATCTAAGATTCTAGTTTGGTGATAATTCTCACAATGGGGTGAAACCTTAATATTTGAGAATGTAAAATAACCCCTTATTAGTGATGAAACCCTATTTTGATGCTAAAATTACTAATAGTTGTTGACTATGATAATTCTAGTAATTAAAGATATGAAAAATGATATAACCTTACATAGGTTAGTACCGTGAAAGATGAAACCTTGAATAATACCCTCTGCAATCTATATGTATGAATGCAACACTATTTCTAGGATAATAGGGTATGTAACTGCTTAAAACAAATTATTCCATGTTGTGAATTAGACAACCAGTGATGCTTCTACCAATACAAGGTGGGATGGGTACACCCTAGATTACCTAAATCCTAAGGTGAAAAATCAGGGTTTGTATAAAACTATGGTAGATTTGTCACCTTGAAGTGGAGGATTTATGAGATTGAACTACTTGACATCACGATTAGTAAGATATTGGCTGAAGTTTTAGGACAAATATCCTTTTAAGATGGGGTGAATGCTATGGCCCTGATTTTAGAGTGATAATACCCAATATAGTAGTTTAAGAGCATGAATATTATGAAGAGGATCGATAACAATTTGAGAAAATGGTTATTCATTTATGGACTCTTTTCACCCAAAGAATGCAAGTAGAAATGCAATTAATGATTGTTAGACATAAATGAGTTATTTTATGTTGAATAGCTTTTATCAGTCAATTTGGGTACTTATGAGGCCAAGAGGTTCAATCAGTAGTCACAACAAACAGAAGTGTTCAATTGATGAGCCTTGAGGTATGTTAGGATCATAAAAAGTGTTGTGGGACTTGTCGTATCAAAGATGGTATGATTAATTCAAATGAAGTCAAGGTTTATACACCTAGTTATAAGGCTATTTTTAATTGCATGATCAAATAATAGATTTTATGTCTTGATGTTTGCTAGAAGCTACTCTAGGATATTGTGATACTATTTCTAAAATTTCAAAATATTTGGATATTTCTACAAATAAATGAGTTGCTACAAGTTGAGGATGCTAACAAAATAAATGTGGTTGAACTTTTTTATTTTTGGTATTTGGTACCTAGGCTATGATGTTTTGGCATCATATTGGCCATTACCCTTTCCATGGGAGCGAGACTCATGTTAGTAAGGTGGTGTGATCCCAAACATCAGTAAAGAGAATCATAAGGCAAGGAAGTCCTATTCAACCTCCAATCTTTGCGGATTTAGAATAACCAGTCCACCTAAATGTCAATATGTTGATTCAGGAGAAACCAACACATTGTATATAGTTGGTTGGACCAAGAGTCACCATCTTCTAGACCATCTTGTTTGTGGGGCATGATGTGGTCTAATGAGTCAGGATGTGATACTACTCTCATCTAAGAGTTTCAATCTTAGTATAGGCAGAGATAGAAATCATGAACCAAGACTAAGGGATTAAGGTAGGAGAGTATTATGGAATGTGACATAATATCCAATATGGAGGGGAGGACAACTGTCTAGAATAGGTTAAGTTAACAACATATCGATGAGGGAGCTATTACCTAGTTCCCTGAGCTTTTGGACTAGCAGGAGTTGGAGGAAGATTAGAATCTTAGGTAGGATCTTCAACTTGTCCTTCCCACCTACAAATGCCTTTTCCATGTTTTAGAGGAGGATTTGGATCTCTTGGAAGCCTTGGGAGGTCCAATAAATCTAAGAGGAATAAACCACATATTGATCACTTGCTCCTCTGTGACCTCCAACCAGAGTATGAAAATGAGAAAGCATCACCTCCATGGCATGTAAGCTCATAGATGAGGCTACAGAAGAAACTGTGACATTTCTGGGACCTCTATGTGCCATGGGAGCCACCTTTTATGCACTTCTACCTTGTTGGCAATCTCATATGTGGAGGCCCTCCTCAGTTCTCATGGATTCTAAGAGCACAAAATGTCAGGAAAAGAGAACCTGAGCAGACACTTAAGCCTTCTGCATTTTCTCTTAAGCGATTTAAACTGGCCTGGTAAACACTTATCCTACAGGTGGGCATCATTGCCTTGTGAAATGCATATTTTTATTTAGAACTATCACGTATAGACTATGAGACATAGGTCACTTCCATATAAGATCTTATTTTTTAATGAAAAACAACAAATATTCATAATATTCTTATCCATACAAGATACATGATGTTTTCATTAATGGCAGGTATATAATAGCAGTTCACTAATTGTGTTACATGCCCACTATGCTTAGATGAATGATAGATTCCAACTATAGTCAAAGAATCCTCATAGTTCTATCATACTTCTTATCAGGATGTAAAGTGGAGATCTCTATCTCCTTCTTCTTCCTAAGTTCCACTATGTAAAGAGGACATTTCCTTTTCTAGTGTCCAGGATGGTGATAGTGGTAGCACTTCCCTTTCTTATTCACTCCTCCCTTACATTTTAGTGCAGAAGACTTCAGTTTCTAGCTCGCTTTAGAACATTGTAAATTTTTACTTTGATGTTGGACTTCCCTTTGCATCTGTTGATCATCATCACATATTTGGGGTATGTCCTTCTTCATCTATGCTTCAGTTGTCCCCAACATGCAATTAATTTGGAAAAAAGCTTGTCAAAATTATTTATGTTGTAGTTCATGACAATTTATCTTTATAATTGTAAGTGTGACTACAGAATCACATCAACAGCTAACTCTTGACATAAGGGAAATCCCAGCCTAGCAAGGTTCTCCACATACCCAATCAACTTGAGTGTATAGTGACCTACTTGATCTTCTTCTGTCATATTACACTTGAACAACAACTTTAAGACATCATATCTCTCTTGTCTTGCCTAATCTTGGTACATGTTCTTAAGATGTGTTACCATCTCAATAACATCCATGTTTTCATACTTTCTCTACAACTCATACTTCATTAAGCATAAAATCATGAACTTAACATGCATAAAATCTTCAACTTTTTTATTGTAAGAATTCTTGTCAGACTTAGGTGTGGTGGGAGTTGGTTCACCTGGCTCTGGTGTCTCCAGGACATAAAGGTTGCGCTCTTGAGTGAGAATGATTTTCAACATCCTGAACTAGTCATGGAATTTGTTCTCGTACATCGTGTCCTTCTCAAGGATCGATTACAAAGAAAATGTGTCATGTTTTCCATTAGAATATACAAAAGAAAATGTTGCACTTTTTTCAAAACACTCTGGCTTCCTCATGGTGTAGAACCATGGATGGAGTTTGACTGTGTTCTCCTAGTGTGATGGTGAAGGTCTCCCTGCCTATATGGAGTCCATGTGGGCTACTAGAAACTCCACATTGCACAATCAGAACCAACTAGAAGAAATTGTCCCTTCAATGTCAATATGATAGTTTTGACTTGTTCTTCCTAGTGGTCTATCCCTTTTATGGGTAAGACTTGCTTGGGGTCTCATGTTACCACATCTATGAGAGGACAATGTTTGTCAATGTTAGTTGTGTTTATTGAAGGCCTTTAGTACTTCTCTATTTATAAGAGTACCAGGGTTAGGATTTGCAAATCAACTAGGAGTCCAAGAGACAGATTTTCACAAATTTCTGGCTTCTACAAACTATGAATTGCTCGGTTCACATTTGAATCGGTCGGTTGGCATGTGAATTGTTTCACTCAACACTTGAATCAGTAAATTCACTATATTTTCTATATGCAAATATATTGGCTTTCAATCCTTGTTCTAGTCATACTGATCAATCAACCGGGTGATTCACACTCTGAGCTGGTCAGTTCACATTTAAAACCAGTCGATTTACATTTCAAAATTCATCGATTCACATCCAAGTTCAGCCAATGCACAACTAATGTTGTTTAAATTTCCTCGAAACTTGAGTCAGTCAACACACATTCTCATTCAGTGTAGTTTCATCCAATGTTGTTTATATTGAATGCCTAAACACTTTAGTGATCAAGTTAAACCTTATCAATGAGTAAACTCCTATTCCAAATGCATCCTATGTGTGTGACCCTATAGGTCCCAACTTACATTGGCATTGAATGTGCATAACATATTTATGACATCACAATCAATAAGAAGTATCTAAAAACACATTATTGCTACCCAAGTAACTCAAAGTTTGAGAACAACTTCAACCTACAATCCATGATTAGTGTTACTGTGATCATATATTTCCTTAATGTCTGATATCAAGATTGAACTCAAGGCAAGGTATCATCATCCTCTCAATGTTCAATCCATTTTCCTTGAACTACATCAGACTGTATGAGATGCATGATTGAGTCACTTGAGTATGTCCTTATGTTTCTCAATCTCACTTATCAAGTGGCCATGATATCAATCTCCAATGAGAGGGACAAATCCCATCAACATGACTCACATTCAATCCCCATGTGTTACAATGTACATGAGTATCTCCTTTAAGACAACCTTCAAGGGCACTTGGATGATGTCAAAATACATCAAACAACATGTGATGACTATAGGTACTTTAGGTCTATGAACCACAAGAACCACTATCACTATGAGAGCTGATTATGTCTACCATGTATCACTTTCAAGATTGGTCTATCCATTATATACTATTCTCTAACATGTACCTATGTGTTTGACTTCATAACCCATATAATGACTAATAAGACTCTTTCATCTGTCAACACACACTCTACTTTTATGTATTATTGTTCTCTATTTTGCTTCCATAGTAATATCTGACTAGGGACATAAAAATAATGCATGTAATCTTGTCATATATATGATCTCATTATTCAGGTGCTCAACCAAAAGACATAAGTCCTCAAGCAATATCTTTATTTAAACATCTACTACATCTGTGTCACCATCTCATGATTGAGACAAACATAATAGATAGAGTTACCTTTATCATTATCAAATCAGATATCCAGTTTCCCATTACAATCATCATAAGATTGGCTCTCTGGCCATATGTACCAACATGTTCTGAGATTATTGTCATTAGTTTAATAGAATGGAACTGACAATATAGATTTATGTTGTCTGTTCAAATCAAAGAAACCAACAATGCAGAGCAATATCAACAAATAATTAGTCATCAATTTGACTCAAAGTAATCGATGTTTAACTTCCTTACCAATTAAAATTTTAATCGATAAGGATAGTTGTGTTGTTATTTGATTGAAAAGCAATGATGGAGATCTACATCATCGGTTTCATTATAGCAACCGACATTGTAGGTATGGTTTTTTAATAAATTAGGTCTGGTTTTTTAATATAGTAGGATGCAAAACATGTGGTTAATTAGAAAGCATGTTCTATCCTATGTTTGACTTAAAAAAATGCCAACAAACCTACAAAACCTACAATAACAAACACATACATGAGTCGACATCCAAAAAATTCATTCACACTTGCATTTCCATTCTCATCAACACATAATTCCATCCTCGTGCTCAATTCAAAAAATATGCATGCAATTTTATTTACCAATTCCATTCTCATCACATGTACAAATGTAATTATCATTATAGTCATTGTTTTTCACATTCATTACACATACCATTGACATATGCACCAATCGATCACTTGCATTAAATTTAAAGTTGCAAAAATTCATAACCATCACATCTATATAGAAATAATGACACCATAGTTTAGAAAACTCATATGTTATTCCAATCAAATGCAAAGATGACGTCCTTAATGAAGGACTACGTCCACTATTTCTGCACCTCATCCAACTTTGGTTTTCAATAGGGCTTTTTTCATGTCAAACAACAACAAAGAGAATTACATATTTCAAGAGTTTAATTGGATTTATTTATATTATCAAATTAGACTATATTTACTTATGATTATCAAGACTATTTATGTTTCTTTTTGTATATGATGGATGTTTTGTGATGCCTACTTGAAATCATGTCCATGTACCACATTATGTGGTATCCACATACCCAATTATTATCCTACATAAGGAAATCTAAATTTATAGTTATGCAAAACATTAATAAATAAAAGTAACCATAGTTGACATATATATGAATTGATGTCAGGGAACTACCTTAACATTCTTCCATGTTAAAACTTTATTTTTTTATCAAACTTTCATATACTTGTCTGAATGCTTTTATACCCCAATGAGTTAAACTAATACATTTAATTGAATTAGAAAATCGTTATTTAACAATGTAGACATTATTAAATTACTTATATTACTATTTCCACTTTTATTTGTATCTCCCACTCCCAATTTTGGTACCTCATGGATCTATATAATACACATATAGAGTCAGAGGGACAATTACCAACAACTCCCAATACTTATTACAATGAAAAGAAGGCAAACAAACAAAATACTCAAATTACACAATGAAATGTAATTAATAAGTCAAAATCATAAGCAAAGTGCCCAAAACATACTTTATATTCAAATGATCTATAATCACTTTCTTTTCCACAATAAAAAAATATTTAAATGTGGTAGAGCTATATTTAGTAACAAATGTCTTCTCTCTATCTACACAGCTGATCTGTGGAACCAAAAATGCAACATTGGTTGATGTGAATCATCCATATGTCATATGTATGTACCTACAATATATATATATATATACACATATATATATATATATATATCTACATATATATATATGTATGAATTAATATATTAGAAAAAAAACTCAACATAGAGAATGAGATATTTATCCATAAGTTGTCATCATATCAAAAGTTCTATCATTGTTCCATTTAACTTATGATAACTAAATATATCCACAGTACCTATCAAGAATACACTACTATCGTGATCTTGACCTACAATGTCCTCCTAATATGAACTATCATAGTCAACCCTTATTCTAAATTCTATAACCATAGAGACAAACCTATATACTTAGGACCAAGTGATTCTAATAGGTCATTTGCAATCTAAGCATGTAACTTACGAGAAACTAGACAAAGAACTATAGGGGGATGTTAGGTACTATGATCTTAATATATTTTCTTACCAGTTGCCAATAACATACACAAATAGAATAGTATCACAAATACAAATGCAATGTAAATTTATCATACATTCTCATAAATAATTTTAGGTTTGGGCCACACAACCACATCACCTTATGTGTTTGTTGTTGTGTGTGTGACTAAATACGTCTGGAGGTTGTGCGGCGGCCCAATTTCTCTGTTCGTCTCCCGTCCTTCTCTAGGACGGCGGGGGCGGGGTGCATGGCGGGGGATGCCCAGGCCAGAGTGGATCTCCCTGCTCTGACCTCCACCTCGTCTACTGCTCAGGGTACCCTGTCTGCTGGGGCAATCGCAGAGGAAGCTTTCTGTGCACCGGGGGCGGATGTCACAATCGGTAGAGCGTGGGCGGAGTCTGTGAGGAAACCTCTGGAGGTGGCTTGCTTTCTAAAGCATATGTTGATGCCTGATGATCCACGTCATCCTATCTTCAGGGAGCAAGATGATAGGCTGTGGATGAGTTTCCCTACTCCGGTGGTTGAAGCTATGGAGGATTTTCACAAATCCTCAGTGATAATCCAGGTGCTCGACAGAATGCCTGAACTGAACCAGTTCCATGGTTGGATGTTGAGGTCTTGGAGACCGAAAGGGGAGTTACAAACCTCGATCCTCACAGGAGGGCTTCTGCTGGTGAAGTTCACATCTACTGAAGACCTGTCTGCTGCGGTGGATAAGGGCTCGTGGTTTTTTTATAACAAGTTGGTGCTCATATGAAAATGGACACCAAAGGCTGATCTAAGGTGGGCATCGCTCACATCTGCCCCTGTGTGGCTCACCTTGCCAGAGGTTGGCCAACATTGGACGCGACAAGATGTTTCCATCATTGCATGCGGGATAGGGGATCCCAAAGTGGTGGATTTCTAGGAAAGAGGCAAATATGCGAGTGCTGCTCACGTTTGTGTCGAGATTCAGGCAGATAAGAACCCACCTCCGGTTGTCATGGTGGCTTTGCCTGAAGGCAAGGAATTGGAGGTGAAGGTCATCTATGATGCCTTTCCGGATCACTGTGAGAGATGTGGTGTTTTCGGACACTGTCTGGAGTCCTGCCCTTGCAGGAAGGAGGCCATGTCTGAGGTGACGGAGACCAGAGGTAGGGACATCAGAAGTAATGGGAGAAGGAGAAGGAATAAAAAGACTATGGGGAGCAGAATCTGGCCACCAACTGTTACGCCCACTGGTCGACAGGAAGAAGGGACATATGTGAGCGAGAAGGTTGTGGATACGCCCCTAAACCCTCCTGCAGGGGGGGTGTTGACGGACCGCGCCGGTGACTCTCTGGTAGTTGTGGAGATGCTGGTGGAGACTGGTCGTGAGGTGGTTGATGAGGTGCTTAAAGGCAGTGCACCCTCTAAAGACGGTTTCATTCCAGCAGGGCAGAGAGCGAGAAGGAAAGGTAAGGCAGCAGTTTCCGAGTCTACTCATGAGGATGTAGTTGCCGGTAATTCTTTCTCAGCCCTGGAAGGCGTAGAGGGAGATGTTGACTTATCAGCTAGTGTGAGCAAGGGGCAGCATTCGTCTCCTAGGAGAACCAGGAGAGGAGGGGCTACACCCGGAAGGGGTGGCCGTAGCCTGTCCTTTAAATGTGTATTTTTGCTTAGAACCTCAGGGGTGCGTCTCGTGTGGGCAAACAGAGGAAGCTCAAGGAGATCATCCAGGAGGTGAAGGCTACGTTGGTGATTGGGTTGGAAATGAGAATTAGAAGAGACTTTAGGGACAGAGCAGTGGGACTGTTTCCAATAGGTTGGGGTTATTCCACTAATCTGGAGCAGGTGGAGGGTGGTCGGATTGCCTTTAGATGGATACCTCTACTTTGGGACATGCAGGTGATTTTCACTATGGATCAACTGATGACTATGAGTTGTATTAATCACAGTGGCCTTCATGTGGTAGTGTCGGCAGTCTACAGACATAACTCTGAGATGTGTCGTAGAAGACTGTGGGAAGTGATTCCTTCCGCCAATCAAAAGGATCTTCCACAGATCTTCATAGGTGATTTCAATCATATTCGTAAAGCTAGTGAGAAGAAGGGTGGGCTTCCTGTGTCGGATTCCTGTATTAGACGGTTTAATGACGCCATTGATGCTGCAAACTTGATGGAGTTGAACATGTCTGGTGGTTTTGTCACGTGGCAAAATAAGAGAGAGGTGAAAAGACAGATTGCTAGTCACCTTGACAGAGAAGTCATGAATGAAGCTTGGCCCGATATGTTTCCGATGTCCAATGTCAAGCTGGGGTCTAGTTGACACAAGGGGAACACAAGGGCAAACCTTTTCGGTTCTTTAACTGCTGGATGGAGTGGCCTGGCTGTGTGGAGGCCATACAACATGCATGGGGGGAAAGGGTTGAAGGTAACCCATTGTTTGTGCTTATGGAGAAGCTGTCAAGGACAAAAAAGGCTCTTAAGGCTTGGGCACAGGGGATGTGTGACATGCGAAAGCTTGTGATGGAGGCTAAAGATAGCCATGCTAAGGCAGCTGAAGTGCTGAGATATAACCCGATAAAGGAGGAAGCGATTGTGGATGAAGCTGTGATGGCTGAGAATCTCGTGAAGCTTGACAAAACAGAGGAAATATGTTACTGGCAAAAAAGTAGGTTGAAGTGGATTAGGGATGGGGATAGAAATACAAAGGTCTATCATGTTGCTGTCAAAAGGAACAAGATGAGGGATCATATTCACACTCTTCTCAAGGAGGACGAATCAATGGTCAACTCTCCAGGTGAAGTCGGGGCTGAAGCTGTAAGTTTTTTCAAGTGCTTGTACAATAAGGATGATCTACCCCCTATGTTGGAGTGTATGCTTCCTCCTAGAAAAGTTACGGAGCAGATGAATGTGGAGCTTTGTGGCCCTACCTCGGACAAGGAGATTAAAGATGCTCTGTTCAGGATTGGTGCTTCTAAGGCCCTTGGTCCATACGGGTTTAATGCGAAGTTCTTTCAGTCTATGTGGGACATGGTCAAAGAAGACGTTGCTAGAGCCGTGAGGTGGTTTTTGGTGGGAGGCAGGATGTTAAGAAGGGTCAACCATGCCTTCTTACGTCTCATTCCTAAGAAAAATGTTACTGAGTCTATGAATGATTTGCGGCCCATTTCCTGTTGTTCGATGGTATACAAGATCATCTCGAAGCTTCTTGCTAGTAGACTCAAAAGGGTTCTTCCTAAGGTGATCTCCCCTCATCAGTCGGCTTTCATCAAGGGGAGGAGCATATCGGATAGTGTGCTTCTTGCAGCAGAGTTCCTTCTTGATTTTGGAGTGAAGAATGGGCCTAGGAAGGCTTGTGTGAAGCTGGATTTGGCTAAGCCGTATGATAATGTCAGATGGGAGGCACTTTGGAAGTGTATATATACTATGGGTTTCTGTGAGAGGTGGGTTAAGCTTATGAAGGAGTGTGTTACCACCACATCCTTTTCTGTGCTAGTGAATGGCGTGCCTTTTGGACTGTTCACTGCCTCTAATGGTTTAAGGCAAGGTGATCCACTATCCCCTTTGCTTTTTACCCTCGTTATGGAAATTCTATCTTGTTCAGTGGATAGATCTCTGGAGAGACACCTGATTGCTACCTTCAGACAGGGTGGATGTCGAGTCCTTACCCATATGATATTTGTTGATGACGTCCTCTTCTTTGTGGATGGTAATAGGAACACCCTGAGAAACTTTCGAAAGACGATGACAGAGTTTGGGATCTGTACAGGGTTATATCTCAGCACCATTAAGTCAAGGATTTTTCTGTCCCGGTCGTGTGATAGTAGAAGAGGACACCTCAGAGATGTGGCTGGTTTGCAGGTTGGCCAGTTACCAACCAAGTACCTGGGTATTCCCCTGAGCGGTGGGAAGGTGAGGGGAAAGGACTTTTAGGTGTGCGTGGACTCTTTGTGAAACATAATTGATGCTTGGATGGGTATCAACCTTTCGATGGCTAGAAGGTTAGTCCTTATTCGTTCGGTCTTGGAAGGGATGATCTGGTTCTGGTGTATGCAAGCGCACCTGCCAGATTTCATTATGGACAAGATGAGAAGTCTGTTGGCTGCGTTTGTTTGGGGAGGGCGCGGGCATGCTGTGGCGTGGATGACAATTGCGAAGAAATTTGAGGAGGGGGACCTGAATGTCAAGGATCCTGGCTACTTTGCTCGGGTAGCCATTTTAAAGAGGATTGATAGATTCTTGAAGAAGGATTCCCTATGGTGTTGCTGGATGACCGAAAGGTATGGCTCCTTTTCGGTTCTTGGTGGACAGAAAAATGTGTCGAAGGTTTGGAGGGCTATGTGTATGATGTGGCTGGATGTAGTTGGTGAGTATCATCCCCCTCCCCTTGGTTGGGCGTTGAAGGACCCTCTGGCCAAACCGTGGGCAACCTTTCACACTCACAGCCTGACAGTTCCCTGGTTTCCTTTGCTATGGAACCAGGGGCATATACCCAAGTGGAGCTGCAGCACGTATAGGAATGTGCTGGGAAGATTGCCGACGAAGGACCGCCTCATAAAGTGGGGCCTTAATGTAGATTCTAATTGTATGTTGTGTAAGAATGTGGATGAGTCTCATGCCCACGTGTTTTTTTATTGTACCTACACTCGCTACATTTGGTGTAGATGTTGGTTGAAGATGGGTTGGGGCAGCGCCCCCCCACCCACATGGTTTGAAGGCATTATGGTCATTATGGAGAAGACCAGAGGCAATACCGGTCTAAGACCTTTTGTGGGGGTCTGGTTGGCGGGTCTGTGCTTTATGATATGGAAAGAAAGAAACAACAGGATGCATGGGAAAGGGGATACAGATGTCCTTCCCTTTTTTGATAATTTTGTGAGTGGTGTGAGGTTGGTGCTTAAAGCCAGACCTAAGATTATGAGGGGGGTCAGTTCTATTATTTTGTCCTGTTGGGATTTTGTAGTGTAGCCCTCTTATACAGTATACGATGGTTTTTCCATTTATATGCTTCTTTTTTTATGATAGTAATATTTTACCTACTCCAAAAAAAAAATACTCGGGGTGGCCAAATGCCAGTGGTATCTGTTTCAAATCTAAGTGGACAAGCATGATAGTCAGATGAACAATATTTGTTGGGTCATTGGAGCACCATGATTTGTGCCACCTAGAAGGGATCCAAAAGCATCACCCAGTGCAACAAAGTGAAGCTAGATTCTAATGATGAAAGATGGCATGAAATCAAAACCTACATTTTTATATATAGTGGTATATATACCAAAAAGAACATATTATAAATTAACCAGAAAGACTATTGTATCACTAAACAACTTATATTGAGTGTTCTTGGTTGTTCTATAGGATTACTTCCAATCACCTCTATCTGAGGTGGATCAATCTCGTAAGACAAATGATGCAATTGATGTACTGTCTAAGGAGGTTGATAGTGAAAAGCATGAAATTGTCTAATTTCTTCTTCTATTATCTTTTCTTCTATGTCCACTACCTCATCATGTCACATTCTACCTTGACAAGTCTATGCTTTTTCTCTAATTTGCTAGGAAAGGATCTTATACCTACACCAGCCCCAATGACCCTAACATGACCATGATTCTTTGGAGTACCCAATCTAACCATGAATTCATTTCATTGGCCCTCAGGGATGATCTTGCCTTCTTTGATTTTCTCATAGAGCCTCATCTAATAATTGTGAGTAGTAATTGGTTAGTAAAACATCACAATCAAGGTAAAAAATAAACATGCACTATGAGAGTTAAATTTTACCAATTTGCAGCCACCTCAGCTGTTGCAAGTTTGGGTATTTCTATGGAGTGGATTTTCTAGGAACACTCCACTCTTGGTGGTGACATAAGGTGTAGGAGTAAGAAGGCTCAACAAACATAGGAGTAGGATGCTTAGTATAAGATGTGTGTTGTCTATGTTAGCGATGTCAGGCATAACCACCTGGACCCACTTGTGGTCTTGCACATTCTTTGGATGCCTTTCTTTTTTAGCATCATGTATATCTAGTTAATACAAAACATATGTTAATTACATAATATACTAAATTGATCTGATGAATGTTAAGAATGTGTTTTAAAGGAGGCTTAATACCTTGAATTCATCAGTTTGTCTTGATGAAAAAAACAAGTTCCATACATTATGATCAAGATAGGTGCATTGCTTAGTGGCCATCTTCTTCCTCTTGTCCCTCATTATGTATTCTCTTATCATATTTGTCCTATAATTCCTTTATATCCTCATAGCATTGCAACACATTTTGACAATACAATATTTCATCAAGGTCAAATATGATGTATGAAATTTTATATATTATGGCATATTTAAAAATAGAATTGTGAATATCATTAAGAAAAACTAGACCTCACATCTATGTCCTTCCATATAAGGTCTTCAACTACATGATCAACTTTATGTCAAATTTCTATTTCCACTCTGCTACAAATAATCGCCGCTAAAAAAATTGCTTAAAAGAACTATGATTTATCCCAATACTATTTCTTGATTCATCATAGTCAATGGACAACTTCAGACCTTTTCCCCTTTGCACTAATATCTTGTTCAATAATGTAATGCTTCTTTTACATGCATGATCACACCACTTATCAGAAGTTCCAACAAGATACTTAAGAGTGCACATTCTCAAGTTTCTCATCCTAAAGAGATAGAGAATGTAACTTATATAGGTGATAAAAATATAACTTATATACCTATGATAGAGTATGTGAAATCACGTCTATGTAATGGACAATACAAATTACACCAAACTCATCCTCTCAATTCACATCGTCATGGTAGACATCCTCATAGTTCTCATCCTCACAGTGAAATGTCATATTAAAATAATCAAAAATAAAAATAAGTGATTAAGAATGTAAAATGCACATGCAGCATATGAAACATATATGCCACAATAAATAATATTAAATACACATTTAGCATATAAAAGTAAAATGCATGCCTATTGTATTAGTTGGATCATTGATCAATTAATATTTCTTTTTGTGATATCCTTGCATATATTCATCAGTTTTAGCTTCAACATTTACACTTGGCAAGCCACGTGAGAATGGACTGGATTCATCATGTGTGTCATAGTACTCTTCTTCATCGACATGATCCATAGTAAAATCCCTTTTCCCTTGAATAATGGCATACTATTTTTCATTTTTTGGATAATTAATATAGAATACTTGTCTTGTCTATGATGCCATTATGAATGGGTCGTCCTTCCCCCCAATCTTTTCAAAATTCACTAATGTGAAACTCAATTCATCCACTACTACTCTTTTTTTGTTATCAACCTAATTGCACCTAAAGATGCAAACTTTAAAATATGTATAGTCAAACACTGAAATGTATTTAAGGATATTGTAATTAATCATTTTAGTTCACCTAGACTCTTATTGTTCACAATAGAATAATATAATGAGGACGCTTGAAGGGTTACCCCGCTATTTAGGAAAACACTTTTATCATCTTGACATTCTATTTAGTTTCAAAATACATTTCTCTCAAACCCTTTGTAAAAGTAAACACTCATCTTTGGTTTAAAGGTAGAACATTTGATATTTTTATCAACATTTTTTTCTAGTCACCGAGGAGACATGTAAGGCTATGTGGTACCCAACTGGGGGGGGGGGGGGGGGGGTTCAGTGGCCACACACCAAAACCCCAGGTGTGTCAGAGGATGGAATTGAATGTGGGACCTTCTGGTGAGAAGCCTCTATCCAGTCTAGTAGGGAAATTTATATGTTGTTGGGATAGATGAGTGACGACATCATTTTCAATCCCCCTAATCAATGTCCCATTATGCTCTCTTGCAAACCACCTTGAACTGGCTCAAGGATATTTTATCTTTATAAAATTGGAGTGCTCATTGTTATATATACTCACTTCATTGAAGTAGTGTGAAAAAAACAAGTATACTTGTTCCCATAACTCACTACTAATTACTTTAACTTGTGATTCTAAAATCCCTTTGTTGGAATAAGAATCAATATATTTTGCCTTTTCAAGTGCTTCATTACCATTTAGAAAGTCATTATAAGAGGTTGTAGTCTCCCTAGCCATATAACCCTCAATGATACTACCTTCAAGCCAATTACGCTTTCGACCATCACTTTTAAAAATAGATGTAGCGTTCAAAAGGATACATTTGATTCAAGAAAACTAGAACCAACATTTTCACTTCCCCTGAAATGGACAATAAGATGTACCATGATATCAAAAAATGAAGAACAAAATTTGATCCCATGCTAACACATGGTAATGACCACTCCTCTTTGCAACTTATCAAGATTTCTCAAAATAAAAAATTTGCAGCATAGACTGTTGAAGAAGAAACTGAGTCTAGTGAATTCAAATCCTACATGCTTTGGCAGTATACATCAAATAGGAATGGAAAATATTTGTTGCATTAGAGTGTGACATTCATGATATGTAAGACGTATCACCTTCAGATCCTTGATTGATTCTATTTATGGATATTGGAATAGTGTCTTTCTGGTACCTTAACATTAAACAAGCACAACCAAAATGTTCTCTTCTCATGTATTGACAATTTGTAACAATTAGGAGGTAAATATGTTTTTCAGTCACCACTAACTTCTACTATTAATTTTTTCCTTATACCCATTTCACGTAGGTCCAATCTTGATTGGTGCCATATTTATTTGTACCTAGAATATTCTATAGAGTAACAATAACACTATCACAAATATTTTTCTCAACATGCATGACATCGATACAATGGCTAACTTCCAAAAATCTCCAATAAGGAAAATCTCAAAATATTGTCCTCTTCTTGAATTAAAATATATTACTCTATGTGGGAATAATAAAATCTCTTACCAAATGCATTAACAATGTCTTGTATTCTTTCATAAAAAATCTCCCCTAATATAGGTGTAGGGGCACTCCATTCCTCAGTTGATCCATTGAATACTTTGTGCAACCTTTAATAAGGATGCAATTTTGGAATAATCTTTTGATGTCCAAGATATACATTCTTGCCTATATATTTTATTTTTATTTATCTGTCTTCTATTCTATCATAAATAGTCTCCCCTGATATAGGTTTATGGGCACTTCATTCCTCAGTTGAGCCATTGAATGCTTTGTGCAACCTTCGATAAGGATGCACTATTGGAAGAAACCTTTGAAGTCCAAGATATATAGTCTTTCCTTGAAATTTTATTTTAATTGAATCAGTGTTCTCCTTACATATAATGCATGCTTTGGATCCTTTTATGTTGTATCCAGAGAAGTCCCCATATGTTAGAATGTCATTAACAGTGCAAAAAACATATCATGAAAATGAAATGTCTCCCTATGGGAAGAATCATAGGTCATCAAACCTTTCCCATAGATATTCTTTAATTTATCAATTAGAGATTCCATAAAAACATAAATATCCTTTCCATGTTTTTTTGGCCCAATATCAAGAAAGACAACATCATGTACTTATTTTCATACATAATCAGGGAGGAAGATCACATACAACAATCGTAATAGGACAAGTGCTATGTTGGTTTCTTAATGTGTCAGATATATTCATCTCGTCGACACAAAGCCCAAGTTTTAGGGTCCTTACTTCTTCACTAAATTCAAGGTACAACAAATCAATTTTCTTTCATTATGGGGAATCAAAAGGATGTCGTAGCATCCCATCATTGTTTTCATTTACCTCTACATGTCAAGATAAATTCGACACATCCATGATTTTGAAATACAAACTTTGAAACTACAATATAATAGACAATTCCATATCACCTTGGCACAAGAGGTAATTTTGGCCTAATCCAAAGTTGTCATTTTGTACCTAAATGCCCCACATTTTGGAAATTCTTTGAAATCGATATCGTAGTTTTGAAATAACACACATTCATTCAATCATGCATGTATCTTCTTACCCTCGATTCCCATTGGGCACATCATTTCATTTGTTTTTTATCATCAAATTGGAAGCTTGTTGCCTTTAGTAAGATTTTCTTTCAAAAATGACAATAGAGACATGAAGCTTTTGTCACTCTATCAATTGCCAGCCTTCACATTATACAATATCAACAAAATGATCAACTTCATAATGTTAGTACAACCTAAGTATAATGATCTCTCAACAACATGCACAATGTTTCTAAATAAGGAAGGTGCATCAGTAAGATTTACAACACAACTATATAGCATTGCGTCAACCATGACTATTGGAATCAGTTCATTCACATAAACATCATTGGTAATTTCTTCATCAACACAAGTACTTCTCGACATCTTCTGATATCATAGTAGGAATCTCTCCATGCCACTAGAAATTTGTATAGCCTTATACACTCCCATTGCACATGAAATGACTTTTGATTCCAACTACAATTTTGGCTTTCAATTTGTTACTAGAATTCCTACATGGACATTAAAATCTATCTCCAGGTCGATTCCTATGCTCCTCTAAACATGTTATAATATTATTAGGACTAGTATTAAACTCAAGAGTGAATTGATTTGGAATGGACATCCATGATCGATCCATGCTATGATCACAAAGAAAATGAGTATCGAATCATATGTCTAGAGATTAGTGTTTATCATTTATGGTTTAGGGTTTAGGGTTAGTTATGAATGTGTATCACCTATCCCATTCTTGTATATTTAATCACAATACTAAGTATATAACATGTATAAAATTTTCAAGATTATTTCTCCAGCATTTCCCCCGAGTTCTCCATGTACGCTGATGTATATGGGAAAATACCCACCTACATATGTACTTAGAGAACAAAGGGGGAAGTGTTGAAGAAACATCTTAAAAACTCAATACACATTACACACTTACAACCTAAGTGAGATTAAGTGTTCAAGAACAATTTCATATTGGGGACTATCTAAGATTTACTCCTAATGAATAAATCTTGAATCGATTTCTAGGCCAATAGATAATGTTTCCAATTACATACTTATGATATTAGTGTCATCATTCATATCATAGGTGAAAAAAGTATACATTAATATAAAGTACTATATTTACACAACCTAAACAATATTGAAATAAATTAAATTAAGATTCATACATTTTTGTAAATGTAACATCAAATTCAGATTAGATATACAATTAGAATTAAGTGACCTAGCATACTACATAATACATACGTTTTTTAGTAATTCATAATACAATTTTGAACTTAATGACTTAAACATAATACATGCATTCATATAACAATTCAACAATTACTACTAAATAATAAAATAATAAACTACCTTAGTGGATGAAGTGAAGTTGTTGACTGGAACAATTTGGTCTAGGTGGGTTGGTCAGTTGGTCAGTAGAGAAGAAGAGTAGATGTTGGTCGACTGGAGCACCACTAGAAACCACCAGTAGTAGTGCATGTGGAGTGAGGTGTAGTAAAAATAGATGTGGAGTGAGGAGCAGTAGCAAAGTTGGTGGCTGGTTCCAATATCGTTGTTGGCTGGTGGTCCAAATAGCACCGGGGTTGGCGGCCCAGATAGTGCGATAGAGATGGATAGAGAAGAAAGAAGAGTGCTGATGACAACATTGGTGATTGTAGGAAGGCAGAAGAAAACAAAGGCAACTGCAGTTGTACTTGTAATGACAAGAACAATGGAACAATCACCAGAGCTAGGTATGGGGGATATGTGGGGGAAAAAGAAAAAATTTGGTTGTTATTAAGTGCAATTTAGTCATTTTTTGATTGAAGAAACTGACAATAAGCACGTAGTTGTCATTTCTTTCAGATAAAATGGCACAATATTTCAATATCTATTGTTGGGTTCGTCATGAAGAAACTGACGACAACTATTTTCATCCCTATTAAAAATGCCAACCTCACTAAGCACTTAATAATCAGTATTTACAACAAAACTGATTCCATTGTTCAATCTATGCCATTGTTTCGCTATTAAGAAATTCACGACATATATACACATTTCTATTAAAAATACCACCTTCACTAGCACCAATGTTTTTGGTTTTAAGAAAAAAATTGACGAATAAACCCAATTTGGGTGGAAATATTTTCATAGGTTATTTGACTGGGAACCCAGTATTGTCGGCTCTCATAAAATTAACCAAAATTGTAGGCTTTTTAAAGGTAAAATGTTTTTTGTGGAGATGACCTATGATGTTAGTTTTTATGATGTTTAAATTCTTTTTTACTTGAGGTTTAAATTCATCTTAGCTCATTCCTATTTGGATGTTTAGTGCATAACAACTTAGCTATATAGAAAGGATAGATATTATTATGGAGTGAAAAGAGCTTATAGTTCCTTGTTGGAATTTGATTTCTCTCTATGTTATTCCACTGTCTATCTAATCCACTCACCTAAGGTGAGGCATTTAGGATGAAGGGTGTATTATTCCCTACCACTCGACAAAGAGAATGGAAATAGGAGGTGATATGTCATCTTACTCACACTTTATCACCCAGAAACACCAAATCTCGGAGATTGATTTATTGGAAACATAAGCTTGTATATAGTGTTTAGTCTCTCTATGTTATCCCTTCATAAATGAACATGGTAAGGATGGATAGGTTGTTGAGATAATATTTATTTATATATATATATATATATATCCATACTATACATGGACATCAAGTATTAAGATCATTTCCACTTATATCATTTAATCATTATTTGGCGACCTATATAATTTCCTTGTTATTTATTTTATTATAATTTAAAAATCATGTTTTACATCGAGTTTTTCATTTGTATATGTATGTGAAGCTCAACCCTAATATCCCAAACACTTACTACTACCTATTGATTGTTTACTACCCTTTCTTCCCAACTTTCCATGTGTTCGTGAACATTCCTATAGGATAATTTATTTATGAATTGTAAAACAACTTGACCTTGAACTAATATATTAGGTAAGGATTCACACTATTAGTTGGTTGATTAGTTTTATTTTAGTTTGTAGTGGTAACATCCGGGCCCACTGCCCTAGGCTCTAGTAGAGTTTTAGGAATGACGACTGGCCGCATAAACTACCACTAGCCTTAACTGCGCACTTTTTCCTCACTCACGTGCAAGCTGGGGTCAACTTCTCGACTGGTCACCCATCCTAGTACTACTTCAAGTTGAGCACGCTTAACTATGGAGTTCTTTAGTGATGGGCTCCCAGAAAAGGAGGTGAACCTTGGTGATATGGGTAGTCCAATCATTCCTTATAAGATCATTATATCTGAGGCCTCAAATCATGGGATGTTACAATCTCCCCCACTTAGACTCTTGACATCCTCGTAAAGGATCAATTATAAGGCATCATAACATCACCCCATTTCAGTGCAGAACCAGAATGGCCCATGGACACCCAGCTCCCAATCACTGAATCCCAGAGCAAGGGTGGCTACGTCAACCATGGACAACCCTTTCCTACATGCCTGGACCGCACGGCTCCAGACATGCATGTCACATGCCCATGTGGGCCTCACCTACTAGAGGGGTTATGGCTCTAATATCATTTGTAATGCCCGGGCCCACTGCCCAAGGCTTTAGTAGAGTTTCAGGAATGACGACTATCCCCACAGACCACCACTAGCCTTAACTGTGTGCTTTGTCGTCACTCACGTGCATGCCATGATCAACTTCCGGATAGGTCACCCATCCCAGTACTACTCCAAGCTGAGCATGCTTAACTATGGAGTTCTTAGTGATGGGCTCTCGAAAAAGGAGGTGCACCTTGGTGATATGGGTAGTCCAATCATTCCTTTTAAGATCATGTTATCCGAGGCCTAAAATCCTGGGATGTTACAATCTCCCCCACTTAGACTCATGACGTCCTTGTCAAGGCTTAACTATATGGCCTCATAATATTTCCCCATTTCAGTGCAAACCCAACATGGCCCATGGACACCTAGCTCCCGATCACAGAATACCAGTGCAAGGGTGGCTACGTCAACCATAGACATTCCTTTCCTACATGCTTGGACCGCACGACTCAAGACTAGCATGCCATGCCCATGTCGGTCCCACCTACTGGAGGGGAATTGGCTCTGATACCAATTGTAACAACCCCACCTTCTAGTAACCCCCAATTAAGGGAGACCACGAGGTCAGAGCCGTTATCCCAATTTCCGGATCAAAGGTTTGACAAATAAACAATAATAATTATCAAACTTTACAAGACTATACTAAAAAGTTGTAATAAATAAAAATTTTCATACCATTGAAAAGTTTGGATTTCTAAACTTCTATCCACATATGAATTCTAGTCTAACTAATCCTCCTTGCACTTTAATTCATGTATTCACAATATGCCAATTTACTATTTGTCCTTTTGGGTTTGTACCTAAAACGCCGACAAACAAAACGTCAGTCAACATAATGTTGGTATGTGGGGAAACAATAACTGTGCAATTAATAACAACATATTGCAGTCAATTATAGTTTAACAACCAAGTTTACGTTTTAAATATAACTGCACGATCCATACATACCCTAACCTCTGCATTGTCCCTGCAGTGGACCTGGATGCTACCTTCCTTATGGTAGATCCCCATTAAACCCCTCATGATCCTACCTAACCGGTGAATTAGTTTCTAGGGTTGAGTCACATGGCACTACCCATAGGTAGCCCACTCCTTAACTCATGGCGTGCTATAGAGTCTCATGGCACTACACATAGGTAGCCCAATTTTTAACTCATTATAGCCTAGACCTTACTCTAGGTTACCCTTTTTAGTATTCACAAAGCCACAGAGGAGGATCCAGATCTAAGCCAGTTATATATATATATTTATAGTGATAATCATAATCACTTTATAGTTGCATGAAATAAAAGTCATCCAAGAAGTTTATTTCAAACAACCGATAAAATCTCCGAGAATCATCGTGAAACTAAGGCGGTTAATCATAAATGTAACCACATACCTGTGATTGCAAATTTTGAGATAGAATCAACCAATTAAAGTAATCTCAACCAAACAACCAATTATGCACAAAAATCTTGAAATAAATATACAAACTTCCTTTTATCAAAATTTAACCAATTTCATCTTACTCCTTAGGATTTCTATTCCAACTTTAGGGTTTCCTTTTGAAATTAGGGTTTTGCCTCGACCTTTAACATTATGAATCCTAATTTAGCAATTACATAAAAACCCTAAATTCCTCATTTTACTACTCCTAACAGACTTAGGATCGTTATTTAGTTTCTTATTTCCTTAATCCGAAATAAACATGGTTTTTCTCCTTTTTCACCCTAAATTAGGGTTTATATATGCATTATCCTTCATGTATAGATTAAAACCCTAAATTAGCCAACTTCGTATTCAAAACGAATAAAAACTCTATCTTAATAATCAATAGGTTAATACTCTTCAAATTAACCTATTAATCCACAAAGATTCACCCTTTATATACAATTAGGGTTTCTAATTACCTTTTAATACATTTTTCTATCAAATTAATGTACTTTTGCAAAACGAGATAGAACCAGGTTACTAAATTATTTTTATCATGTTCTTCATGTTTTCCTAAGCAACTTTCATATATAAACTTTTCTCACTGGAGTTTCCTAGCTATTTCTATGAATTTTGCAAAGAAAAGGCTATTTCTGGATTATTCGATTAGAGAGAGCTATTTACCGAATTTTTGCAGTCGTCCGATCGTTGGTCCGGTAGTCCACCTTCTAATCCTACGCTCCGCATCGCGAGTGATTTAACTTAGCCGGCCGCACTTTGTGTCGTCAGATCTCCATGTGGGTTCACCGTGGATCTTAATCTGATGGTTTCTGCTCTTCATCCTCCTCCCTTCCTTTACTCGAGTCAGCGGCGGCGCCGCGGCGGGATCTCGTCGGAGTAAGAGGAATCGAGAGAGGGGGAGGATACAGGGACTCGAGAAGATGTCATCAGAGATCGCGAGGGTGAGAAGAAGTGTGTGAGGGCCTATTTATAGGATATGGGGGTCTCTTTTAGGGTTTCTTATCCCCGTCGTAACCAGCTTCCTAGCCCAATTGGGCGTTTTGTGTAGACACTTCCAGAGACCAATAAACCAGTGTTGAGAGGGTTCGTCTCTCTCTCCCAAACTCATTGGAACTCTTTCCAAGCATGCACATGCACTGGATAAAATGGAAAATCAAGGGGAAGTCCCCCTTGTACTCGTCCACAGTCCATGTCCCGCTGGGATATTGACGATGAGTGATGCCTATTGGATCAAGATCCAACGGCTCACATCCTTTGTGCTCAAACAAAAGGAAACGATTTTTCCTAATTTTCCAAGATAAATCCTATTCTGAGGATAATTTGAAAAAGCTATAACTCCCAAATTATAACTCCTTTTTATCTCAAATTTTAAGGGAACCTCGTTTATGATTTTATCTCTCATCATGAAAACGTTGGTATCATTATCTAAAGAAAATGAGTCCTTTTCTTCAGTTGCAATTTAACACTTATTTATTCATATTTTCCACTTATTTTCTCTTTCTCTAGCCTTTATATTATTATCCTGATTTCCTTGAACCTCAAGGAACCTCAATATCTCGAAATTCCATCTTGGATTATATTCCTTAGCCTTTTGTTCTTCTTTTATCTATTTTCATGTTTATTCCTTTATCCAATTCGATTCCTTTTTCTTTTCTTTTTCTTTTTCTTTTTCTTTCAATTGGGCTCAATAGCCAATAAGGCCCAATAGGAAAAACATACAAGGCTATTATACACGAATTTGATTCAAATCAAATCATTAAATGAACCATTGATTTCATTTATCTTTTAAAAGGAGATTTACAAATCTCATTATATGATTTAGAAAAATGGGGTTATAACATCCTCCCTTTCTTATAGGAATTTTTCCCTCAAAATTCAACAATCAAACAAACAAATCAGGATATGATTTTTCCATGTCCGTCTTTAGATCCCATGTGGCTTCATCCTCTCCATGGTGCTTCCAAAGAACCTTTACCATCTCTATATTCTTATTTCTAAGCTCTTTTACCTTAGTATCTAGAATCTGTAAAGGTAACTCAGGATAAGTTAGCTTCCCTTGAAGCTCTAGTAGAGTTTCAGGAATGACGACTGGCCCCATAGACCACTAGTAGTCTTAACTGTGCACGTTTTCCTCACTGACACGCAAGTTGGGGTCATCTTTGCGACTGGTCACCCATCCTAGTACTAATCCAAGTTGAGCACGCTTAACTATGGAGTTCTTTAGTGATGGGCTACCAAAACAGGAGGTGCACCTTGGTGATATGGGTAGTCCAATCATTCCTTATAAGAGCATTATATCTGAGGCCTCAAATCATGAGACGTTACAATCTCCCCCACTTAGACTCTTGATGTCCTCGTCAAGGATCAACTATAAGGACTCATAACATCAACCCATTTCAGTGCAGACCCTGAATGGCCCATGGACACCCAGCTCCCGATCATGAAATACCAGCGCAAGGGTGGCTACGTCAACCATGGACATCCCTTTCCTATATGCTTGGACCACACGGCTCAAGACTGGCATGTCACATGCTCATGTGGGCCTCACCTACTGGAGGGGTTATGGCTCTGATACCATTTGTAATATCCGGGCCCCATACCCTAGGCTTTAGTAGAGTTTTAGGAATGATGACTTGTCCCATAGACCACCACTAGCCTTAACTACGCACTTTTTCCTCACTCACGTGCAAACTGGGGTCAACTTCCTGACTGGTCACCCATCCTAGTACTAATTCAAGCCGAGCACGCTTAACTATGGAGTTCTTTAGTGATGGGATGCCACAAAAGGAGGTGCACCTTGGTTATATGGGTAGTCCAATAATTTCTTATAAGATCATTATATCCGAGGCCTCAAATCCTGGGACGTTACAATAGTAGTTATACTTAATCTTCTTTCAGTCTATTTCATTACATGTTTGTTTGTGAAATTCATTCCAAAGCAAATATTTAAGCAAAAAAAAAACATAATCCAAGCAAGTAACTAATCAATGAATTTTATACCATCCATATGGGTGGATGTTGCTAACAACTATATACATATAAATACCATGTGATTGCATATATAATAGGACTAATAAAGAGTATTTAAAAATAAATTCACTCTTTTCCAAGTGTGCATTACTCGTTCAGTACTACCAAGTCTTGCTAGACATTAATATAGCATCTTCAACCCTGGTTAAGATAACATCACAAATATTAAGTTTTGGAATCTCTACATTAGAACAATGTTAGTGTTGCTTCATATTTTTTAGGTCAACCCTAACCTACAAATTTCATAAGAGTTATTCATTATCATGTTTTGTCTTTACTTAAAATTGTAAGTAACATAAATGTAAATAAACCTAAACCTATAGTAGATATAGGTTATTACAACTAGAGTTTCAAGAGGACTATATACACCTCCACACGTCAATGATGGATATTGGTACTAATCATAATCAAGGTTTGGACTTAGGTTTATCTAATTTAATTTGTCATTAGTTTCCTTTTAAGAAATTGACAATATATGAATTTATCCTTATTAAATAGTGCCAACGACACTAGGCACATATTCGTCGGTTCTTATAGAAAAATATAAGCAATAGTTCAATCTCTATTATTATTCTCCATTAAGAAAGTAACGACATATGTAGTCATCCCTATTAAAAATGCTAACCTTACTAAGACCTATATCTTGGTTTCAAGAAAAAAGTCAAAAACTAAACCCAATTTGGGGGGAAATAATTTTGGTGGGGTACAAGGAGGTTACCCAGTATTGTCAGTTCTGGCAGAATGATCTGAAAATACATAGTTTTTGAAAGTAATGGTGGATGTGACATATGGCATCGGTTTATATAGAGAATAAACGACGACAAAGGCTTTTTGGATGTAAAAAATAATCTGTGGGGAGGCCTGCATCGCCAATTTCTTTACCATTGATGCTAAATGTCTATATCAAATCTTTTCTTGGAAAACAAATTCGCGGGTTGTCTTTGACGTCGCTTCTTTCCCAAGAAACCTATGTTATAATAAAAATGTACCCATATTTTTTTCCTAATGGCCAAGACTTGGTGAATAATAATGCTTGTGATTTATCAACCGACCATATAGCCCTATAATGTCATTTTCCTTTGGAAACTGATGTTTTTGAAAGTGACACTAGAGGTCAAAAAAGTACTAGCGTCACCTAATATTGAATTTTGATGTGTGATAGTGTACGATTTTTTTTTCACAAAGGCATTATCAACAAAGGTGATCATAAGGCTAGGCACAATAGTTTTATCTTTGTTATAGAACTAAAATATTTTGGCAATTCACGTTCTTATGAGTATATTTGAGTTTATATGCACTACTAAAGACCAACACATGCTCTTGGATGAAATTATTGTCATATGGGGGAATACAATCTACATTCGAGATTGTGTGAAAAGATCACATTTGAAAGAAAAACATCACACTAAATCGATGGAGTCACATAATACAGTTTATTTCTATTCTTTCTTTGAAAACTACCTTTCATCACTTGGAAGTGTGTTTTCTAGCACGTTCACTCTCCATTCACTAAGATTATGACTAGTAATCATATGGGTAACCACATTGGTGTTTTCTCATAAATAAAAAACTTCTCCTTATCTTTGTGTTTAACCACGATGTATATTTGACCTCTCTAAACTGTTGAGTAGGTTGGTCAAGTTATATATGTTTTGAAATAGTACTTTACGTTCCTTCACTGAAAAGGAATACATGTAGGGCAAACTAAATGTAGATTGGAAATAATCTTAATTTTCTTTACTTATAGAATTAAAAAAACATTTTTTTTGAAAAACTAAGAAAAAATATAGTCAATTCACAAAAACCCGTTGTCAATAATAGACATGCAGACACAATAGAAGGATGTGTGAAACTGCTCAAAAACTTGTTGGATTAGTTCAAATTTTGCTGGAAAAAATATAACACCTGACCATTCAGTTTTATACAAACTTTATTTGTCAATAGGAAAAGGGAGAACTGGATGGCCTTATGGTACACTAGTGTGCGGTTTTGTTTCATGTGTGTGTGAGGGGAGGGGACAATATTATGATATGAATTAGGAGACTATATTAGCAAATTTTGTGGAGTAGCATGCGCGCTAAATGTTTGATACGTCGGTTGGGGAGTTAATTTCCTTTTATTTTAGGAAAGTAGGAA